>JACYFF010031952.1:42584292-42596314 GCA_017589665.1 Selenicereus undatus
CAATTAGTCTATAAGGCATAAAATCTCATAGGTTATCTACCAAAGTCAACCTTGCTTTAGAAATATTGGGGGTTAGGACTGAGCATAAATATCACAATTTAGACTAAGTTCTGTCATGCACACGACATTTGTGTAAAACCCAAGACTAAGGTACAAGAGAATATAGTCAATCAAAATAGCACATACATTCCCAAAAACAAAACAAAACAACTTTTTGAATTTTTAAAATTTTCAATCTCTCTCCTTTTTTTTGGCTTTGAAAAAAAGTTTTCCTACCACCACATATAAATCAAACAATGTCGTCATTAGAAGTTAAATGAAACACAAAATAGAAAATACAAACTAAAAAGAAAAAACAAATACAAAAAGAAAACTAAGACTCAAAAAGAAAAAAAAGGACAAGACTCTAAAATGCAAAAAATAAAACAAAAATAAAATAAAGCAACAAAAATATACAAAATAAAACAAAAATAAAAAAGAACATAAAGGAATGAACAATTATACCAGGTCCGGAGTAGAGTTACACTTAAGCTATATCCTCCTAAAATTTGTGGAATATATGGAGCATCAGCCATTCCATACTAAGCTAAGAATTGCTACTCACATCAAAGCTCATTAAAGCACATAGGAGCTTATCAAACAGGCAAGAACAACTCTCAATCACATGGAAATATAAAAATCAGAGAGTTTGAGCCAGAAAGAGTACACCCACTATGTTAATGCAACAGAGTTAAGGGCCCATTTCAACTGATTAAATTGTTGGGCCCAATCATGAAATAGGTAAACATACTTACAACGAGCCAACAAATGGGTCATCAACCTAGAAACTTTAGCATCATAAACTAACTGTCTGGGCACATTATTGAGTCCTAAGTCTACAAGCCTCTTAATATCATCATACGCAAGAGTCTAGTCGAAATCAAAATTCTTAGTGACAGTGGTCTTAAACTCGGCAAATTTGGACTTGCGAGATTCAAAGAGAAGGTTAGTTATTATAGGGTCAAAAGAGAATGATTCATATTCAACACAGACATCCATATCAAGCCTCTCATTGACATCAAACACACATGAAAAAGATTCATATTTCATAGAGAAAATATCGTCATCAATTTAGGGGTGTTAATTGTCCGAGTACCCGAACCAAAAGGCACTTTGGTTCAGGTACCTAAAATTTCGGGTTGGCATAATGGTGAACCGTATCCAAACCGAAATATTCGAGTCAAATATTTCGGTTTCGGGTTTTCAGTTACCCAATAACCAAATTCTTTTAAAAAAAATTCTCCTTATTTATCTATTAAGTTTTTTGTGTTCATAACTATTGCAATTTATGCTATAAAACGTTGTCGTGTTGAGTCAACTAATGCTCGATATTATCACACGAAGTGGCAATATCACTCAGTACCTTACTATCATTCATATTTCAATGACTTCACACTTCCACAAGGCATAAACTTACTAACATCATGCCCAACCCATTGTCCGAATGCAACAAAGTCTTCTAGAGGACCTAAACATCCAAATAAAATAATGCAACAAGTCGAAGTACCCATCTTCTTGGGGCTTAGGATATTTAACATACAAAGTCTTTAGGGAAGGGAAAATTTAAAAAAAAAAGTTTTCCAAATAAATAAAAAATAAAAAATTTTCTAGTTTTTGGGTGCCCAAAATTACAAAACTTTCGAACCGTATCCAAATTGGAAACCAAAAAAAATTATTGGTTCGAGTACCCGAATTGAAGATTTTAAATATTTCAATTCGTACACCCAAGATTTTGGGCCGATTCGCGGTTTTTTGGTTCGGGTTTTTGGTTACGAATAGCTTTGAATGCCCTTAATCATCATATTCAAAATTAGTGAGCTTAACTTCCTCCTCACATGACTCCTGTAAACAAATATTATCTGACTCGTTTATGTCATGATGTTCAACTTCAGTTGTGATGCTCCTATCTAACTTACTGGCATTATCAAATTCTTCCCCCATCTCAAACTCAAAAAAGTCATTAAAAGGGGTGGGCGGGTCAACAAAAACTAGGACATCCTTAGTGAAGTCTTTATGTGAGGTACGCTCAGGTCAAGGTCAGGAGATAGAGACACAGAGTGGTCACTCCGTGACTTTAGGTCAGGCAAAGGCATATCGTCATACAAATTAGACCTAGTAAGGTAAGAGTGCTCAAAATCATCATAAAAATTAACTACAGGCTTAGAAGGTCCTAAACTAGAGTCAGACTTATATAAATTACTATCTTCCCTACTTTGATTAAAATGGTGAAAATATTCAGCAATTATCTCCTTCATAGTCTCTATCATTTTATTAGTTATTTCATTTATTGCCTTATTAAGACTTACACATGTACCATCAACATAATGACGATAAGGACAATGATAAGCATCATGATCAGAAGACTCACAATAATTACACAAAATAGCAGGTGCATAAGGTAAGATGGGTCATATGAGTTCCAAAAGTGATCTCGATGGTGAGGATTAACATGAAAATAGACTCTCCATTAGTAGAGTATGCTAAAGTCCTTCTAGGTTGTTCAAACTCATAACTACCCAAAGCCAATGCGTCAAAGAAATTTCATACCTCATCTTGAGTTCTAGACAATAATCCTATTATACCTTCATGACATATAGATTCAACATAACCTTCAAATTCAACATTCAAACCTACAACAATGAGTTCACAAATTTTCCATTTTTCAACTTTTTGATGCAATTGAGCATGATAATCATTAAGTCACGAAAAACAGTGCTAGAAAGGTTCATGCTCAAATTGCGGGAAATTAAAAACTAGCATTCTTGAAACTTTTCTTAAAATTTTAATAATTTTTCAATTTTTTTTAGGATTTTCAAAATTTTTATGGTTTTCTTTAAAGGGAAAAAAATCAATGACTCTAGGACAACTAATTATAAACTAATGACTTAAAAAAAACAAAATACTTAAATAATTAAATTACTAATAAAAAATAAACTAACAAAAATAAAAGTATATTACCAAAAGAAAAGAAATACCAAAAAGACTTGAACAACAAGCAGTGACCTAACACAAAAAACCAAAAAGAAGCACAAACAAGCATGAGCACCATTTTATTTTTCTAATTTTTTCCACACACAAAAACAAAAAATATAAAAACCTAAAACAAAATAAAAAATAAAAATCAAATCAAACAGAAATCAAACTCCAAATTCAGAACAGTATACACAAAAAAATTTAGCATAATCACTAAGAACAAGAATATATTTATTTTCAACTTTTTTCTGGAACAGTGCAGCAAAATTAGAACAGAAATTATTAAAAATTTTAGAAATGCCTAAAAATTCCAAACAATTTCATGTAGACTTTAAAAATCCCTAAAATCTACTAAAAATACCATAACAGCAAAATCAGTCCCATATCAGTCCAGCAAAATCATAACAGAATCTAAAAATTTGAAGAAAAAAAAAACCTTCACTGCGTTTCTAAAAATCAATTTTGCTCTATTCATAGCACCAAAACTGCTAATTCTGATTTTCTTTCTCAGAAAAAAAATTAATGACTAAAAAGCAAAATAAAATCTAAATACAAACTCTAATAAAAAATCAAAAACAAAAGAAATCTAAATTAAACTAAAATAACTAAAACTAAACAAACTCCCAAACAAAATCAAAAATTAAAAAGTACAAGCCAAAACAAACATGACTTAACCGACTAAAAACAACTCAATTCAACACTTAACCTAATTTCACAATGCCAAAAACTTGTAGTAATTTTTGATAATGATAAAGTTTTAATCCGCAAGCGTACGACCTATAATTGTAGCACTTACGATGTTGTCCTCAGGGATGGGTTATGATATTATGATGCTTAATGAAACTAAAACTAGCATATTTACAACACCATCTAACTAAAACAAAACAACAATAAGTAGAAAATGGGACAAAGTACTCAAATTCTAGCAGTCTCATTCTAACATATGCAAAATTAAAAAAGGCAAGAAACAACAATTTGTCACCCCAAATCATCATTACAAGTGAAACAAAAATCTAAAACGCTTAAATTCACATCCATCAAGTTAAAAACATGCTTAATATATCACAGAGACAGTAAACAAATCCAAAGAGGAGGACTACCATATGTAAAATAGGGGCCAAAATGAACCAAGTAATGCAGTAAACTGCAGTTGAACTTCAATTTTCTGCAATGGTAAAAACCCCAAATGAAGAAACGAAGTCACCAACCCAGAAATTGGGTTCTTGAATAGGGGAACCAACTTGAAATAGGAGACGAGACAGCTTGCAATTCAGCTCTCAAAAACAAATATAACTTGAACAACTAATTGCAATTTCTATAACAAAACTAAAAATTCCGTTGGAAAATTAGAAAACCAGAATTCAACTACACTAAATTCGAAATTAAAGAGCAAACCTAGAAGTTGAAGAGCAAAAGGAAAAAAAATACAAATTGCTACTCTGCTCCTACTATCTCCACCCCCCTGTTCGCCTATTGCTTCCCTTAATTATATTCTTCTCTTTCCATCATCAATACTTCAATTAACAATCAACCCATGAATACCCAATTGATTTTTGTGACAATCGAACCCAAGTAGATGAGTAGATTGCCTTCAATTCTCACCATTGATAAAGGAGAAGAAAAAAAAGGTTGAATATGGTGAATTGATGCAAATGATTCAGTGTGTAATGAAGAGGAATAAAATAGGGGGTTGTGAATGGCATGTGTGTGTTTTTCTTTTTAAGATGATTAAAGAAGAAGAGAAGGAAAATGAGACTAAGGTCTCGGGTTTTTTACTAGGCAAAGAAGAGAGAGAAAAATAAAAGAGGCACGGGTGACATGATTTCCGTGTGACAGTGTAAGTGAAGGGGGGAGGATGTTGGGGACTAGGGATGGGAGTTGCACCCGAACTCGAAAAATTCGCTCTGAATCTGCCCCATTTATAGTGGGTATGGGTACGAAATTTTGAAAAAAAATGGGTATGGGGCGGGTATGGGGATTGCATTTGAAAATGGGTATGGGTATGAGTATGGATTCTTAAAACCCGTACCCGATTGTGTACCCGATTTGCTAGTAAAACGGGACCAAAATACGGTAAAATTCAAAAATAAATATTTGTCATGAAACTCTAAGTGTATATTATTTATTTATGTAGAATTGAAAAATTATGTTTTTTTACATTTTTAACTTTTATGAGTTTATCCGACATAAACTTTAGTAGCATCACTTGAAATTGTCAATCAAACATACCGTGTATGCAAATATGGGTTGAATATGGATGACACTTTGCGCACTCTACATATACCCGAATAAAACCCGTAAACCCGAAAAACCCAATGGGTATGGGTATGAGTACAACCATCCAAAACCCGATGGGTATGGGTATGGGTATGGGTATGGGTATGACTTTTGAAAATGAATATTGGTGCGAGTATAGCTCAACCTGCCCCGAACCCGCCTCACGCCCATCCCTATTGGGAACGATGCAAGGGTTGGGTGCGAAGTAAGAGGCCCGTGAAGCTGAGTTTGGGTCATGGCAATCGAAGTTAACGGGGAAAGGCAAAGAGAGCTGAGAGAGGATGGGCTAGGGAAGAGTTGGGACATGGTCTTCGGGCAAGTAGCGGGCCGCAGGCTTGGTTTCTCTTGGGAGAAGCTGGGCCTCGTAGAAAATGGCCCTCGTGAATGGCAAGGAGCCGGGGGGGATAGAGGCACATGCTGGCACGTGAGGTGGGAGCTAGGCAGGTACCTTTACTGGGCCAAATGGAAGGTGGGCCAAGCAGAGATTGGGCTCGGGTGATGCGACGGGCCTATTTTTTCTTCTTGCTTCTTATTTTCAATCTGATCCAATAGTGTTTTTTTCCCCCCCAATCCGTTTTGGCAAGCAATTTAGTCATTTTGCCCCATGGTCCAAATCCCTAAAAACAAACAAAAACATATTAGAATCCAAATTTATTTATTTATTTTGAGCAAATATTAGATCATATAGGGTATAAAAAATTCAAAATTTCAAGTTGAAGAAGTTGCTATGATCTTACTCCTTTGTATAAATAATATCATTCTGATTGGTAATTTAATGCAATCCTTTCTAATTTCATTTATGTTTTCTGTCATTAGTTTGACCATGAAAGATTTAGGCAAAATCCATTATCTTTTGAATGTTCAGGGGGTATGAACGTCCTCTAGAATATTTTAGACCCAATTCATAATCTTCTTTACAGTAAATTTCATTTATATGCTGTAAATTTTTTTTCACACTGCCTATATTTTAAGAACCCTATTGACTCTGACAAATGGTGAGTTACTTTTTGATCATTTCGAATACAAAAGTATGGTAGATGCTTTGCAATATTTGACCATAACAAAACTTGGCATTACATGCGTAGTCCATGCAGTTTTCTAGTCTATGCATGCTCTCTGTACTACATTTGGGTACATACTTCATTCACACTTTTGTTCACTTTTGAGCAAATTAAGCCTTTCGTACATCAAAATGTGGAAAATTTCCACCATTAACTGAATAACAATTAAGCCAATCAAAATACGAGCTGTTCAAGAAAGTGCATACGGCAACAGAGTACGAATCCATTCGGTGTTGAAGAATCGACGAGAATGAACGCTTCTAGGTTCATCAAATGTGTCATCGTTAGTGATGGAGCCATTTGGGTACATACATCATTCACACTTTTCTTCACTTTTGACAAATTTAATCCTTTTATATCTCAAAATGCAATAGATTTCCAAGATTAACTGATAGCAATCAAGCCAATTAAAATACAAGTCAATCAAGAGAATGTGTATGGTAATAAAGTATGAATATGTTATATGTTGACTGGCGCTGGTGAGAATGAGAGCTTCTAGGTTCATCAAGTGTGTCACTGTTTTTAGATACTTATAGGGCACTCCTGATCATGGTCTACATTTGTGACAGGCACTAAATCAATCGTTATTGCATACTTTGAAGTTGATTGATCACTCCATAACTACTACTACAACAGCAACAACTCTCAGTGTGAGCCATGCTTTCGTGGTTCTGGGAATATCAAAATGTAGGCATCTTTACCGCTACGCAGATAACTGCTTGTAGAGAGACTGTTTTTAAATAAACCCACACACAAAGTTTTAAGAAGATATTTAGAAGTTAAAAATCAATTAGTAAACTAATTTAGCAAACACGATACCTACTTACTTAAAATAACATAAATGGATGACGGGTAAGAGTTTTGCAAACTTAGAGTAGCAAGCAGTGACAAACTACTAATATGTCTAATAGCAGTCTGCACCAAACAATCAGAGGTGGGTGGTAACACCACGATTACGAAGAGGGCATGACTTAAGCAATCAAAGGTGCGATAATAATAACCTTGCTAAGTTAAATCTACTAGCCTATAGGATTGTATTACATGCAGGAAAGAATACTAGCCAGTACAATATAACAACAATCACTACTTAAACAAAAGCCAAAGAAAGGACTAGAAGCACCCTACCTATGATCTGCAACCTTAATCATAGATCTCCACATTCTTCTATCCTGGGTTATGTCTTCCGTTAGACCCATAAACTTCAAATCATTTCTAATCACCTTGTTCTAACTTTTCTTTAGCCATCCTCTACCTCTTCTGCACCCCGAAAGGTTAATCATCACGGACCTACTCACTGGTGTATTCTCACTCCTCTAATTAGCATGACCAAACCATCTTCGTATAGCCTCCCTTATCTTATCTTCGATGGTGCAGCTCTTGCTTTCTCTCTAATCACTTCATTCCTAATTCTATCCAATCTTATATACACATCCATTGAATAATTTTCATCTTTGCTACCATCAAAGACTTGAGACTTCTTGATTGGCCAACTTTTCGAGCCATATAATAAAGTTAGTCTAACTACTGTACGATAAACTTTCTCTTTCAATCCTACAGGAATCTTTTATCAAACTATGCTCCGAAAGCATTCTTCCATTTTTTCCATCCCATTCTAATATATTGGTTAATATCTTTGTCAAAATCTCCTTTCTCCTCAATGATCTAGCCTAAATACCTAAACTTCTTGACCCTTGGTATTGCCACACTGCTTATGGTGACTTCTTCCCTAGCCGCTTCCTCACCACTAAAGTTGCATTTTAAGTATTCAGTTTTTGATCTGCTTAATCTAAATTCACTAGATTCTAAGGTATGTTTCCATTGCTCTGACTTGCTATTAAGACCATTCCTACTCACATCGATAAGAACAATATCATCAACAAATAGTATACACCATGGTACCTCGTCCTGAATCCCTTTTGAGAGTGTATCCATAAAAAAGTAGGCTTTAAAGCCGAGCCTTGATGGACACCAAAGTCAATAAGAAAATCCTTTGTGTCTCCTCCTGAGATCCTTAAACTTGTTTTTACTCTCTCATGCATAGCCTTGATAGCTCGGATATATGTCTCTGATACATTTTTCTTCTCCAAACACTCCCATAACACCTTACATGGTGCTCTATCATACGTTTTCTCTGGATCTATGTATACCATTTGGAGATCATTTTTCCTATCCCAATACAATTTATTGAGCCCTCTTATGAGATGGATTGCTTCTATAGCCTATCTTCCTGCCATAAAACCAAACTGATTTTCCGAAATTGAAATATTCTTCCTCAACCTTTTCTCAATAACTCTTCCCCACAACTTCATGGTGTGACTAAGTAGTTTAATACATTTATAATTATTACAATCTTGAATATCACATTGGTTCTTGTAAAGTAGGATTATTGTATTGAATCTCAATTCATGACGCATTTTTGCAGTCCCAAAAATGACATTAAAAGGCTCTATTCACCATTCTAGCCCCTCTTCACCCAAACAATTTTAGATTTCCGCAGGGATATAGTCCAGGCCCACAGCCTCTCCAGTCTTCATCTCTGGAGCAATCTCGTTTTAGACACTTCAAGAAACAATATACAATTTCGAAGCTATTAACTAAAGCTTAACAGAATAGTGATACATAAATTGTAACTGAAGCTATCTAAGTTCAGAAGCTATCTAATATTGGCATTGTTCTATCTTCACATATGAAGGTCTAGTGTGAGAATGTCAATGCTATGTGTATGATGTCTAAGCCTATGCAACATGATTGACACAAACACTTGTTATCGATGACTATTTTGTGTGCAAAACGATGGCACATGATGATCTAGTTGTACAATAAGCTTCAATTAGCTAATATCTTGACAAGGGGGTTGTTTTCCAACGAGTTTTAATCTTTATGGTCTAGCGCGTTCATAAAATTGTCTGTTTAGACTGAGGAGGTGTATACAGTAGGGACATGTATATCTCCAAATTAAGTGGGCCCAACCTACTAATCTCTCAATTCGTCACTCTTTGCCCAACTTCTTCTTTTTTTCTCTCTCTGCATGTTCTTACATGAGCTAGATTTTGGCTACTCTGTGAGGCCCACTCCGCCCATGCCTTATGTGCCCAGCTAGTGTGGAACCCAGTTTTCCTTATTTCTGCTCAATTTGCCTAGATTTTCCATGTCCAGTCCCAATTGAAAGATAGTGTACGACCCATGTAGTAAATTTTCACAATGAATTTCTAGTGTTTGACTAGCATATTTCAAGTCTCTGATAGCTAGGTATTAATGACGGGGCAAAAAAAACCAGCCATTTGATTAACTGGAGAGTAATTTTGGGTGGCCAAGAGGTGTGGAAGTTCATTATAAAAAGATGCCTAGAGCCTCTACAATTTCATAACCCACTCATCCAACCATCCCTTCATTCTCTCATCTTCTTTCTTTCATTTTTTAGAGAGTAGTGAGTCTTTGTAAGATAAGGTCATTTTGGTTAAGGAGTTTAGAAGAAAAAAAGGCTTATTAGATTTTTGTCTCTTCTCTTCTCACTTCATTTGCGGGTCAAATTAGACTATTTATACTTAATTCTATAATTTTGTGTAATTGAGTAGCAAAGTTTGAATATAGGAAGTAAAATATACAAATAATTGAGGGTAGGGTTAAACCAATTTCGATAGTATTTTTTCTAATTATGGCTGGCTAAGTTGCTCATTAAGGGCTAAGGTGGATCCTTGACTAACAATAATGTTTTCCTAATTTCTTTTGGGTTATTTTTGTCTCTTATTACATAATTTGAATTTTATTTGATCATAATGTTTTTATGCAGATTATTACTATTATTTATTCATGTTGATGTCAATATTTTAATTTGCTATCTCATTTTTATATTAGACCTTGTAGGCTAATGTGATATTTATGCAATTGTGCTTAAAATTGTAATTGTTGAATTTGAATAATTATGCTAGAAATTAGATGGGTTATGTCTAGAATGAATAATTCATCGCAACCATTGGATAAGTTATGTCAAATGGTAATTATAATTCATCTTTTTAACTCATTCGCATAATGCTTGTGGCTTAGGTTGAACAAAAGACTAATTGAGTCATGTTTGAGCTAGTAATTCAATATTTTAGTCATAGATGAAATCTGAAGTCATAGATCTTTCTCTGGTTTGATTTCTCTCTATTTTCTTGTCTCATTTGCTTTCTTTTATTTATTTAATTTAATTTGATAATTGAACTCCTTGAATCATTCTTGGTCTAATAGGATAAGTAAACTTTAAGTTACTATCGTTCACCGTGGGATACGATACGTATGTACTTGCCGGTGTACAACACCTTATACACTTGCAAGCATTTGAGTCTATTTTTAAGACTTAATAAAGATCCACATCACATGTCTTTAATTTTCTCACTTAAAATACGAAGAATAGATTAACATAATAATTCTTAACTTAATTATCTTTACCTCTTTTATCTATCAACCCTTAATTTTGATTTAAGCCAACATTAAACTCAAAGACATGGATTTTAATCCAAGGGTTGAGATTAACCCCCTCTAAAAAAAATTGTAGCCTCGTGGTCAATTAATCATCTTTACTATTATCAAGTTATCAATGAGCTCACCGAAAAATTATACTCAAAATTTGGCATAGGGAATATTTTAATCTTTCCTATCCAATGATCAAATTTCAATTCAAACTGTTAAAATTGTTCTAGTGATGAAAAATATTGACTACATTGTTTAAGTGGCGAAAAATATTGATTAAATTGTCATCGTGAAAAAAATTTTGACCAAATGAAAGCATATCGAGCTGAAAATCTAAATTTGCACCTATTTTTTAATGATCAAGTTTTGATTCAAACTGTCTAGTCAATTTACTTGTTTTAGTGGCAAAAAATGTCGGTTAAATTATCACGGCGAAGATAAATGTCGACCAAATAAAAGAAATTTGAACTCAAATTTTATATTTGAGTTTATTTCAATTATTTCCATTGGATCGTCAAGTTTCGATCGAAATTGTTGAAATCAAATTTTTGCACCTAAATTTCAGCTAACCATATTGTCATAGAGTTGAAGGAAGAAAATCAACTTCATACCTTCTCAAAAAAGAAATCATTTTTTTCAATTGGGAAGAAAATCATTTTGTTTGAAAAAAAATAGTTTTCAATTCTTTATTATGCCAAACAATGAAAAATTAAAAAATCATTTTATCAGAAAATTATTTTCCCCCAACCAAACATTACCTAAAAGAAAATCACAATTAATTATACTATTATTATTTTCCCATCCTTTTTATCACATGAATCTACGTTATATGTGGTGTCTTAATTAAGAAATGCATTTCGATTGGGGGGGGGGTATTTTTATTTAAAAATATGGTCTCATTTACACTCTAGTCAACCTATTAAGAGCATGTGCAAGAGTGAGTAAAAAATTTGGCTCATCAATGGGGGCCTACAACCTTCATATAAGCTTCTGAGTAAGTTTTTAAATCACAAGCTTTGTTCTCTTATATACAAAGTTCACCACTTTGTCCCACCACATAAAATAATATTCATGAACCCCATAATTAAACATATTTAAATAATTTTCCTATTTTGTTTTGCATTATTATTATTATTATTATTATTATTATTATTATTATTATTATTATTGATCTATTATTATTATTATTATTATTATTATTATTATTATTATTATTATTA
>JACYFF010031952.1:42596324-42676372 GCA_017589665.1 Selenicereus undatus
TATTATTATTATTATTATTATTATTATTATTATTATTATTATTATTATTATTATTATTTGTTTAGTAGAAAATAATTTGTACATTTTTAAAAAAACCAAATAATTAGTCTATAATTGCAAAATTAATTAAAAAAATCAATTAATAGAAGAAAATGCAGCTGAAAAAATAAATCCAATTAACTAAATCTATTTCGTATGTTTTTCGATAACCCAATTTATGCTCTAATACATTCAATTCTATGACCCTATTATTTTTTTATAATACATTTTTATGCTTAGTACAGATATCTCTTGACAAATTTTTAACAAAATTGAAAATCAATTGGTTTCTATTGTTTTACGTTGAATTATAGTACTTACAATTACTCTTGGCAGTTTACTTTAGATCTTTCACTTTTGGCCCTATATTTTAGCTATTATTTATCAAACAAATTCGGGTGTTCAGACAAGTGCATTTTTTTAAAAAAAAAGTAAAATGATAAATGTTTTGCTACAAGACACTTCATAGGTGTCTAATTTTGACTTAAAAATCATATTATCATGTTTTTAAATTGAAAAAAAAATGATCAAATAATGAAAATAATTACAACTTATAATTTGTATAAAATTTTCTTTTTTATTCATAATTTACCACATTTCTAAAACACGCGTATCATATATCATCACGGATATAATTTATTCAATTAGGGTGCCATTTAGTAATTTGTCGGCGTAGCCGACGAATATTTAAGGTTAGCAATTCGTAATTAAGTGTAAACCTTGAAAATTTGACGATTTTAAATCTTAAAATATGTTAATTTAGAATAAAATAAGCCCCTTAGTTGCGTGTTATAACAAGATATATATTACTACAAAAATCCTACCTTTTTAAGCCGTTTGAAAAATAGTTGTTTGAGGACGGAAAAAGTTATGGTAACAAGTCATTCATAAACACTTCACTATTTAAATTTTAAAGTGTGAATAGCCGAATCCCGCATTGCAGAGCGGGCACGTCATTGTAATTCATAAAACGACATTGAGTGACCGCGCTAGTGATCTACATTAGCTTATTGCATTGCTTATTTTCGAAAATAATATGGTTGGCAAAATAAGCTATCTTTAAAATGATTGGCCGGTAAACTTTTCTTTATACCATGACCTTTTTTTTGGTGCTGAAAGGGGGATTAACCCCTCAGGAATTCTTATTAATAGATTAGACGGGGCCAAGCCACGCCAAGCGCATCCTCTGATAGGATGGATGACAACCATCAGCAGGGGAGTTCAAAATTACAAGGGACCAGGGGTCATCAACGACCATATTGGCTAACACATCTGCTGCTTTATTAGCTTCATGATAGTAATGAGTGACTATCACTTCCCATCCAGAGCTACGTATCACCTCGTGGCATTTTCTGTTCAAAAAGTAGTGGGCCTGATTCTTCATGGGCGAGGCTGACATCGCATCAACCACTGGTCCACCAGTCGAGAGTCCATTTGAATGACAAGTTTGTCGCAATTATTAGACTTTGCTATCTGAAGTCCACGAAGTAAGGCCAACAAGCTCAACAGCTCAACTTTTACTGAAGAGCAAAAGCCTTTGTTAACTGGCCTTGGTGATCTCTGAAGATGCCACCCCCACCCGCCATCCCCGGGTTACCTTTTGCTGCTCCATCCAGATTAAGTTTAATCCAACCACTTGGAGGGGTAGACCAACTAACATAGATCTCCTTTCTGCAATGTATCCCATGCGACAAGGATGTTGGAGCAGAGTTGATAGCTTTGATGATTTCCTGGGCTCTTTCTTGCCCAAAGTTCCATGGAGCTGCCAGGACAGGGGAGAGAGACCAAGGGAGGGAGTTGCCGGAAAATAGAGAGAGACGGGGGCACTGGGCATGAGAGAGGGGGCCCGAGCAAAAGAGAGACAGGGTAGGGTAGTCCCCAAAAGAGGAGATACGTTGCAGGGCTGGAGCAACAGAGAAAAGGTCACTGGATTGTCATCGAAAAGCTGAGTTCATCGGCAATTTCTTATGTGCTCTTGGGAGCACATGCTCTCTTTATCCACGTATATATATTTTTCACACGTGTATTTGTCATATATTATTTTTTAATATATATTTGATGATGTGGCTCGTGGAAGTATATGCTCCCAAGAGTATGATATACATATTGGAGTTCATCGGCATGCCAACATTGATGGAAAATTATTCATGAGCCATGACACATAATGATGATGAAGTATTTGTGGAGTTAATTTAGTTTATGCTTTTTAATTTAGTAGATGAGCAATTTCGAAGCACCAAATATACCCTCACTCAATTCTTTTAATGAACGTTTATAACCATTTATTCAATTTTTGAGACTTATATTCCAAAAAGTATTTGAAGAGTAATGATTGAATAAGGGCACATGTATGGACGAAACTTCTATAGAGCCAGAAATTCTTGCCAAAATAAAATTCTAAGAGTCCCCAGCTGATGATATTTCATGATATTTGCACCAATCTTTGTAGTTCATCACAAGATCCCATGATCCACCCAAGTCCTGGAAATCCAAAGTGACCCCAGTTGCATTGATTAAAACTCAACTCACCAAACAACTCTCGGCAGAGATAGCACACTCGAGTAGGGCATAGTTATCATGCCACATGATCTTCCTAGCTCTATAATGTAAGCAAAATGGGGAAATACGGTTACAATTGATGGCCCTACATCATTAAATAAATGCTACAAATGTGAACCCAGTATTCTTGAAGTGTACTTATCGCCATGTAAAGTGATTTTCCAGCAATCAGCTTGTAACATGAAAACGGCACTCCTCTTGGGAACAACTGCAAAATTTAGCATATGAAAAGATTCAGAACATACACCAAACACCCACAGCTCCAGCTTATGCTACCGCTACCCACACCCAGAATAAATGATCATAGGATACGTGCTCACAGGTCAGACTTGCATACTTTCTCAAAAATTGTATGTTATGGTCTACAAGAGATAATCAAGCATCCATTATCTGTATCCACACTGGCATGACATATTGAAGGCCCACTGGGGGTACTTGACACAAAATGACAAAGTGTCATCAAAGTAACGAAGGCTCTATAAAAAGCTGAAAAGTAAAACACATCATAAGCCCCATAGAAAAAGAAAGAAAGCGTCAAAAGCACAGATTAAACAAAAAAGGAAAAATGACATAATTTTGCTGTCTATGCTACTTGGACCGAAGTGCTGCCAAGGTAAGAGTTCGCTATCTTCAAGGAATCTTGCATCTCTTCTTTTTTTTTTTTCCATAATTTGGAAACACCCATAAAATAGTGTACTCACCTTCACAGTGAAAAGTTAGGCATTTAAACTCCACCCCTTGGAACAATGGGAGGGGGTCCCTTCCCCCCCCTCTATATTTTGGGTTAAAACAAATCCCCCTCCAAACCCCCCCCCCCCCCCGGGCCCCCCAAAAAAGGTCCCATGCCAATGTACGAGTTGTCCTTGGAAGAGAGGCTAAAATGACTATCTCTTAATGTTGTGGTAGCAAGGGTATCAAAGCATTCATCACCAAGACAAATACAAAGCATGTATTCAAAAGAAAATCAATATTGAAAAGGAGAGCCGGGGCAGGGGGGTGGGGGCATCAATGCCTAGCTGATGTAAACGACAAAAAAACAATCACATGATTCGAAAGTTTTCAAGCTTTCGGCACCAAGAAGAAATTGAAGTATTTATTAAGCAAATTCTAGGCATCAGTACTCTCAGCGAGCTTTTTGCTTTTAACAACAATAACAATAATAATAAAAATAAAAATAACAATAATGATGATGATAATAATAATAATAATAATAATAGTAATAATAATAATAATAATAATAACAATAACAACAACAACAACAACAGCAAATAATAACAATAATAAAGAATTTCTGAACATTAGAAAAATCAACCATATGCTAACAAAAGAGTGAACAACAAATGAAAAAGGGCTTGCCAACCTAAAAAAACTGACAAGGACGTAAATTCATCGTGATAAAGCATATGATTCAGATGGAAAGCACTTGGGAACAACAGTGCCTATCCTCCCCTACCCCCGCACTTGCCGACAGAATGAGTCCCAAATTAAGGCTCAATCTTGAAAAGCTTGCTGGTGAAAGTGCTTCACAGTCTTACATTTCATTTAGGCATAGTCCTAGACGTAATCTCAATTTGTTTATTTTCCATGTTTATTAGACATTACCATCATATGGAGTTAGCCGTTTTTATGTAATCTTCTAGGTCATAAGCAGGAAACTAAACTCACCCGCCCCCCTTTCTGATTGTGATTTGCAAAATTTTAATATTATTTTTAGTTTTTGAGTGGGAATTCTCCCATTCGCCTTACGTCTAGTCTTTCACCATACTATTGTACGGATTTTTACTCGATTGACATTTAGCCATCTTTAGTTACCGGCTTACTGCATATGAATCATATCAAGATTCACATACCTTGACGGTGCAAGAAGAAAATCCCCTCATCGGCTATTTGATCTATGAAGTAACAGTATGCCCTAAGCATCCAGTATAGACAAACCTGTAAATGAAGAGATATGTTGAATTTTTCATCGTAAAGAAAATGTTCTCATCTCATTCACGACATTCTGTCACAAGAGCTGTATATACACTTTGGCAGACAGGACATCTAAGGTAAAAGTAGTGCTGCTGACATTATAATTATAAGATTGTGCCTTCCAAAGTGTATTACTCATCCCAAATAGGTGTAAGACAGACATTCATAACAGAAAATACATTATTGCACAATGACTATGCTTGGAAGGATTGTTTTCCTAAGAGTACTGTTGACATATACAACACTCTACAAGTGACACGAAAGATCAGCAGAACAGGACAGGGCAGTTGCTCAAGTGCTTTAATGGCCACCGAACCATGGTCTGGGCAGGAAAGGACCATCAAGCCAATTGTTGAACCAGTCTAGAATTAGTTAAAGGCCAGGTCAACCAGCAAAACTGCCAATTCAAATGGCAGTTCATGATCCCACAATCTATCGATTTTGCACCAAGCTATATGAAACATATGCAGATTTGCAGCAAATAATGATCATATTAATTCTGAAACAATTGCTGCTGTAATCACAAATTACAAAGATTGAATTTTTATAGATACAATTGATTTGAATGGGTTACAATCTCTATAGATACAAACTCCTCTGATTCTTTCTCTCAAGGATGGATTTTTCAACCCTTGAAACAAAGGGGGTGGGAACCTATTTATAGGAAAACCCCTCCTCCCAAGTCAAGGCCAGGGTTTTGGACTTTGACCTAGATTTTGGGCATTTCAATCAGGCTTTATCCTAGGCTACCTGACTTTCGTTTGTTTGATTTTGACTTTGGAGTCTTTCGGGCTTGAACCGAGCATTGACTTGGAAGTCGTCTCGAACTTTAATCAGACGTTGACTTGAGAGTCGTTTTTGATGTTTGACTTGTGAGTCGATGTTGATTTTGACTTTGACTTTGACTTTGACCGCGCCATCACTTGAACGTCGTTCGGGCTTTAGGTCATAGTTTGACTTGGTAGTCGTCTTGAGTCTCGATTTGGGCTTTGACTCGAATTTTAACTGGACCTGGACTTGATAGTCAGCTGGGCTTCATTTTGGGCTTGATCTGCAAGTCTTTGGGCTTAATTAAATTAATTAAAAGTATTGGCCCAATTAACTAATTTAATTTAATTTTGGTACGGCACAAACAAATTTGAGTGCCTACAAATTGCCCCCTCAAGACAAGGTCACATACGAGACTAGGGATGGCAAAAAATTGGGGAATACCCGTCCCCGCCGGGGCCCCGCCCCGAAGTGGGGAAAAATCCCCATCCCCAACGGGGACGGGAACGGGGACGGGGACGAAAATTAATCCCCGCTCGGGGATGGGGATGGGGATGGAGACATAGTTCAACCCGTCCCCATTCCCATTTCCCCGCCAGGGATTTTTCCCTGTTCCCATCCCCGTCCCTAATTCCCTGATTGGGAAAAAATCCCTACACCCGTTCCCAATTTTAATTAAAATTACAAAAATAACATTATTTTTAAAATTTTTAAATGAAACAACTAAGGTTATATTTGTAATTTTCTTTGTAAAAACCTAGATATATATCGGATTTAGTACTCATAGCCGTGCAGAGTTTAGAAGGTGAGGAAAAACAGTGAGTAAAAATCCCCGTTGGGGCCCCGACGGGGATTAAATCCCCGCCGGGGATGGGGACGGGGGGGAATTTTTTCCCCGAAGCGGGGAACGGGGCGGGGACGGGGAGCGGGGATCCCAGCGGGGACGGGGACGGGGAATATACTCCCCGTCCCCAACCCGCCCCGTTGCCATCCCTATACGAGACTTGTTGTTTGAGATGTGACCGGTGTCTCGAATTTTTTTTTTTTGAAACGTGCCATTTCAGGTGCCCATTTCGCAGTCTTAGCACGGTGGTCTCGGTGTACATGATTTGTTCCCTTTTTTTTTGGGTTTTGTTTTGTGTGTGGGCTCGGTCTGCCTTTCCTTCTTTTGCGCCTGGGCCTACCTTCTTGCACATGTCATCTTACTGCTCTGCTTCCTTTTTCTTTCCTTTTCCTTTTCGTGTGGACAGGTTTGCATGGCCTGCTTCATTTGATTTAAAGAAAACACGTGAGGAGCATGTGACATGCCTGACTTTATGTTCTTCTTGCGTGTGTCAGGCCCGTTTTTGTCTCTCTCTTTTTTTTTTTTTTGGTTGCCTTGCTGCTGGGCTGCTTCTCCTCTAATTCTGAAACCTAGTATACATTCACTTAAGAGGCACGCTCATCTCACGTGCCTGAGGGCACTGTTCACCCTTCTTCTTCCTCCCTTCAATCAGCCACCAACGCCCAGATTTCGAAGGCTCCTTTTCCTCTGCGTCATTCCCCAGCCACCCAGCAACATGGCACCTGTCTTCAAGCAACTGCAACCACCGCTACTATTCACAGTGGGTAGTGGAAGTCCGACCCTGCCAAGTTTGATCTATACACCACCATGCTCAATCATGGTGACCGCCAAAGGTTCCACATTTCACAACTTTTTCTTTTTGTTTTGCCCCTCCCTTTGTTTTCTGGACAAAGCTCCATTGCCCCTCTTTCTTTGTCGTAGCAGAGCAAACCCCGTCCCCCCTTTTTGCTGATTTTGGTTAGAGGGTGCTGACTTTGATCCTCTTTTCTTGCCAAAGCCATGCCCTCTTTTTTTTTTGATGAATGAAGAGTTGTTTTCTCTCTCTCTCTCCTTTATTCTGTGTTCTTTTTTGATAAAATTGCATGCCTCTATCGTTCTTTTCATGAAAGCGCCATGCTTGCTCTGTTTTTTTTTCTTCGTTTGTTTGTTTTTGACTTGGCTGGTTTTCATTGGATTTTGTTTGGGTTTCATGAAAGAGTCATGAAAGAGTAATCATCTTCAGTAAAAATGGTGTGTGTATTTTTTTTGTTTGGGTTTGGGTGGTTTGAACAAACCGGGTATGGTTGTAAGGAAGAGAGAGAGAGTGAAGAACCTCAGCCCCTGTTTTCGCTTCTCTCCGTCTGGAGTCCTCTGCGTGAAAGTGGGGGAATTAATGCCAAATTTCCGCAAGGTTCCACGACACTCTTTTGCTTGCACACTGGTGCTTCTATTGGTGTTCAGTGCTCCAAATTGGAGCCTTTCCTGTTTCTGTTGCAGCCAATTTATCCCAAGGTGTTGTTGTACTGTCTTATTTTTTTACTTTTCTGCTCGCCCTTGCTGCTGTTCAGCACTTCATGCTGGGGCCTTGTTTTTTTTTTTTTTTTGGAATTTGGGGATTGGATTTTTTCATTTGTTGATAACTTTGCCTTGAAAACTCGTCATTTTCTTTTAACAACCATGAGCAATGAAAGCGGTAACTTTGAATGAAACGAGACCACAGGAAGCCACTTCATTAGTCTGTGGAGTCTTCTCATGCCTGCCGGAGCCGTTGTAACACCGCATTCATTGCATGTGTGTTTTTTTTTGCGTATTACGACGTCATGCTCACTTGTTGAAAGATCGCATTTTTGTCGCTTATGCTTACTATATATTTGTTTTGAACACCAAAACCCCCCTTTTTTGTTGCGCTCGTATCGTTGTTTCTGCAGGTTGAGGAGTCATCTGAAGAACCACTTGCGACACGGTTCGCTGCTTGGCCAAGGGCCTTGAACGGAACTGATCCACACAAAAGTGGTATGAAGATTTGAAGAACTACTTGCGACACAGTTCGCTGCTTGGCCACGGGCCTCGAACGGAACTGATACGCACAAAAGTGGTATGTGCGTATGAAGATTTGAAGAACCACTTGCGACACAGTTCGCAGTTTGGCCACGGGCCTCGAACGGAACTGATACGCACAAAAGTGGTATGAAGACTTGAAGAACCACTTACGACATGGTTCGCTGCTTGGCCACGGACCTCGAACGGAACTGATACGCACAAAAGTGGTATGAAGACTTGAAGAACCACTTGCGACACGGTTCGCTGCTTGGCCATGGGCCTCGAACGGAACCGATACGCACAAAAGTGGTATGAAGACTTGAAGAACCACTTGCGACACAGTTCGCTGCTTGGCTTATGGGCCTCGAACGGAACTGATACACACAGAAGTGTTATGAAGAGTGAAGAGCAGCTAACACGGCAATCGACGAACATTTTGATTGATTTTCCTCCACGCTTCCCCCTTCTTTAGCATTGTTTAGATGCCGCTTTGCTTACTGATTTCTTTCCTGAAAAAGAATTAACTTTACGTTTTCTTCTATGTTCAGGTGGTTTATAATGGTGCAAGCCGCTAGGAGAAGCTTGGCGGTAGAAAGATGATGTCTTTGATCTCTTCTTTTTCATGCCCCCCCCTTTTTTTGTGCGATGTGTTTGACTGCACTCGATGATTTGCTGAGACTGCCTACGTACTTATGGGTACTTGCAATTTTCAATAAGACCAAGCTGTTACGTAGTTCAACCAAACGTCCCCTTTTTTTTTCATTTGTTTTGCAGTTCACAGTTTATACTCTTGCGGGCCAGGAGTATTACAAATGAATTTAACTTGAAAGAACAAGCAGTTTAGGCTCTTACTTAGGAGCTTCCTTCTCTTTTTTTTGAATGTGGGAACTGTTTAGCCTCCTGTTCGGGAGTCTTCTTTTTGAATGTGTGAACAGTTTAGGCTCCTGTTCGGGAATCTTCTTTTTTGAATGTGCGAACAGTTTAGCCTCTTGTTCGGGAGTCTTTTTTTTTTTGAATGTGCGAACAATTTAGCCTCTTGTTCGGGAGTCTTCTTTTTTTTGAATGTGCGAACATTTTAGCCTCTTGTTCGGGAGTCTTCTTTTTTGAATTTGCGAACAGTTTAGCCTCTTGTTCGGGAGTCTTCTTTTTTAAATAGAGGAGTTTTCTTTTTGAATGCATCTGAACTTTGAGTGTTTTCTTTTTGTGCTGAACAGTTTAAGCTCTTGCCCAGGAGCTGATCCGGCATTTCTTCAAGGGAAGTCACCAGCATCCTTGCTTGCGTCACAAATGGAAGAAGCTTGCTCCTTAGTTCTTTCTTTTGAACTGGCCTGAGCCCCATGGCCAGTGAGAATTATGACGCGCCTCATTACTTTCAGCGAGTCATCCACCTTCACATCCAAAGTGGAAACACGCTTCATGCGTGAAGGAATTGAACTTTGGAATTCATTTGTTTTGCCAAGGCGGTTGAACACTGAATCCTTCTTTTGTAAATGCGGTGAGCTTGACGACATTTTGCCTATGTTGATTCTGGCGAAGACCGAGAGTTTACGTTGCTCATCCTTTTTCAACCTATGGAAGACAGAGGGCTTTGGGATTTTACCCTTTCCAATCCTTCCAAACATAGAAGGGCATTGGCGCGACGTTGATGGCTGCAACCTGTCGAACACTGACGTGTTGGAGTTGGTCTTGGCATTTTCACCCTCGTTATCATCAACCTCTTCAGCTGTGACATATTGCGTGAGGGCTTGCTTGTCCTTACATCGCCCCGAAATCCTCACAGGTTGAGGGGGTCCGTAGCTAAGGCCAACTTTAGGTGTTGCAGAGTTGCCCCCTTGACTTTGTACGACCCTTCGCGTGCTGTCAAATCCGTAGGACTTAGCTTCGATCTTATGACCCAAAGACGTTAGCTGGCCGAAGTCATGGCTGGACCTCTTCATTAACTTGTGCACATTAAGATTACACCCATCATTGATGCGCATCTTTGACAGCTCACCGTCTTCTTGGAGCGAGCCTTTAGAAGTGGCAACAAAACCCGGGAGAGAAACCTTGGTCAATTTGTTTGGGTTCACCCTATGAACTGGAAGCACACCCTTTTCTTTAAGAACGCGATAGCTTGCTTCATTGAACTTGCGTCCAACCTTAGTTGCACTTTTAGGATTTGTAGATTTGAAGACTGGCGCCACTGAATTTACCGCGACATTTGCTTGCTTGACAGACGAGATTGGAATTGTCATCTCATGCTTTTCTTTCCGTTGTTGTAGTTGGATGCTGCCATCACCACTTTCTTCATGAGGGACATTCTGCTCTTCATTTATCTCGTCATTGTCAATTTCAAAACATGAGGTTGTGTAGACAACCACACTATCAAAGCAGCTCTTTATGAAGCATTCTCCTGAGCCCTCTAGCACTTCAACATGACCCATTTTAGAATCTAACTCACTAGCCTCTTGCACTGTGACGTGACCAACTTCTGCTGTTTCATCCAAATCTAAAATGATTCTCCCTTCCTCAGCCAGTCGCATGATGCGTTCCTTGAGTGTAACGCACTTCTCAAGAGGATGACTAACGATTCGATGGTATCGACAGTATTTAGGGTCGGCGGTCCTCCCAACTTCTTCTGTGTGCTTTGGCTCGGGTAATTCGATGACACCCTTTTCGAGTAAGTCATCTAGCATGCCTGACAAATCTGAGTCAGGAAATGGATACTTCTTTTCCTGAAGTTCTTTTAGTGTAGGACGCTTACCTGACACAACCTTGAACGACGAGCTCTTCTTGCCCCCTAGTTCTGACTTTTCCAGAATGCGAATTGACTAACTTGTAGAGGTGGACATCGCTTCTTTGGTCATGCCCTTAGAAAAGTTAACATTCTTGTCGAACTCAACTTTGTCCCTTTTTGATTCAGTAGAATAGAAGGAGTTGGTGCAACGACTAGCTATTGTCACCTCCATATCATGCGCCTTGGTCGCCAATTCTTAAAAAGTCCTAGGTTTGCTCATTTATAGGACGTACAGCAAGTCCCAGTGCATGCCTTGGGTGCACATTTCGACGGCGGACGCTTCAGAGAGCCGATCCTTGCACTCGAGGCTAAGTGCGCGCCAACGGTTGATGTAGTCAAGAACTGGCTCGTCCTTTCACTGTTTTGTGTTTGTCAACTCAGTCATGCTAACGCCGCACTGAGTGCTGTAGAACCTGTTGAGGAACTCTTGCTCCATTTGTTCCCAACTATCAATGGATTCAGGTTCCAAGTCGGTATACTAGTCAAAGGCAATGCCTTTCAATGTCCTGACGAACTGTTTTACCATAAGGTCGTCGTCAGTCCCAGCATTGTTGCACGTCTCAATGAAGTGCGCGACATGCTGTTTTGGATTGCCTTTCCCATCGAATTGTTGGAACTTGGGGGGTTGGTAGCCATAGGGCATGCGAAGAGCATCCACCCTCTTAGTGTAAGGTTTGGTGTATAGGTGAGTTCTGTGGGAACCTTCACCTAGCTGCACCAGTCTTGGATTTGCTCAATGGTCATTGATCCAGATGACTTGACATGTTTAGGGGTTCCGCCTTTCTTTGACTGCTTCTCGCTGTCAGAGGCTTCAATGTGGATGAACATTTTTTCTGAGTCTTCACTTTCTGAGTCCTTTGTGAAAGATTGAGCTGGCTGTTTTTCTAACTTCCTGGTCAACTTAGCAATCTTTTCTTCTTGAAGCTTAATGCGCGCTTCCTTTTCTTTGTTGTCCTTGGTGAGTTTTTCTATGATGGCTTTCATGTTAGCCATCTCCTTTTCCAGAGTGGTTGTGCCTGTCATCATTGCTGGCATGACAACAGTTTTGGTGGACTCAACTTTAGTCTCCGACATGCGCGCCTCCTTCGGTGAGGGCGAAGAAGAGTTAATGCTGTAGTAGTCTTCAACCTCGCAGACTGGAGATTGAAGCTGGACGTTTTGAATTTCACCCATCCAAGAGGATGCCTTTTGCTGCGTCTTCAAGTCTTGGAGCAGTTGGCGCAGCAGCTTTCGCCATACTTCTGGTGTTCATTGTGCGCGCTCACTTGCTAGAAGTGACGCTCGCTCCACATGATGTGCGCGAAAGAGGTCTTGTGCTCTTCTTCTTTGAAGTTTGCACGGCAACGTTCTTTGTAGCCATGTCTTCGTTGAAGATGATGTTCTTGTAACTTGAAAGTCTTGATTTTTAAGAGAAAGAGATGAGAGGTAGAGATGTCCCACCGGGCGTACCAAATTTGTAATCACAAATTACAAAGATTGAATTTTTATAGATTCAATTGATTTGAATGGGTTACAATCTCTATAGATACAAACTCCTCTGATTCTTTCTCTCAAGGATGGATTTTCCAACCCTTGAAACAAAGGGGGTGGGGACCTATTTATAGGAAAACCCCTCCTCCCAAGTCAAGGCCTCGACTTGGGTTTTGGACTTTGACCTAGGTTTTGGGCCTTTCAATCAGGCCTTATCCTAGGCTACCTGACTTTCGTTTGTTTGACTTTGACTTTAGAGTCTTCTGAGCTTGAACCGAGCATTGACTTGGAAGTCGCCTCGAGCTTTAACCGGACGTTGACTTGAGAGTCGTCTTTGATGTTTGACTTGTGAGTCGATGTTGACTTTGACCTTTGACTTTGACTTTGACTTTGACCGCGCCATCACTTGAACGTCGTTCGGGCTTTAGGTCATGGCTTGACTTGGTAGTCGTCTTGAGTCTCAATTTGGGATTTGACTCGAATTTTAACTGGACCTGGACTTGATAGTCAGCTGGGCTTCATTTTGGACTTGATCTGAAAGTCTTTGGGCTTAATTAAATTAATTAAAAGGGTTGACCCAATTAACTAATTTAATTTAATTTTGGTACGGCACAAACAAATTTGAGTGCCTACAGCTGCAGCTGCATATGCACACTCTGCATGCCATGACCACTTAACATGTGATAAGCAGCTAAGAAAATTTTAGACTCAGAAAAATCATTAAATATTTTAATCATTTGTTAAAAATTTGTTACTTTCCGAGTCATTTAAATATGGGATTGCCAATATTTTTACAGATATATTACTAACATGTGGACACAAACTATAACATAGCCCTCTGTTTGTGGGGCATCCAATTCAACTTCAACCGAACCTAAATGGTTTTATGGCCAGACCATTGACCCACTACTCTCTATCCCTCCTCCTTTTTTCCCTACTTCCCAAAACCTTGGTCCATTCCGTCAACAGTCCAATCATAGAATCCTCGATTGATGAGTATCAACCTTTTTTTTGGCCGCATTTCTCTCCGCTTTCCCCCTCCCCCACTTTTATGACGCCACTTGATACTATAGACCTAGCAAAATTGACCCAAAACCCAAACCAGATGACTCAAACACTTTTTCCAAAGCAACTTTTCCTTGCAGACCATGGGGAGCACGCTTTTCAGACGCAAGGCTCATTTTTACTCAAAAATGCTTAAAAATAATTTTCAAACCTTATTTTTTGACGAAAATGTTAGATATGGCATGTTCAAAGTTCAAACATCATTAGGACTACAGAAACACTCCAAATAGTTTTAAGAGTTATGATATAATAGTCTAACATCATACTATCTTGAAACACACACCGAAGATAGCACTTAGTAGAAGTCTAAAAAGTAATAACTGAACTAAGCAAGAAGGAAAGCATGTGCCAGAAGGCAAGAAGTTCATAAATCCCTCCCATACTAACATGAAAAAAAAAAAAAAACCGAAACAAAACAGCAGAACATATTTCAGACGCATACAAAGAGAGTAGAAACTCCCAGAAGCCCCCTCTCCCCGTTTGGGGGGGGGGCGGACAAGGAGGAAAACTGAAAAAACGTACAATAAGATGAAAATTAAGCTCGAAGAGAATCAAGGAAGAGAAGCACAAAAGAAGAACAAAAAGTAGAAGAGGAGAAGGGAGGAGCAAAGACGAACATGCCCAGACCCCGAACAATAACATCAGCAACTGGCGAGTGGTCGTTGGGACCCACCGACTAGGTTGCGGTCCCTAGTCAACCAAAATACCTCAGCTTCCACCACAAAACTCAAAACAATTGATTCTCTAATTCTCTGAAAATTACACCAATTAATCAATTTTCAAAGATATTCAGGGAAGAATTAATGCAGAAATGAGGTCTTCATATGCTACTACACAGGTAATTGTGCTCAATGTCATAAATCTTGTTAAGATGCTGTTTAAGATCCAAAAGGCGCTCGCCTCACTCGCTCTGTGCCTCATCCTGAGCCCAGAAAAGTGCACACATGCTGGAGATTTTGGAATTTGCGCCGCCCGATCCCTTTCTAGGCACAACAGTGTGAGCCCCTCGCCTTCCTGCGCCTTAGGCGCACTTGTTGAAACACATATTACAATCTAAAACTCCTTCCTCAAGGATACACACTTAAGTCATTCTTGTGGAAAAGACAAAGGAACAATTCCAATAAATATCCCAGTTACACGTACATCACAAAAAACTTTCACTTGATGTTGCCATAAGATTTGCATTCACAAATCAACCTAAGAAGACATTAGGCTAAACCAAAGTTCTATCCACTAATTCACAAATCAACAGGTATGATTAAGATTAAGGGAGGGTTCAATGGGAGGATAGGTGTGTCTTTCCCAAGATGAATGGGTTTAACAACCACATCAAATGCAGGAAACAACAAGGCTCAGCAGAAGGATAAGGTAGTCATTCTTGATTGGTGGATAAGCTCTTAAAATTCCAGAAGAGTGCTCCCAGCATCACTCTTATGGTCCTGTCTGCCTCACAAGTCACACCAAGTTGACATTCATTATAGCAAGCTAAATGTCAACCTATATTGAGGAAATTAACCTAGTATATTAGGTCTAGAACTTCAATAATGGCAACACTTGGGAAGCTACATGGACCGACATTATGGATTTCACAAGTTCACTCAGTTTCCCTGTTTGATTCTTGAATAATTAATTTCAAAACCATAAAGAGCACAAAGCGATAAGACATGAGCAATGTCATCTAAGCTCTTAATTTTTCCTTAACCGCTCAGACATTTGATACTCCAACACACGTAAGATATTTCGACAATTTAAGTTCGGTGAGAACCCCACAAATTTATGTGGAACTAGCCATGTCGAACACTTGGACCCATAATCATGTAAGGGCCTAGTATTCAAGTCCAAGTAACATAAAGCGTGAAAGCAAAGTGCATCCAAAGGTGCATGCATCACACATTCAAGGGACATACTCTGATCCTCCTCAGACAGCCAACATGCATTCCGTACAAAGGTGGTTAAATAAGTAACGCAGCGATTAGATCAAGATAGCCACCACCATACTACAAGCACCGTTACACTATGATACTATAACGTCATATACTCATAGCTCACTAATAAAGAAAGGAAGTTAATGAATGGAAAATCAAATTGACAAATTCAGAAAACTCAAAAAATCAGTCATCACATACAGACAGATGTTAATGTAGGATCATATAATAAATAAAGGACAAAAGAAAGCTAATAGACAATTTCAAAGTTGAACACCACATTGTATCATGTATCACAATGTACCACACAGCCCAAAGAAAAAGGAAAAACAATGAACAAGCCTAGGGATGGAAAGCAATTTTTTTCTTTAAAAGAAAAAAATGGGGGATAGCTAAAGGGCATAAGCATGCACAGTACACTAAAACTAAAACAAATCCTACGAAACCAAAAGGGGGGGGGGGGGTTGGGGGACAGGGTAGAGGTTAAAGGAATTATGGGGAGAAGGAAATAAATTTGTGGGGCATAAGGATGAACTTCAAGAAACAAGAACTTAAGCCCTACGTGCAATGCGAGGCTACATTGGATTGGGATCTTCGATTTGGGAGTTTAATTTGAAGGAATTCCATCATCTATTAGTTGAAGTGTTGCTCAAAATTCCATAAAAACTTGGACAGTATCGATATGAAACTTAGTTTAAAAAAGTGCAGTTGAGGGGCGCCTAGGTGAGAGGTGCACAAGCTGTCGCCTCACACACTGTAAAGCGCAGCAAATCCACTAAGCGACCTGAGGCGTGTGGCTCAGGCACCTCATGGAATCTTTCAGCAACGAAGGCATCTATAAGAGAGAGGAAGGCCACTGAGCAAGCCAAATACATAATTTCTGCAAATTGGAGCTTACCGCAGCAATATCACTCCTTTTCGAGCCAAAACCCTCTAATAATTTCAAGAATTAGCTTCGAATTGAGCTTCATACCTGAACCCTAATTTGTGAAACCCTAACTGTTTAACACAAAGTATTGCCCAAATTGGAGGTGGTCTTGCATCCCAACCATGACAGAGGAGGCCAAAAACCTGTCTATATGTATTTTAGGTGGTCAATTGCCATCTACGTGCCACCAGTGGGCTCCTAGATGTTTCCGCCTTCTATGCAGCTATTTATTTCATCCGATCTTTTGGTTTCTTTTTCAGATCTGTTTCTCTCATGGTGGGTAGAGATACAAGAACAGAGGATGTAGGGGGTCAGGGGTTAGGGCCTATATGGATGAGTAGGGATATGGTAGAATGCTGAGAGCACATTTCTGTGGCAATAGTTATTAAAAATTAAACAAACAAAGCTGAGTCGCCTTTCAACAAGTCAAAGGGAAAAGTAATAACTTTTTCTTTCATCTGCAGGAAACAATAAGGGCCTGTTCTATTTCGCGTTTTAGATACATAGATAGATACAAGGAGATGTAAGGAGCTGTAAGAAGATGTAAGGAGCTGCAAGGAGATGTAAGGAGCTGTAAGGAGACATAAAAGCTGTAAGGAGCTGTAAGAAGATGTAAGAAGCTGTAAGAAGCTGTAAGG
Organism: Selenicereus undatus; assembly: GCA_017589665.1. Lineage (NCBI taxonomy): Eukaryota > Viridiplantae > Streptophyta > Magnoliopsida > Caryophyllales > Cactaceae > Selenicereus > Selenicereus undatus. The sequence continues at coordinate 42,613,327 of JACYFF010031952.1, forward strand.
AGTTGTAAGGATAGACATAAGGAGTTGTTGCATTGTAAAAGAGTTGTATAGTATAATTTGTTTTAGATGAAAAATAATAATATTAAAATAATATACTTAAGAAGCTGTATTTTGTATTTATTATTATTATTATTATTATTATTATTATTATTATTATTATTATTTATTTTTCATTTTTTATTTTTATTTTTTACTTTTTTTATTTCTTGTATTTTTTGTAATTTTGTAATTTTATTGTTTTATTTTTTATTTCTTTATTTATTTTTTTTATTTTTTATTTTTTATTTTTTTAAATTTTAAATTTTTTTTTTTATTTTTTTTATTTTTTAATTTTCTATTTTATAATTTTGTAATTTTTATTTTTATTTTTATTTTTTAATTTTTAATTTTTAATTCATAATTTTTTAGTTTTTAATATTAAATTTAATTTAAATTTAATTTTTAATTTTTTAATTTTTTAATTAAAAAAAAATAAATATAAATAAAACTAAAAATTTTGAAAATTTTAAAATTAAAAATTAAAAATTAAAAATAAACATAAAAATTAAAAATTAAAATTAAAAAATTAAAAATTAAAAATTAAAAATATAAAATTAAAAAATTAAAAATAAAAAACTAAAAATAAAAAATAAAAAATAAAAAAAATGAAAAATGAAAAATGAAAAATAAAAGAATAAACCAAAAAAATAAAAATAAAAAATAAAATATTTAAAAATTACAAAATTACAAAATTAAAATTAAAAAATTAAAAAAAATTAAAAAATTAAAAAATTTAAAAAATTTAAAAAATTAAAAATAAAAGAATAAACAAAAAAATAAAAATAAAAAATAAAAAATTAAAAAATTTAAAAATTAGAAAATAAAAATTAAAAAATTAAAAAAGTTTAAAAAGTTTAAAAAAATTAAAAAATTAAAAATAAAAGATGAAAAATTAAAAAATTAAAAAAATAAAAAAATAAAAACTAAAAACTAAAAAATAAAGAACAAAAAAATTTAAAATTTAAAATTATAAATTAACAATTATAAATTAAAAAATTAAAAAATAAATACAAAATAAATAAAATGAAGATGTAAGGAGATGTACGGAGATGTAAGAAGCTGTAAGGAGATGTAAGGTCTTAACTAAATCCTAAAAAACGCGAAATAGAACAGGGCCTAACTTCTACATCCATATCTTGTTGACCTGTTTTTCTTAAAAAAATTATAATAGTGTACCTTCCGTTCCTATCCATATAAACTAGTGTGTATCTTTCGCACGGGCATATATTAAAATTTTATAATCTTCTCATGTTTCTTTAGAAAGTCTATGGTCTTATCATTAATTCTAATTAAAAGCACTAATATATTTAAGTAATTGGTACTGAAAAATATCTATATAAACTATTTTATTTTCGACATATTGTTTGGATTAGCAACTATGTTTTGAGTTGGGCATTATTTCCATGATCAGAGAACAATTATTATCTTCAACGGTTTTAGAAAAGAAGGAAAAAAAAAGATGACGAGGTTAGTGTCAAACCATGCACATATAAGATAATTGTATATATAATATGGCATTTGAAATCGAAGGCTTCTTCATTGAAGTATTGTATGTAATTCAATATATATAATAATCTATCAATTTGTAGTAAGTTGTTAAAAAGATATAAAATCATTTTGAACACAAGCAAGTTTGGGTCTCAATTCCAAAATGCTACAATGTAGTTAGGGGGCCTTTTGGATATAATTGTACAATAAATCACACAATTAAATTTAAGTGTCCAATAATATATGCTGTCATATTTGCAAAATAAGCATCATTATTTAAAGGTCCTTTAATAGAAAAAAGAAAAATAAAAGATGCAAGAATATCAAATCATGTATAATAAATGCATTTACATACTTCAAATTTACATATACAACCATTATAATATATGTATGTCGTTAGACATTAACTTGTTCTTCCCTCTTTTTGTTTTTTTTTTAAAACCATCCAATATAAATTTTGCTCTCCTCCCTCTTTATACTTCATCTTAGCACAAGATACATATTTTTCATTCTTGGACTATGTCTAGTATCATTTGGCCTAGGGGTGGGACGTCTCTTCAAATTTGGATAATGAATTATAACAATTGGAATATGAAACCAAACAATTTTTATAGGTGTCTCCATTCCTATAATTTAAATTACATTTCCTTTATTTTAAATTCATAACTGTCGAAACAATTGAATAAAGAAACAATCATTTAATAGATACACTTGTATATGAGTAATAAAATCAATGACGGCTAAATTAATTGAATAAAGAATAATCATATAGTATTGACATAAACGTAAGATGACTAATATGAACTTGTCACTTGACAAACACCATCAACTAATCGTACTCATTCAGTTTTATATTGTATATATGATTTCTTTTTTAAAAAATATAATTTCCTATTCATTATATGTGTATTTGGGCATAATATATTTTCTAAATATTTTTTTTGTATTTTTTAGAAAAGTATGCCTCGCGGCCTTGAGGCGTGCACCTTCTCCTTGAGGCTCGCGTGTTTGCACCTCTGTGTGCCTCGTGCTTTTTTTAACTAAGATCTGAAAGGTATTGAGTTTTGATGGTTTACCAACTCATGTTCCCTCTCTCAGGCTCTCACACCATTAAACAATTCTTCCCCCAAGAGTCTTACTTAAGTGATCCTTATACAACATATTCCATCAATCAAACTATGATTTTTCTAGTTGACTTTTTCAAAATATTATAACTGTTTACGAAGCACCCAAATTCCCATATTAAGGATATTACTTATTATTCAGTTCAACTGTTTTCAATCCTAGACATGGATTTGGAGTGAAACTGCATTGGCAAATCAGATGGAGCTGTGAAAACATGTTCTTTCATTGTGCTTATCAATGTGCTATGGATCTTTCTTATCAAATGGATAAGATACGAAAGAGAGGTAGCAAGATAAGAAGATGACTGGGTGAAGAGTACTCGAAAGCTTTAACACTAAACAGCCAATGCCCATAACAACGAATGCTGCACGGAACCCACAGAGAGAGAGAGAGAGAGAGGTTAATTAAGAGGTGCATATATATGACGTTAGTATAGCATGCAAACCACAGAAATAAGACGCTTCATCCTCAAAATTCCTTAACATGGGATGTCATAAATTTTCATATGGTTGGCTAGCTGGATTTTCAGTCGTTTGCTGCTTGCCTGTATCAAGATAGATTTCTTACTTTTGATAAAAGATGCTGGCCCTCCAGTTAGGAGGCTTTGGCATAGCACATGACCAAGAATCAGTATAATATCCTTTATAAAAGGTACCTATACAAAAATTCAATGCTGTACAAACATTCAAAAGTGTTCACAGGGCGTAAAAATATGAGATTAACAAGGGAATGTCGAAGGATAATAGGAGGATTGAACAGTATATGAGAATGAGGCTGGTAGACATTGCAGGGTTTGTCTACCATAACTGGCAGGTTAACATGAGAACTTTCCAGGATTTGAAACAATGGTTTGTGATTGTGAGGATGCAACTAGGGAAAATAGGCAGAAGAGAAAACGGCATGGGAAACTTGGAATTGGCTTAGTCTTAAGTCTTAAGGTCAAGGCTCAGTTGAATGAATTGGGAAAAGCCCAGGAATGCCTGAGATTCTTCTTTAAACATTTACTTCGCATCAGCCAAGATTTTTTGCCTTTTCCAAAAGGGCAAAAAAGAATGGGCAACACCCTCCCCTCCCCCCCCACAAAAAACAAAGGCCCTGTTTGGCAAACAGCTGTTAGCTATTAGCTGTTAACTATTTGAGTTAGCTATTTGTATTAGCTGTTTGGATTAGCTGTTTGTTGAAAAACCGTTGGGTAAAATTAACTGTTTATGAGAAAAAGCTAATTCTTCAAAAAGCTCTTCCAAAAAGCTTATGGAATTAGCTTTCTAGATCCAAAAAGCTCTTCTAGAAAGCTTTTTCACCAAACACCCAAATTAGCTTTTTTATTTCGTCAAACAACTAATTTTGATAAAAAAAAAAGCTCTTTTTGGCCAAAAAAACTCTTCAAAAAGGTGTTTGCCAAACACCCCCAAACACAATGTAAGATATGGAATATGGAAGAAGTACCTCGAAACTTATTGTCCTGTGTTATAATTCCAAATGTCTCTGCCGTCTCGCGGATCATGATCCCCACCACCCCAATGAGGGAATCAACTTTGCATTCAACAACTGCAAGAAAGACAAATGGTAAAGAAAGCTTGTTTAGAAAAACAACGTGCATTGGAAAAGAGGAGGAGGTTTATCTGACATGATATCGTAAGTTAATGGCATCCAGTAAACAGTTGATGACTTTCATTAAGAATACTTGGAAGCATTTGACTTCCAGTTGATATGGAAACAGATCTAAGATCCAATGGAAACCGCTTTTCTACATTTAAAGTTAAGGCTACCAACATGGATCTATTAACACTTCACATTCTGGGCTACTGAAATTGATATTGGCTAAGTTTGGTTCAAATGACAGAATAGTGAACGTACAACAGTTGCAGAGTCATAACCAGCATCTTATAGATATTACATTGTATCATGGGAAGCACAATGTGTTCAATTAAGAACGTCAATTTTAACGTACATATCAAGTGATTCTAGCCACGTTTGTAGATTTTAAATGCAAGCTTTATAATAGAACCGCTAGATTCTAAGCTTCCTGAACGCAAAGTTTTGGGTAAAGAACGTTTCAACATGGCACGTTTTACAAGACACAAATATATAGAGGACCCTAACACATGTCAATTCATGAATTGTAATCAAGTGAAAATACCATTAAATAACGAGTGGAATCCCATTAAGCCACCAAGGTCAGATCAACTTGAAATTTCAAAAGATGAAAAACACATGACTTCAACAATAAACATGTCAAGAAAAAATAGGAGTTGGTTAATTAACCTCGAAGAATAGCACCATGAAGATCTGCACCAAGAAGACATTGAGCCACTTGATTTTTCCTACAAAAAAATCAGAAGTAGATGCAATTCAAAGATGAGTAGAGAAAGAAATTGCCACTCAACTGATACAAAGGAAACTCTTACCCAGCATTCTTCAGAAGTTGCATCACGTACTCTTTCCACATCTCATGCATTGGCATAAAACTTTCATACCTAAAACTCAAAGAAAGGAAATAAGTAATTTTTTTTTTGTCATTGGCAACAAAAGCAACGACCGTCTTTTTTTTTGGGGCCGGGAGGGGAGGGGGGCAGGAGGATGTAGTCAGGGAGATTAATCTTCATGAAGACACTAAAGAAGCAGTCCGGATATTATAGAACCTAAAGAATATAACCACACATTAAGACATACACAGAATTCAACCCTGTATTATTTACATCTGTATGTCCTGCGATTATTAAGGGCCAATAACTGAAAAGGTAGAAAATCAACACCAACAAGATATCCTTTAACCAAACAACAAAGTTGAGGAACTTCAAATATAAATCAGAATGACTGACAAAGGTGGAAGAGAAACTTCATACCAAGACAGCAATGTCAAGCTGAAGAGCCTATACTCACCTCCCTTTTGCAAACTCACAAAGAGGGGAAGGGGCAAAAAGCAGTCGAAAGAATATACAAGTGATCAGAAGTAACCACCCCAATGGCCTAATGGCATCCACCTTCCAAGATGAAGCTCACTTTGACTGAGTTTGGTGCATATTCATTTCTCAATGACAAAACAAAAATAAAAATAATATTCCTTTTTGTTGTCAACAGCAGACTCACTCTGATGACAACCCAAGTTGAATTCAAGAACAAAGGCCGGGGGGGAGGGGGGGCAAAAGTGTCCAAATCCATATATAATACTAGCACTGAATATATATGCTGCTCTCTAAATCTAAAATTGAAGGTTGACATTGGCAAAGTAAGGAAAAAAAACAGGACTACGATCTTGGACCAATTTAAGAATGCCAATAATGGATCTTCAATTTGAGATAGAGAGATTAAAATTTTTGGGGGGAAGAAACTACTCAAATACGGCCTTCCATCCCTGCCACTTTGTACTGTAAGTGCTGACACAGTTACTTCTAAAGAACAATTTCCGCAATGAACCTAAAAAACACTTACAATGGCCATAATAAAGAGTAAGCAAATTTTGTCACCACAAGAACGCAAGCCAACAGCATAACTGAATCAGAAATCAGAAAACTCACTTATGATACTCTTCAGGCAGATTTAATAAACCATGCTTTTTGAGCTGTTTCAGTGACATATGGTTTCTTGAGCGCTTTGAGTTCCCCCACAACGCTTGTAATTGTGCAGCAGATGTACTATGCCCTTGGACAAAATTATCAAGTAAAATCCAGTTGTCCACTTTCACACCTCTAGATCCCTGAACATACTTCTGAGCTAAATCACCCTTCTGAAGAAGTTCATGTAAAATCTTATCAACTGTGCTTTTCTCTTTATTTGGTATCTGCATGATTCAACAAAAATGTCAAGCTCAAGCAAAATATCCTTTTCTTTGTAAATCAACCTCCAAGAGATACTGTGGAGAAGTACACAAAAAAATGCTCACCTCAATTGCGGACAGCAGATTATCGTGTACTGGTTGAGATATACATGAGTAGGTAAGACTCTCTGCTTCTAAATCTGTAAGTATGATCGGAAAAGGTTTATATATTGATGGATGACATGCTAAGTTTGAGTTCTATCAAAGTTGCAACAGTGCACATGCAGGAAGGTACTAATCCAATTGCCACAAAAAATTACAGAAAGAAAACAGTAGCCAGCAAAAACTAAAATATCCATTAAGGATGTAGCCAGTCTCCCAAACCAGATGAAAGAGCAAATGCTAATAGTAATAGGAGACAAGCATCTAAAATACAACCTAGAGTGACTCTAACCAGTTTAATATTTTCAACTTGTGATGTAGGATACTCTAAGAGCAATTCCTACAAAGGAAAATAATTGATGTAGGATGCTCTAAGAGCAATTCCCACACCGAAAAATTCACACAAGAATTCTCAAATACTCAATATTTCAATTCAATTCAAGCCTACCTCCTAATACATAACAAAAGAATTCAAATAGAGAAAAAACCTAAAACATTAAGGAAACAAACAGAGACCTAATCTAAGAGATATTATTCGCTAGCTAAAAGAATAAACGAAAAGATAATATTCCTAAAATACAACCTATGAAGATAAAAATACTTCATATATGCTAATATTAAGATATACCCATATCTTCTTAATTTCCCTCTACCCTTATCCTGCATCATTCTCCCCTGGTTGGAAAAAACCCATCCTCGAGTTTTGTACCGAGGTAGAAAGAAGGAATCAAAGTAAAGAAACAACTTCACTTCACTCCGCAAATGGAAAAACTGTGGGGCGTTCAGCTTCTCCAAGAAAAGTAGCAATGCAGTCAGCGGATGCGGCTTCTTGCGAACTAGAAGTTTATTAGGGATAAACAAAGCAACACGCTCACTTTCAAGTCTTGACATCGAATGTAGAGTATTGTTCACAAAAGCATGATCAGGGATTATAAACTCAGCATCAACATATATATTGACTGCTTGGCCCATCTCCAATTGTCTTTGCATGCGGTCAGATTTTTGAATGTCCATTGAAGATTCATAGGGGGTAATGAAAGAGTTGTTTGCTATTATTGTTGATTCTTCACTTACTTTTATTAGTGGTTGGACATCCTCCTCATTAGGTGCCTTAGTAAAAGCATCCGCATTGCTATCTAGAATGAGCATTCCTTCACTGTGGACTTCATTTGCATATAACTCACAGTCCCTAACTTGCACTTCTTGATTCATAGAATCGAGGATTCTGTTAACATCATTTTCCTCAATATTTGGAAGTTGACGATACTCTAGGACTTGGACAACTGCTTCCATATTTTCATCTTGTAGAGCGTCTTCTTTCTTGTTCTCAATGATAAATCCCCTATCATATGCATCACAATAGATTGGATCTATCTCATGTAAATAAGAAGTCGATTCTTTCATGAAAGATCTTATAGATAAAACCCTACAATCTCCAATGAGAAGTTTCGAAAAAATCAAAGGAGCTTTAGGAAGTTCATGATCCCATAAATACTGAGGAACATAGGCTTACAACCACAAATGAATTCACTAGCAAAGTATAGATCTAACTCACAACAACCGTCGCAAATATGGCGACCTTGAAGTTAGCAAAAAGCATGGACCCGATAAGAGTAGAAATTCACTCGAGCATGAAAATCACCCCTTGTCTGAAATCTAACAATCTTTTCGACATCTCCGTAAGGAGAGAAAACTTGATACAGAACATTTGTCGTAACATGAAATGCTTTATCATGAATTATCACAAACAAGGCCTGATGATTTTTTTCACGCCAAGTCATGGCTGCAATAATAGCAATAAGGAGCTTCTACTAACAACACCAGTGAACAGCACCACTAAGAGCAGCGAACAACAGCACTGGAATTGAAAGAATGGTGAAACAACAAAAGCGTGAAGAACTCAGGACCCAAACTTGCAAAAGCGTTTTTCAATGGTGGGACCAGCGGCTGGTGACCGGAGGCTACTGGCAAGGGGGCGAAATAGTGAGAGAAGTGGAGGAGGGGTGGCGTCAAGTTTGGAAGAAATTGATGAATCAAAGACAACTTTTAGGGTTAGTGTTCACAGTTGGTGCCTAAACAATTCAAGCACGAAGTGTAGCAATTTAATTCAATTGTTTTAAGGTTGTGGGACGAAATTTGGTGGTTAACACAGGAATGAAATCAATTTGGGATGAACATGAAGGATTGAACATGGATTTGGGGTCTAGGGTTTCGGGTAGTTAGGGTTTTTGCGAACTGGGTTGATGGAATTGGACTTTCTAGGGTTCCAGCGAGAGGCCGGCAGCAGAGAAGGGTTGGTGGTGGTCGAACAGAGGTGGCGATCGAGGGTAGGTGGTGGGCGGTGGTGGTCGTTACGTTTGGTGGTCGTTCAAGAGAGTGGATGAGGTTTTGTTTCGGGAATTAGGGCTCCCCCGATCATTGGCTGGTGGCAGTGGCGCGATGGTGGTTAACCGAAGGTGTCGACCGAGGGTTGGTAGTGGACGGTGGTGGCTGCTGCTCCTGGGTGGTGGTGTCACAACAAGCAGCAGGGCCAAGGAGTTTTCTAGTTTGTTTTGTTTTTGTTTTTTTTTTTTGGAACGTGAATGGACAAAAAGAAAGGGAACTCAAAGTACAACGGAAGAGATCGCAAAGACTCTGATACCAAATTGATGTAAGACACTCTGAGAGCAATTCCTACCAAGAGGAATAATTGATGTAGGATACTCTAAGAGCAATTCCCACACCGATAAATTCACATAAGAATTCTCAAATACTCAATATTTCAATTCAATTCAAGTCTACCTCCTAATACATAACAAAAGAGTTCAAATAGAGAAGAAACCTAAAGCATTAAGGAAACAAATAGAGACCTAATCTAAGAGATATTGTTCATTAACTAAAAGAATAAACGAAAAGATAATATTCCTAAAAGATAATCTATGAAGATAAAAATACTTCATATATGCTAATATTAAAATATACCCACATCTTCTTAATTTCCCTTTATCTTTATCTTGCATCATTCTTCCCTGGTTGAAAAAAACTCGTCATCGAATTTCGTACAGAGGTAGAAAGAAAGAATCCAAATAAAGAAACAACTTCACTTCACTCTGAAAATGGAAAAACCATAGGGCGTTCAGCTTCTCCAAGAAAAGTAGCAATGCAATCAGCGGATCTAACTTCTTGCCAACTAGAAGTTCATTAGGGATAAACAAACAACACGCTCACTTTCCAGTCTTAACATTGAATGTAGAGTATTGTCCATAAAAGCATGATCAGGGATTATAAACTCAGCATCAACATGTATACCGACTGCTTGGCCCATCTCCAATTGTCTTTGCATGCAGTCAGATTTTTGAATGTCCATTGAAGATTCATAGGGGGTAATGAAAGAATGTCTTTGCACTTCTTGATTCATAGAATCGAAGATGCTATTGTTAACATCATTTGCCTCAATATTCGGAACTTGACGATACTTGCTTCCATATTTTCATCTTGTAGAGTGTCTGCTTTCTTGTTCTCAATGATAAATCTCATATCATATGTATCATAATAGATTGAATCTGTCTCATGTAAATAAGAAGTCAATTTTTTCCTGAAAGATCTTATAGATGAAACCCTACAATCTCCAATGAGAAGCTTCGAAGGAATCAAAGGAGCTTTAGGAAGTTCATGATGCCATAAATACTGAGGAATATAGGCTTACAACCACAAATGAATTCACTAGCAAAGTAAAGATCTAACTCACAACAACTGTCGTAAATCTGGTGACCTTGAAGTATGCAAAAAGCATGAACAGCATCCCAATAAGAGTATAAATTCACTCGAGCATGAAAATCACCCCTTGAGTGAAATCTAGTAATATTTTCGACATCTCCATAAAGAGAGAAAACTTGATACAAAACATTTGTTGTAACAAGAAGTGCTTTATCATGAATTATCACAAACAAGGGCCGATGATTTTTTTCACGCCAAGTCATGACTGCAATAATAGCAATAAGGAGCTTCTACTAACACCACCAGTGAACAGCAGCAGCGAGAAGAACTTAGGACCCACAAAAGCGTTTTCCGACGAGAGGACCGGCGGCCGGTGACTAGAGGCTGCTAGCAAGGGGGGGAATAGTGAGAGAAGAGGAGGGGTGGCGTCAAGTTTGGAAGAAATTGATGAATCGAGGACGACTTTTAGGGTTAGGTGTTCACAGTTGGTGCCCAAACAATCGAAGCAAGAAGTGTAGCAATTTAATTCAATTGTTTTAGGCTTTTGGGACGAAATTTGGTGGCTAACGCAGGAATGAAATCAATTTGGGATGAATGTGAAGGATTGAAAATGGATTTGGGGTCTAGGGTTTCAGGTAGTTAGGGTTTTCGCAAATTGGGTTAATGGAATTGGGCTTTCTAGGTTTCCGGCAAGAGGCTTGCGGCAGGGAAGGCTTGGTGGTGGTTGAACGGAGGTGGCAACCGAGGTTAGGTGGTGGGTGGTGGTGAACGTTGCGTCTGGTGGTCGTTCAAGAGAGTGGAGGAGCGTGTGGCTAGGGTTTGGTTTCGGGAATTAGGGTTCCGGCGATCGTCGGCTGGTGGTGGTGGTGCGGCGATGGTCAATCGGAGGTGTCGACCGAGGGTTGGTAGTGGACAGTGGTCGCCGCCGGTCCTGGGTGGTGGTGTCAACCCAGGGCCCAGGGACTTAGGGACTTAGGGTTTTTTGGTTTGTTTTGTTTTTGTGTTTTTTGTGTGTTTTTGGGGGGGGGGGGACGTGAATGGACAAAAACAAAGGGGACTCAAAGCACAGCGTAAGAGATTGCAAAGGCTCTGAAACCAATTTGATGTAGGACGCTCCGAGAGCAACTCCTACAGAGGGGAATAATTGATGTAGAAACGCTCTAAGAGCAATCCCCACACCGAGAAATTTACACAAAATTCTCAAATACTCAATATTTCAATTCAATTCAATTCAAGCCTACCTCCTAATACATAGCAAAAGAGTTTAAATAGAGAAGAAACCTAAAACGTTAAGGAAACAAATAGAGACCTAATCTAAGAGATATTGTTCGCTAGCTAAAAGAATAAACGAAAAGATAATATTCCTAAAAGATAACCTATGAAGATAAAAATACTTCATATATGCTAATATTAATATATACCTATATCTTCTTAATTTCCCTTTATCCTTATCCTGCATCAACTTGTCTCATTAATCCATATCTTCTTTGTTTCCTTCTTTTGATCACCTCATCAACTCGTATCTTAATCATGAGTTACTGACACACAATAGTGGGGAAATTAACTTAAAAGAAAGAGCTCGGCGACGATCAATTATCAATGATGCCCACTTACCTAGAATCACAAATATAAAAATCCAGACTCTAGAAAGCTCTAGCATGCAATAATGGTACAATTTCTAAGGAGCAAGGTCCAACAAAAGCATCAACTATATTTGATGAGCACCTTGTGACATGAATATAGACTGATTGACATAATACTCTCATATGACGACATTTCACACTATAAGTGACGTTGATATATAAAAAGAGCTCATGAATATGTATGATTAAAAAGAACAATAAGAAGACCTTTCTTCCCAGCAGGTGCAGCCTCAAGTGAGGACTTTGAAGGACCTGCAGCAGATTTTAAACCCTGGTCGAGTTCATGACATCTTTTCTTGTTTCTTATTTGTTGATGCTGAGCCTCGACTTTGGCAACAGCAAATCTGCGTTCCAATGCTTCCAGAGCACGTTTCTTTTGATTGGACACTACTGTCTTAGTTGCCATTACAGCAAAGATCACTTATTCTGATGTCCCCTGCAAAAACAGAAAACTCAATCACAAGACCTTTTTATTAGGTCCGAACAATGGTCAAATATACAACTTTACTGCCATGAATAAAGTACTTCCAAAACACCTTTAAAGAAAGCATTTGTTATAAGAAACATTGTAAGTAGTAATGGGATTAGAGACAATAGCAGACTAATTATTGAGGGCAATTCTTTACAATGACAATGAATTGACCTATTTAGTTGATTTAATAGAACAGAATAGCGTCGACAAAGAGGTTAACCTTGAGCACTAAATTGCTCAACGTTGGAAAAAGGGTATAAGCTACAATGCCAAATAAGAAATTTACTAAACAAGCATGCTCATAGCCAAGAAGCTCAATACTAAGAAACCAACAATCTTCGTATCTTATTTTAATCCAGAGAAGCCACTTGATAAACTACTTGTATGTAGCAACAATTAGGAATAGTATTAGTGTAATACCCCTCTACCCCCGAGAGATGTCACACCGCCAGGATTCCCCAAGGGAGACCCCTAAGGCTCTTATAACTGGAGATCTTTTTTTTTTCTTTTTACCTAACTTGAAGTTAGTTAGGGAATTTCTGGAACAAAACTGCCAAAGTTCCACCTATAATTGCAACGTTTGTAAAATTTTCTTTGCGAACTAAAAGGGGGGTACCTGTGATATGACAACCAAAATTCAAAAGGAAACTAGGAGTTCACCGCGAGTCACACACTCGCGGTTTACAAACACTTGTTTAATAATTTACATAAGTTTACACACCGCCAGAGCCATTACATGCTTGTTTAATACACTTTCTTGACCCAAAATAGTATTTTAAGCAACTTCACAGAGACACTGCTTCACAGGAACCCTTGCAAAACGACTGGTGGCCCTAGAGAGCAAACATGGCCTTTCATTCATCACCTGGGGAAAAGGGGGACAGGAAATGGAGTGAGTCACCACATGCTAAGTGAGTGTTCCTCCACTCCCTAAAACAAAACCATTTACAAGCAATACTACTCGTATTAACCACGTATCAAGCATTCCTGTATTACCAATCATTATACTAAGCAATATGACACTTTCATAGGCTATTCACATGTCAAACATTCATTCATTCAGTCATTCAGGAGAGATGTTCTCATTCATAGATTTTTAACATACTAGGCTATTCACATGTTAAACATTCATTCATTCGGTCATAGAACTTTTAACACGTTAGAAACTTTCATATTCAACTCATGCATGTTTAATCAATAGGCTTAAAGTAGTAAAAGGATGAGGCCACATGATATTAGAATCCACATTCAGCAATGCTTCAAAGTCATTTCATCAAGCCTTCATGATTAAAAAAAAAAAAAAGAACTTTCTTTCTTTCCTTGAAAACATTTTTCTTAACCTCTTGAGGCACTTGTTCGTTCAAAAGGGCCTTCATTTCGTATTGGTCGTACAAAGACCCTTGTACGCTTTTTCTTGTTTCATTCCATATGGCCTCTTTTGGCCCATTAAGCTTTCTTTTCTTTTTGAAACACTTAAAATGGCAAAAGCCAATTACTTTTCTTAGCTTAGTAAAAAAATACATCTGGCATAAGATCATTACAAGGTACTAATTGGGTGAGATCTATTCTCAACCCCATAGTGAGACCTAACGCTCACGCTTAAGCTCTGACTCCCGGGATGGCCACATATAACATATCGGACCATTACATTAACCCTCTTCAAGGTCTCTAGGGTTTCCAGACTTTCCCCTAGGTTAACATCATTCATATCATATTGTCCGCAGCACATTATCTTAGCCACTTTAAAGCGTATTGGCCATAACGGCTAATAATTTTGCTGCCTTTCACAGCAAAATTCTTTTTCATACAACTCATGCCTTTATAAAACTCTTTAGGGATTCCGCCGTTCAAGCGAGTTCACTACCAAAACCGTTTTCATTTAATTAAAATAAGCCATCATGCACTAATAGTTATGGCTACTATCATTTCAAAACATGAAATTCTTCTTTGAAAAACTCACTCTTATGCACATAATGCAATTTGAGGACATCTAAGGGAAGGGGGTCCACATGTATCACATTCGAGCACTTCATAATCAATTCAATACAATGAGCCACACATGGCCTCGCAATCCACATGATTGAGGTCAATTCACAACCCGAACTCCCTCCTCACAAGCACCATACCACAAGATCCTCGAACCACTCATAGTTCTTCCTCGAACCATCCAACCACCATCTCGGTTTTTTAATTTCATTTATCATAGCATATTATCATGCCAGCTTATAAAGATATAGGGGTTAGGTACTTACCTGGGCAAGCAGCACCATTCAACGGTGCGTTACAACAGGCATACGTATATATATTTATGTAATCACAACAATATATATATATACATAAATATAATCATACGTCATTAACTTGAAAAGAACATTTAGCAAACCGAATCGAACTAAGTAAGCATGAAACATTATTACATCGATGTATTGCAATTAAGGGCAAACAAGCTCTTTTCGTTATTCAAAAATTGTTTCAAAAGCTACTTCGTGAGTACATTTTAATCAAACAATCAAGTATCGATTTGAAGTTGCATTTAAGCCTATTAGGTCATTTAAGCATATTACGTTTCAGAGCGTTCGTTTATCACATCATGGTTACTAAGCAAGCCTATATATGCCATACAAGCTTAACATGAATCGAGTCTCTATTTAAACATAAAATGATTCACTATTTAGGCTAACTTGGTCATTTAAACATAATGCGATTCAAGCGTTTACATCCATGATTCAAGTCACTTCGTAGTCACTATTTAAGCCTAATTTGGTCATTTAAACATAATACGATTCAAGCATTTACATCCATGATTCAAGCCACTTTCAAGCAGCGATTTTATGCATAATCTGATTCCAACCAACTTCGGCATAACTGAAAACATAGCTACAGCCTATAAACAGAATTCTGTGCGTGTTCTAAGCTGGAATTAAAAGCTGATCGAGACATGCATAACTGATGGCAGCAAGCAAAAGTCTGGGTGTACAATCTGGTTGTGCATAAACGAGTATGAAATCATCAGGCAACACATTTCACTCATTTCTTGACATTTCTAACGAATTTAGCTAACTCTAATCTGACATGCAACATCAATCTGCTGAAAACGTTTTTGAAAATAATAATAGCTTAGGAGGAGAGAAACACTTACTTGAATTAGCCTAATTTCGACTTAAACACCAACGATTGCATGCCCTAATCTGCTGAACCCGAACCCTAGCCCGAATGCATGCAAAACCCAGACCTTAGCTCCCGATTTTGATGGCGTTTGAAGGTGATTTGGGTGGAATTCGACCCCCAAATATATAAGGGAGGTCGTTAGTGGTGTGGGTGGCCGGATTCCGGCACGTGGGTGGCGGATTTGGGCGGTCGACGCGTGGGTTCTCTGGGTTATTTGGCCGTGAGAAGTGGGAGATGGGGAGCGGTGTTTTGACGGCCGGTGACGCGTGGGTAGGGGACCGATGATCTCCTTTCGCCGGCGACGCGTGGCGGAGGCGGTGACGCCAGACGCCGGCCAGTAGTTGCCGGTGAGAGAGAGAGACACAGCAGCGAGTGCTAGAGAGAGAGAGAGGTGGGTCGTGAATTTCGGGTGCCTCAGGCCCGAAAGTCCCGCCCTTTTTA
Organism: Selenicereus undatus; assembly: GCA_017589665.1. Lineage (NCBI taxonomy): Eukaryota > Viridiplantae > Streptophyta > Magnoliopsida > Caryophyllales > Cactaceae > Selenicereus > Selenicereus undatus. Next base: position 42,629,318 of record JACYFF010031952.1, read on the forward strand.
TCCAATTTTTCTTCTTTTTTTTTTTTCTCAATTAACATAATTCAGCTAGGTTCTAGTCCCGAACTCATTAGCGATTAGACTAAACTTGAGTTGAAACGTCCTACGATTAACATTTTTAATTAAAATTCGGGAATCGACTAAATAAATCGAAAAATAATTTTAAAAACTCGGGTTAGCATCGATTAAGTAATTTTATAAATAAATAACGTCAGTACTAACATTAATCATATAGTCGTCCTTTTTAGTGAAATTAATAGTTAAAAACGCACACAGCTGACTTAAGATTTTTATCGAACAATAATTCAAACGCAACGTCGTAAATTTAGTAACTGAAACAAGTAGTCAGCAATAGAATGAAGGTGCTACCCTTACAATTAGTTCCCTCAAACTAAGATTCTCACCATCATTTCCTCACCAGGGTTTATACAACAGTAAAACGACTCAAAACAAATAGTAAAAGAACCTAAGCATCACTAACTGAATCTTACGAGTAGCAAAATCAATTGATAGGCCAATTAAATCATAACAATCTGACAGCTACCCAATTCATCGCATACCTTGAGCATGCACGTCAAGTATGTTGTCACCCGAGAAAGAGTAAATCAACAAGGGAAGGTTTAGGGTTTGGGAAAAACTAAGAGGACATGAAACTAAAATTGAATGCAGGTGGTGGAGAAAGGGGTAAACAAAGGTGGAAGGTTAGATGGTGAAGATGGTAGGGAGGAGGAAAGGAGGAGGCCATGCTGAAACAAGTTCTTGTAACTCATGTATCACTGATGTTCTAAATTTTCTTCAATTTGGCACCCAACCTTTTTGTTTTTTGTTTTTTTTTTTGGGGGGGGGGTTCAAGTTTACTACTCCTAGATCCTGATGATATGATCGTCTTTCCCACTAAGAGTAGATACCAACTAACACAATCAATAAATGTTTTGCAAGTTGTACATATACAACACTTGTTATTGACTATTCAAATTTTGGATCATAAGTGGGACCTATCTTCTCCGCATCATTTATTCACGTTCGCAAATGCAATGAATGACCTAAATTTGGATCCCATGGTCCAACTTTTTGGATCTCATTTACTCATCTCCATAATGCAAAAATTACTACTGTGAATCACCAAATAAAATATTTGTCAGGTCCCATTTTACAACACAACTTTTGGGTCAAAAGAAAAGGAAAAATCAATTTTTAGAGGAAAAGGAAAAAGAAAAAATCAACACCAAAGTTAATGACCTAGATCCCTAAGACAAGTTGAATAGAAGGCCGAGGAGTTTGGAACATGCATTGTGAGCAACAGAGAGGAAGAGAGAGGATCATGTACAAGGGCCCATGGATTGCGCTCATACTATTGCAAGTGCTCTTGCACAATGCAATGAATGACCAGTTCGGATCCCATAGTCCAACTTTTTGGATCTCATTTACTCATCTCCACAATGCAAGAATTACCACTATGAATCACCAAAATGAACTACTTTTCACATGCCCACTCTACAACACAACCATTTTTGAGTCAACAGGAAAGGAAAAATCAATTTTAGAGGGAAAAGAAAAAGAAAAAAATCAGCACCACAACTCATGATGTAGATCTCTGAGACGAGCTGAATCGAGGGCTGAGGAGTTTGGAACATGTGTTGTGTGCAAGAGAGAGGATCATGTATAGGGGCCATGGATCAAACTCCTATTGCAACAAGTGCTCCTAAAGCATATGCGGCAGTGTAACATTCCCCCCCCCAAACCTTAATGACTGATAGAACCCAATTAGCTAATTGCATATATAGTAAACGAGGCAACAGAAGGCTAAATTAGGTTAGGAGCATTACTGTCGTTCCCTTCTTTAAGAAAGACTAGGATAAGACCATTGAGTTAGCATGAGATAAATAGACTCTACTATTTACATTAATACTCAGAGTTCATGACATTGGAGTCATCATTCAACACTCATGAGTCACTACCTATAGTTCCTTCCCTCAGCTCATACATACAGCCAAGAACAAAGCAACCAACTAGCTCTTCCAGGACTTTCACAAAGGAGTTGACCTTCAATTGAGAGTAATGTATGAAGCAAAAATTTTAACAAAAGGCTAACTACAGCATATTTTAGGGTGCATAATTGAATACGATCATTGTCCTAACCTAGCATCCTCAGCGTCTTCTAATGTTTCCACTTTAGGTGCTACTGTGGCTTGGGTTTCATTTCAAAGAAAAAAGGGAAAAACACGAAAAGCAGCAAGAGTGAGCTATGAACTCACACGTTACCGCTGTTAAAACTTTTTGAAAAAATACTTTCAGAGCCAGTGAGCGTGCACATACTTTCGAAATGGTGTTAAACTGTTCAAATGTGAAACTGTAATGCAATGATTCATGAAAATTCCTTCTTAGCCTAGGTTAGGCTCATATTAGCATTCGGTTGCTGTGAGATAGCTATAACTATCATCATAAATATACAAACCTATTCATATGTCCTGATCGATCAGGGAGGGTAGGGAGGGCGGCCCCATTAGCTGTGAACAGTGATTGTAACTGTAACTGTGACTGTAACTATGAGTTGGGTCCCAACCAAATTATAAAACTTGGAACATACTACTAAAATTAAGAACTTTGGGAAAGGTACAAGCAATAACGAACATGTAAAGGTCAAATATTTTCTTACTCACCTCAAGTTACGACCTATCTTTATGTGAAACTTTGATTTAGGATGTAGTTCATGAAAAGTCACTTTTATAAATATTCATGTCCTTGTAGCAGTTTACACTTTTCAATCTTCAAAATCTTCTCAAATAGAGTATTAAATTGTAAATTTTGTTTAAGGAATCAAGTGTTTTGAGCAGCTAGTATAATTATAATCAGAAGGCTTGTATGTGAAGTCAAACTTTGTAAGAAACATCCCTTTCATACTTCTCCTTATTCGAGTAGCTTAAATACCACTTTATGTCATACTATCATTCATCTCCTTATTTGAGTAACTTAAATACCTCTCTATATATGCCATACTATCATTCTTCTCCTTATTCAAGTAAACTCTTAATTTCTTGGTAAAAGCTTTAGGACTTAGTTCTCATGCTGATTCCTTTTCATATCATGCTCCCAAGTACACAGTAAAGTTCTTTGTCTCAAGATGACCAAACTCTAAATAATAACTTGAAACTAAGGTTCACCAAAAATCCTATTTTTCTATTTATAATTCCTTTATTTTACCCCTATTTTTATTACTCAATTCTTCCCCATAAAAGCAATTTAATACCAATTTATTCCATATCTCATATAACCCCATTAAAATTTATCCCTTTGTGACTTTTCTAGCCCTTGTCTGGCTTAATTAATTTAATTGAATTCCATGTAGCTGTATTGACAACCTAATTGCTAAACCCTCCATTTTCTATTCAATGTCCCAAATTACTCCTTGGGCAATTATTGTTTTGGCCCTCTTTAAATTAAACTCACAAATAGGGCACTAGCTAAATGGGAACTCAACTAATCAGTTAGGCTTAATTACTTACCACCCGCAAAAACTCTGAAGCCACCAAGCTAGACATTTTATTCTCCTTATTCCGTTCACGCATGGAAACATCCAAAAAAGAAATCCCATGTAAATATTTGAACACCTCATTAAATATCACCTACTTTCCCAACCGAACGCATTCAACTAGTTAGCCCTCCGTTTAAATTTAAGCATAATCTCGAATTTAAGCTTCTTTGAATTTAACAAAGAGCTCAAACCAAGTCCTCAATCAAATTCCTCAAAACATGAGTTACCCAACAAGATATGGATATATACTTATACCCAATTTGATTAAGGACTAGCTCAACAACATTAAACTTTCTTCTAAATAAAGTACACAATCTAAGTTGCCCACTTGCTACTAATTTCAGTTTCATGCATAATTTGCTCAAATGCAAGTTCACAAATAGCTCAAACAAATTCTACCATAGACACACAATTACCTATCTTTATCCATCAATTTGTACAAATTAACTACGGATTAGTACGAATTGCTCACTACTTTCATTAAAAGTGCAAACAATAGAGTTTAGATCTAGTTGAAAAGTAGATAGAAGGAGATTACCTTTGATGGGGAAAGGGACCTGTTGTTGGGCCTGTTCTCGTCCTCTTGTTCCCGACGTACAGGAGAGGGAGAGAGGAGGTTGGGGCTGTGGCCGCGTTTAGGTGGCTTTTGGGTGATAGGCTGATGTCCGATAGTCGTGGGCTGGCGGCGGCAGAGGCGTGGCCCAGTTGATGTTCGACTTGTGTTTTTTTTTAATCCTTTTTAACAGAGGCGGGTAGAAATATCTCCTCCTCATCAAGATTGAGAGAACCGACTTGGTCGATCGAGTGGGTCGATGGTTCAACCAGTCGGACCGTTTGGAATGGGGTTGGACCAGTTTACCGTCAAATTGGGTTAGACCGGCACGACCCGGTGAAACTGGAAATTATTTATATATATATTTGTTTTTTTCTTGTTCAAATTTCCCAATCAATGAATCAAGTGAAGCAAGCGAAGTTAATTTACATGCTTACAAGTTAATTAAGGCAATAAAAGTTACCTCTCAATGAATCTAGAATCAAGTGAATCAAGTGAAGCAATCAAATTTAACAATCAACCAAAGCAACAAGCATCAACACCTCAGTTCTGCCCACTGCCCAGTTGCCCAACTGTGGTTCTAGCTCTACCCACTGCGTGCCCAACCCAGCCACAGAAGCTGCCCTATACTTGAGCCTGACACTGAGAGTGAGAGTAAGAGAGTTTGAGAGTTTAGAGATGAGAGATTGAGAGTGCGAAAGTAGAACTGAGGACTGAGGAGTTGAGAGATGAGAGTCAAGATTGAGAGCGAGAAACTAGAGAACGAGATGGAGGGAGAGTGTTACCTTGACAGTACAAACCGGCTGATGACCGGCGACGATGACGAAGAGCCGCTGCCGTGACGCTGGTGGCGAGGGTTTGCAATCGCTAGATGCCAGACGCTGGTGGCGAGGATCAGCAGCAAATGCTCGACCAGTAGAGCATGAGTCCTGAGAGAAAGAGAATTTGGCACATCGGCCGACGGCCAGCGACGACTACGGAGAGTGGCTGCTGAGGGACGCTCGAAGGAGAGGAGAGCGAGCTAGGGTTGCACTTTACGGTTGCCAGAGACAAAGAGGGACTCGAGACTTTTGTGCCAGAAATCACGGCTGAAAAAAAAGTTGGTTTTTAAAGCAACTAGGAAAACCCAGTCCAACAGCAGGTGGGCTGAGTTGACCGAGTCAGCCGGTCCAATGGAGTTTGACTTATTTTTCCCGGTTCGATTGCATGAACGGTTTAAATTTATTTCTGACCCACTCCTCAGACCGGTTCCCGGTCGAACCGGCTGGTCCGGGCCGGTTCTCTGAACCATGCTCCTCATGAAAGCATGTACAGCGCAAGAAGCGAGAGTCGAGCGGAGCCTGATTCAAGCTAATGAGCGGCTCGCGAGTCGAGTGGCTTCGAGGGACAAACGGCGCGCTTCCTGCCACATACGGATGCACGACGTCGTCTTCTATGTTTGAATTCTTTTTTTTTAAATGAGGAGGTCATGTCTGAAAAATGGAAGAGCATGTACAAGTCGAGCGGAGCCTGATTCGAGCGAGCAAGCGAGCAGCTCGTGCGAAGCAGTGGCAGATTGGGTTTGTCTGGCGGTTGCAATTGACGAGCGACACGCTTTCTGCCACACATCAACACAAGTCGTCGTTTTTCATACTTGAATTGTATTTTTTAAAATAAAGATAGCATGTTTAAAAAATGGAAGAAAAGGACAACCATGTAAGTGAACTAGGGGTGACAAAACAGGTCGAGGCAGCGACTTCTCTTTTTGCTTTATTATGCAGTTTTATTAAAACGTCCTTTTTAAATTTAAGAAATTAACTTTCACTTTTAATTTCGTATTTTAGTTTATTTTTCTTAATTTTCTTCGTCCGTAAAATAAGTCATTTGTGATTCGTTTAAAGATTTATTTGACTGATATCATACAGTATATTCAAAGGTTAATTCTAAAAAAGTTATGTTATATTTAATTAAGTTTATAGTGATTGGGTGTACACTTTCTGGCAGAGTAGAAAGATAATTTGTCCAAACTTTATAGTGATTTAATAAGTTTTGTCTTATATTTCTAGTTGTACAATCGAAAGATCTCAAATAATCACAAGCTTGATCTTGTGTATAGTATTTTAAATTAGGTAAATTAAAATTTTGGCAAGCTAGATAATTACCTTCTCTGTCTAACCTAGAATTAAATTGTAGTTTATTTTTTTGGATAACTCACAATTTAATTTTGTCAAAAAAGTAATACCTTGAATGAGACAAGCTTCTAACTAAATAATGTTTTCAGCCAACATTAACTACATGGGGTTTGTCATATTGTATGCTTTCTTTGTGTAGGGTTGGTGGGTTGCTATGTTCAATGCAAATTCATTTGCTATATTCAATGCAAGTTGCGGGTATAGTTTATAGGTAGGCTCTAAATAATTTAATTAGTTGGTAGACTCTGATACCATTAAGATATGAGTTTGGTAACTTTTTATAGAAAAATGTTTAAAACTCTTTGATGAGAGAACATAATTGGACAAAGAATAGATAACATTGTTTCAATTATTTCAGAAAATGGTACTCTTAAAGTAATAAATCAAACTATCATCAAGCAAAATCAAGAATTTATACCTTCTTTTTTCTTAGAGTCTCTTCTGAAGATATGTTGTTCTTCAGTCTGCTGTCACGCTCTTTTTCTCCATGCGCCTTACTAGACTTCCTTTGACCTACAAACTATTCTTTCATTTCAAGAATTTTCAAAGAATAGTGGTATAGATTCGAGAGATTTTTGAAGATAATTATTTTTTATTACTTAGATTCCTAGAAAAAGGGCAATTAGAACATGATCGAGAGCAGATAACTCTTTGGGTGATCTATTCTTCTCCCAAATGCCTCTGTCTTTTTTTCTTGCGATTACAACTTTATATAATACTTCTAAAGGGAAAGGTTACATCAGCACTTACATCATCATATCATTAAAATACAATGTTGATAAGTTCAAAGTCATAGTTGATGATTATGATTGAGAGTAATGACCTACTCGCATGGTCCTGCTGTCTTTATTTTCCCGTCTTCATTGTAAAGCTTATGAATAATAGCATGTGTGGACTCTTGATAAGATAAAGTGCATAAGTTTGAAGCAGTTTGATGGTGACAGTTGTTGGCAATTATGCTAGTTTGTTTGATAATGTCAGCAGAATTTTGGCCTTACATTTGGCTTAATGTTGGCAAAATCTTGGTCATTCGTAGTAGAGCTTGCTTTTCTTCCCTTTTTTTGACTACTTCGGAGAATTTAGTTCTGACTGTTGGAGATCCTTGAAATTTTTTTTGTTCAAGCTGGAAGAGAAATTTCAGTACTTCATCATCACAAGTTCCTTCCTTCATCCATTATTTAGTTATTAAGATATAATCAGCCCCTCTAACCACACTTTTAAGTCCATTGGCATATAGTCTATCTCCTTGACATTTAACAGCGAGGGCTCCGCTAGTTCTTCTATGGTTTATCCAAGATTTATTAAATCTGATTGGGTCAATTTTTTTGGAGGCTTCAATATTAAGTTAAAAGTGCTCTCAAATATATCCAACTTGGATGATACTGATTATGGGTATCGTATACCAGTTTCTTCATCTCTTTCTGGTGATATAGTAAGAAATTTAACAAAAATAGGTCCTTGTTTGAAGGATTTATTTGTGTTTTGTTGGTTTTATAGGTAATAATGAAAATTGCACAAATGGCAGATAATTTGTGCAAAGCATGCCAAAAGTTAGGCACGTTAACCCGGAAAACCTTGGAGGATACTCCGGGATAACTATGAATAAGGTCGGGTCAACAAGCACAAAAACCGTGGGAGAAATAAGGAAGAAAAACACCGCAAAAATTTGGCATTGGCTGCCAGCACCAGGTGACAAGGGGTGCTCGTGCCAAATCCTGTTTTTGCTCTATTTTGTGTGCACAATTTCAGAAACTTAGCACGGGGTGCCCGTGCCATAAGGTATGATTGTGTCGCCCGCTGTCCTATCTTGCTTCTATTGTTGGCTTCCAGAGGTTTGGCACGGCTTGGTCTCGCCAAGCCTGCTGCGTCGGGATCTATTTAAAGCCCCAGCCCTCATTTGTGTAAGGATCTAATTTTGAGGTTTTAAGAATAAAGTTTAGCCTAGGATATATTAATGTAGATTTACTTTCATGTTTGTAGCCAAATTTCAAAAGTAATGAAGTTTTGATGCAAATGGATTTCTTTCTCTCTCTTTAATCTTCATTTTCATTCAAGTTCTTACTTTATTGGGTTTGATTTACTAATTTAGTGCCTAAATTTTTATGCTTTTGTTTGTTAATGGATTGAAATTAGTGCCTCTCTTTCCTAATCATCTTTATATTCTCTTATCTACTCTTAATCTTTCATTATCTTTTTTTAGAATGTAAATTTTGAGCTCTGTCTCTCTCCTCCATCTTAGGGTTTGAAAACCCATTTTCATAAGTTTGAGTTTTTAGCTCTCAATAGGTTAGATTAGGAGTTGTTGGGTTAGATTAGTGAGAATAAGTGGTGAATTCACCTCCAATCATCATCCACTTGGTCCAACAATGGAGATGAACCTCCATTGTTGGATTTCAAGCTTTTGAGGTACTTCCCTTTCTCTCTCTTCTTTTAATTAGTAAATTTAATGCGTTCTTAGTTAATTAAATGATTTTCCAGTTATTGTTAGTTAACATGATGTTTGGGGTTGATTTGGTTAATTATGCTTCGTTTTAGTTCAGTTTAATTAATCATGTTTAGATTAGAAATTAGAATTAGTGAGTAATTAGTTTAGTTAATTATTCTTAGTGACGCTCATCGCTTTTCCTATGTTAGAGTTGAGGTCAAAAATAATTAATGAGTTCATTTCCACATCGCCCCAGAGAACGATAAATTTCTACCCTTACTCCCACCTTAAAAAAACTGCATCAACAAATTGGCGTCGTTGAAGTCACTTCTTGTAAATATGTCCTCTTTTAGTTTATTGTATGTTAGTATAGTCTCTTTTATTGTTTCTTTATTTAATCTCTTGAGTTATAGAGTAACTACTTATTTGGATGACATTGAAAAACACAAAAAAACAGAAAATGTGAAAAATCCCAAAAAATTAAAATAATTGAAAACCCAAAAAGTTGTGGCTCATTGAATATTAATAATGGGCTTGAGAATTTTGTAGACACAAATGTGATTGTAGTTGAGCCCAAGTCCACTAAACTTGATGAACCCATTCTTGAAAGAGTGAAACTCGACCCACCACGCTCATTGAAGGATCACTTCTATCCTCCCCTAGCTTCCCCACAATCATGTTTTGACCTCCCTCCTATCCCTAAGGATGTGACAATTGAGCTTAATCCGAATTATGTTGACATGCTTCCTAAATTTATAGGCTTTGAAAACCCTTATTTGTTTATTCGTGAGTTTGAGGAGGTGAGTTTGTTGATTCACATTGTTGGCCACCTGATTTGGTTGTGGTTTTTCGGTTGTAGTAGGCTAGCTTTGGTTGTTGTTTTTTCGTATGTCGTGTTTGTATGTAGGTAGTACTTACATTTGGGAAGAGACATTGTTTGTCTGCCTATGTTTGTAAAGGTATAGTACCTTCCTCGACTATGTTGTATTTATGTTGTACTTTTATTTATATAGCTACAGTCACCTAATTTATTAGTATTTCTTAGTTCATTCCCTGCTATGTATCTTTATTTTTTTTTTTCATTAAATGTTTTCACAAAATCTTTCTTCTATAAAATGTTTGCACAAAATTTTGTTTGGTAGATCTCTTAGATTCAGCTCTCTATGGGCAGTGATACCGGTAGAGATACGATTGCCTACAACTGGATCTCCCCAGACCCCACAAAAGTGAGACCCACACTGGGAGGTGTTGCTGTTGTTGTTCGTTGATTCACATGCCTAAGGTACTAATTGATGTTGTGAGGATGAAATTCATTCCATTTACTCTTAAAGATGATTCTAAGAGGTTAATGTATGGTCTTAAGCGTGGTTCTATCAAATCTTGGGATTCTTTTGTTGATATACTCCTTAAGAGATACTTTCCCACTAGCAAGACCATTAGAATAAGGAATGAAATCCTTTCTTTGGTCCAACTTGAACATGAGCCTTTTTGGAAGTATATAAATAGATTCAAGGAGATACTTATATACCCAATGCCCTCACCATAGTTTAGAGAGATAAAATTTGTGCCAAATAGCTCATGAAGGGTTGGATGTGAATACTACGACAATGGTTGAATCTGTGTGTGGGGGAGAGTTTCATTGTAAGAATGCAAATGATGCTTGGGACTTTCTTGAGGCTTTAAGTGATAAGACATTTGAGTGAGAGACAATTAGGGAAGCCTCTAATATTGCATCTAAGATTTGTATGGATAATAAGGGCAAGCTACCTAATGACTTCGTTGCTTTGGAGGATACTATGCTTCATTGATTTTAAAATGAGTTTATGCTACTCTGATCAATTACTTAACTATAGAATTGTGTATATGCTCAATAAATGAAAATCATTCATGTGTATGTAATTCCATGATAAGGAAACATAGTATAAAATTTGGTACAAATTTGTTCATTACATGCTCAAAATTTGGCTATGTGTTTTGTCCTTTAAGAGGCAATAGTTTACCACACTATACTAATCTAGATTAATTAAATTATTTATAACTTAATTAATTAATAATTTTGCTAATTATTTATTGCACAATCTTCAAAAAGCAAAACTAACTATGTGATTTTCATGATGGAACAAGTGATTACATTGGAAGCTTAGAAAGTAGGGTCAAATATATTCCAAATAAGGCAAAAACCAAGATCACTTTTGTTGAAAGCAACAACTGAAGGTCAACTACGCCAAAAATGGAGAATGTCAAGCTCCAAGATTAAAAAGTGGTTTTTGCATTGTTGAAAGGGGAATGCAATGGGTAACACAATAAGTTGAAGCTGAAGAACCACCTCTCCAAGTCATCAGAAGTCAAGAACTAACTGAGCAATTGTCGGAAAAGTGAACGAACGTCAGACACTTGAACTACCTGGTAGCCATTACAGAGAACCATTCAATGAAATATTTTGAAATGACGACATCTTCAGCATCATATGTTCTCATTATGAGTGCTTATAAATAGAAACTTTGTTGAAGAAGAAGAGTATGCAACACATAAGGACAAATAGTTTAATTCATATTTAAAGCATTATTGTAATATTCAGTTCTCATTATCAAATCATTTTAATATTTGTACACACATTTGAGATTCCTTTTGAGGTAAGGGAGTTGTGAGAATTCTGCTTATGAACAAGAGGGTTGATCGGGAGTGTCATCCCTTCTAAATTGAGACTTAGGAGAAACCATTTAAAGAGAGGTCTTGAATGGTGCGTCGCAGTTAAGGTTATTGGGTGGACAATTGCAAATTGTTTAAATCTTGGAGTAGCTTAATGCACCCTACTTGAATCATAAGGAAGAGACCTTAGATGGGGACGTAGCCTAGTTGGAAGGATGAATCTCATTAATGACCACTGTATGCTTTATTTTCTGTTATGTTGTTACTTTGCTTAACTCTCATGATCTGTAGCTTTTAGCATCCTTGACTTTATTATTATTTAGCATCATTAAATTTGCTATATTTTTTATTCTCTACGTTTAAGTTTTAAACTGCAATAATTTGTGATCATCCTGTTACCCCTTAAGAATGACTAAGCTTACTTGGGACCAACAATCAATATAAGAGCTAGTCCCACCTCTTATGACTTAACTGTTAAGTGATTAAAGATCAATGTCTTCCCCAGGACTGATTGAGATTAGTCAACGTATATCTGTCTTTAGATCTCCTTTGTACTTTGGATTTTTCTTTGCTCATTAAAAAAGGCTCATATAGATCTGGTTGATGGATTAAGATTATGAGGTACAGAACATAGTGTCAAGGGCTCCCATCAAAATCATGCACATAGTTGGCACTGAACAACCAGAGAAGTGCATTGACCAGTATAGCCCTAAGGACCATAAGAGAATGTAGAAAAATTACAAGGCATTTAATGGATTATATCTTGTTTTAGAAGCTAATGAGTTTAATTGAATTTTTGCTTGTGAAATAGAAATTGAAGTATGGCACACTTCAGTGCCTATGAAGGCACAACCCAAGTAAGAGAATTAAAGATAATAATTTATGTACTCTAATTTAAACTTTTCAAAGTTCTTCTAATGAAGCTGTAAAGGAGATGTACATTAGATTCACTGACATTGTCAACAACCTTAAGTCCATTGAAAAAGTGTACTCAAATTAAGAGATGGTGAGTAAATTGTTAAGAAGTCTCGCAAGGAACCAATGGGGAACAAATTCATGGCTATTGATCAGGCTTAGAGCTTCAAGACCTTGAAATTGGAAGATTGGTGAGAAAATTCCTTCATATGAAATCCACCTTCTGGAAGAAAAAGAAGAAACTTCAGACAAAGGGATAGTCTTGAAAGCAATTGTCAAGGAGCTTCAAAGTCAAGATGACTTAAAACCTTAAGCATCAAAATATAAGATCGTTATGGGCTAAAGGCTTCCATTAAATGCTCAAGAAGAATTTTGACTCTAGGAAGCTTTGGAGAATATCATCCTCAAAGACAACAAAGTCATAAGTCCTCTCAAAACCTTGAACACTAACACAATTGTCCACTTTAGTTTTGGCTAACTAGGACACATGATGAAATGATGTGATGCATAGCAAGCCCCAAGCCAACTCTTGGCTACACCCTCATCCACTCCAAAGTCTAACCTAACTTTCCTTAGTCAAGATGGTCATCGCTCCATTATGTCGCTTGGGTTTGACTTGGCTTCTCACCAATCAATCGATGCCCAATTAGGGAAATCTATACTTTGTTGGGAAGCTTAGGGAGTTAAAGTTAAGGTTATGCAATAAAATCCTAAGTTAGGTTGCATTTTGATTCCCAAAAGTGACAGAAACACGACTTATGCAGTGCTAGTTTTTGACGAAACATTTGCTGAATTTGGGTCAACTTAAAATCCTACCTAACGAAGCCCAAATAAAGTGAGCCTAAGTTCTTATGATTCCTTAAGATGTCTATTTTAGCATCATGAGCTAAAATTTGGCATTGATTTCAAATATTGGGATAAATGGCCCAAATTGGTAGAGTGTTCACAAATTCCAATTTTGGAGAAATATGAAATTTGACCTTAATTGAGGAGGATGCAGTTGTTTTCTTTGAGATTAATTAGCATGGGGTAATTATACACATACAAAGAAAGATTTGCCAAGTGGCAGGGCCCCTATTGAAGGTATAGAGCCTTCTAGAAGGAGGGGGAAGAATCCTAGAAAAATACAGTTCACCTTGATTGTAATTATTTTAGTAATTTGATTTATTTTCCTAAGATAATTTGCAACCCCCCCCCCCATTGGTATGCTTGCCCCACTAATGAAATAGCTAATCCCCGTCATTTTTGGTATTTAGACCTCATTACCTCCATGTAATTGCAGTTTAAGTTGAATTATGAATTGAAAGGCAAAAACCTATTTTCTCTTACTAAAATCTATACATCTTTATCTCTTTAATCAAGAATGGTAAGTAAAGTCTTCCCATTAGAATTCTACTTTGGTGGCTAGGAGCCTTTAAGAGAGAAATTTGGTTGAAAGTAATTCAACTATCATTAGTATCTTACCTTGGGCACAAACCTCACAATCTTATTAATTGATTAAGATTCAATCCTAGAGAAGCATCCTTTGGTGAGATTGTTTTCTTTGTTGTATTGATCTTGGGAGTTTAAGGATCCATACTCATTAATAGTTAGAGTTTCTTTTGGGCAGTTATTGATTTAAATAACTCACTACCTTTTCATTTTCACCTCAAAAACCTACACTTTTGGCTCTTCAAAATTTTCCTTTATTTACCTACCTTCATAAACCCTCATGACTCCACAAAGAATGCTAATTATAGCCCAAATACAATTCCTAACCCAAACGCATCCCTAAAACTCCACAAAAAGCCTTCACAAAAAGTCCATCAAAAATCACTCAGGTAAAATTTTGACACCGCCAACCCATGCTGCTGGGCATGACCATGCGACCTTCATTACACTCTCATTCCTATTATAGGGATTTGGCATAACTACCCCGTGCCACTGAGCACAATCGTGTTACTTCTATCTTGCCAATTTCTTGTCCGTGCCTTCGCGAGCACATCTGTGCTTCCCTCGATTCCGTCCTTTTCCCTCTTTTCCCCTTACAAACTACTACTAGCCATGGTTAATGAGGGAGATGCTTCTCACTATAAGGGCATGAAGCGGAACCTAGAAGGAGAAATCCATTTGGCCAAATAAAGGCTTAATCATCCAAATGAAGACCTAATAAGATGAAAACCTCAAGAACACCCAAATGAAGAAAATCCCAAATCAAGAGGAAACCCTTTGATTCTTGAAAGAACACCAAGATAAGAAACCCACATATTAGCCCCTAAAGTCTAAGCACTAAGGATTAATATAAAGGGATGATTTTATATCACCACTCTGATAAGAAATAAAGATTAAGAGATTTTGAGAGAGAAAATGGATTTTAGCCTTTTCATTCATTCATAATCATCAAAGCTGAATGTAATACAAGAGATGAGAAATTAAATAGTAAGATACCCCCTCCCCCAAGCTTAGTACTAGCTAATAGCATTACAAGGATTTTGTCCAATGAAATACAAGCTAATTGTACAATTAAAGGGGGACCACTAGGGATATTGGTGTGCTGGAATTTGGTTGCACATTCCTTCCCATTGGTGATGTCATTCACCTATCCAAATGGAGGAGATTAAGGTGGGAATTTTTATAGGAGCCTTCTAGAAGAGTCTCTCAGCTACCCACCAAGTTTGGACCCTTAATTCTCCTATTTGATGACCCAAATAAATCCTTGAGTAAAAATGTGCACCTCCAGACCCTGCACTAACCATGGCTAGGTTAAAACCGCATAACTTGCTCGATTCTTGGAATTTGATGATGCTCTTGGGCTTGTTGGAAAATAGACATCCGAGGCTATCCATTCCTGCACAATTTACCCAAAACGGATCCCATTTACCCTGCCAAAAACAAGTTAGAAGTCAGGTTATATGTTGTACTCAGAATAAGGAAGCAAAATAAAATAGGGTGATTTGGAGATAAAATAGCTAGGCTCCTTATTTAGGCTACTAAATGTCATGCCAGCTTGCCTAAGCTTACTTTGGGTCTCTCAGGCTCCCAAATCAGCAAGGACTTAGGAGAGCCAAGCCCTTGGGTGCCACTCTCATAGGTGACTAAGGGCCTAGGTTGAAGCCATGCCTTGATATTGATGAGGAGGTTAGGCTTCATGGTTTGCTCCATATCAGGGCATTCCTCTTGAGTGACCCCATAGGATAGATAGGGTCATTATTGATTTTCAAGAGCAAGTAAAGAAGCTCACTCAAGACCTTAAACAAGTATGGGAATATAGAGAACGAAACCCCTCTCGTTGAGGCTATGTTGTTAATCTTATTGATATTGCATACTTTTCCATCATGAAGACTTTGATGATAAGAAAGGAGGCCCTAGAAGAATAGGGCATCCAAGGGATGACCTTAGAAATCTCAAAGTTGAGGCTCTGAAATTTGATGACAATCTTAACTTAGAGAATGATCTTGATTGGGTTCAAGCCATTAAAAGGATCTTTAAACTCAAAGAGTATAATAATAAACAGTTCTTGAAGTCGGCTATCCTCAAATTGTAAGGGTATGCCTCTTTTGGTATAAGCATTTGAAGAAGAATTCGGCTAGAGAAGCTAAATCCAAAATCAAAACATGGTGCAAGCTCAAGAAGCATGCGGATAAGAGGTTCATACCATCCTCCTATAAACAAGAGCACTGCCTCAAGATTACCTCTCTTAGCTACGAGAATCTTAAGGTGTAAGAGTATATTAAGGAGTTTAGACAACTCCAAATGAGGGTTGGTTTGTATGAAGAGCTCAAGCTCAAATCATACATGGATGAGAGCTCCCTTGAAGCTCCCATTCAAATGGATTCTATACTAGTCCCATTCAAATATACTATCATTTATGTTCTCACTGGGCATTTGATTATACTCATCTTGAAGACAACACCTCATGAGCTCCTCAAACGAAAGAAGCCAAGGCTACAAGTGCTTCATTCATAACAATGGAAAAGAAAATTTTGAAAAATTTGATGTAAGAAGTGATAAAGGTATCTTTGTTGGGTATTCATAACAAAGCAAAGCATATAGAGTATACAATAAGATGGCTAAGGTGGTAGAGAATACATCCATGTCATGTTTCATGGAAACAATGATGGAAACATTAACTCAACTTCATTCCTAGATCTCAAATTCAATAATATGAAGAACAAGAAGAAGAAGAAGAAGAAAGAATGGAATCCAACTAAGCAACCAATCATAGTCTACCTTTAGGTGCCTTAAACCCACCTGAAAATACTGTCAGACCCCCTAAAGTTGAAAACACTAAGGACTCCGAAGCCATGCAAGAAGTAATACAAGACGCAACTCACAAATAAGTACTTATTGGAATCTTCAAGAACTCAGGAGAGGCTACAAATTTGTCACACACCAGTCTATGAACAATTATACCAGATATCGACTCAAGTATAAGAACTTCTGTCTCTCTTGGAAATTTATGTGCTTTCTCTACATTTTTTTTTTGTCTCAAGGAACCTAAGAATCTTTGAAAGCTCTTGAAGTTCTGACTGGACCTTGGCTATGTAAGAAAGAACTTAACCAATTTGAAACAAACCAAGTTTGGTCTAAGAACCATCCAATTGTTGGAATCAAATGGGTGTTTAAAAATAAGCTAAGTCTGGAAATGTGGTTAGGAACAAGGTTCAACTTCAGGCTAATGGTTATAATCAAGAAGACGAGATCGGCTATGATGAGACCTTTGCCCCTTTTACTAGATTATAGGCCATTAAAAGCTACTTACATTTGCATCTTTTGTAAGCATCAAGTTATATAGAATAGATTTAAAATGTGCTTTTTTAATTGGTTATTTGCAAGAAGAGGTTTATGTTGAATAACCCCTTGGTTTTGAAAACTCAGACTATCCTAATCATGTTTTCAAGTTACAGAAAACCTTATATGGATTGAAACAAGCTCCTTGAGTATGGTATGAGATGCTTAGCAAATACTTGCTCCAAAATGATTTTAAAAGAGGATAACGTTGAACATAAATTTGACAAATCTAATATCATTAAAGTTAATACTAATAAAAACAATATAATTCTATTATCAAAAACATGGTCAGATTGTTTCTATAAATAACAATCTCTAGCGTAAAGCCTAGAGAGTTGGAATTGACCTCAAAAAAAAAGAAGTATACTTATGTCCTTTATAAAAAATAAAAAAAATCAAATGGCCCTTTAAGAATGCCACGTTGAGGTGGGCTTTGATCAGCATCTCTATTTGTTACTCTCATTACCTCCCAACAAAAATATATAATAATAAAAAAGATTTTATTGGGTCTTGGCTTGATGATTCACAAAAGTACATGGACAATTATATTTGATAAAAATAACAAAGTGGGAATGACTAAATAGAATCAATTAGTCTCCATTCACCTATGATCTACAATGTGGGGAAGAACCCAAGGGTAATTTTCAATTACAATTAGATTGCTTTCCACTGCTCTTATAAAAACTAGGAAAGAGACCAAATAAAGAAGATATGAGGAGGAAGTTAGGTAGTGATAAATAAAAATAGAAAGGTGGAGAGGAGAAGACTCAATAGAGTGATTAAAAGCCAAAACAGAGAGAGGAAGGTACAAGAGTAGAGATCAAAATTCTAGTGTGTGAAGAAGATATTCTGGTAGCACTCATCCTCTCTTCCAACATATTGAAGATTCGAAGGCAACAAAATATGAAGTCTTCATTTTTCTAATACCTCTTAATTCTGGATTCATCTCACACCCAAGTAGAAGATGAATAATCTTGTTAAGCAACTTAAAAGCAAAAAATGGGTCATAGAGTTAATAATGTGAATTCTGCCTAACTCCAAAACCCTAATTGCTAGCTCATGCTCTGCCATACCCACAAACTAAATTCGGTCCCTATTAGCACCATGAGCTCACAGATCTTGCTGGATCACCAAATAAATGGATTCTACCAGATCTAGAGTCACGATGGACTTATAAAATCATGCATTCTACCAAATCCCATATTCTATCGGATCCATAAGCTCGAAGCTTTGGTCTTGCTAGACTCCTAAAATTAGATAAAAATGAAGAATAGAGATTTAAGGAGGAAACTGATGCATCCAAAAACAAAAAAAAGGGTCAAACTGCAAATTAAATCCTTTGCATAAGTCTTTGTTTTGGAAAGTTATTGCTCTATTTTGACAAAAGGCTGTGACTGCATGTCGTATTTGAGAAAAGCAAAATCAAAAGCTTTTCTTTTAACTTATTGAAAATTAATAGAGATATTAGTTGGAAGAAGTGTTGGGTCTTAAAGTTAAATGTGTGGATTTTTGATTTCCCGTTGGTAACAACTAATTGGTTGAGAACAAAGAAGCTAGGAGTTTAGCAAATGGGTGTCAACAGAATCACATAATGTGAAAATTTATATTATCATCACAAAAATCTTTGATGGCGTTAACGACATGAGCCCTATACATTAATTTGATCCAAGAGTGAATGTGTTGGGGGGAGGGCGTGAAGGAATTAGTCAAGATATAGGGCATGATGAAACCACGAGCACTAATAACAAAAACAAAGTTTGTGATTTTCATCTTTTATCCATATTTGTTCTCTTTTCTAATTAAAATGAAATGTAAAGAGGAAAACATAAAGCTTGTTATGGTTGTTTCTTCTTGAAAATGAAGAAAAACAGCTTGAAGGGGACCCAAAAAAAAAGAAGAGTACATGGCTCCAATTTTCTTTGGTCAGAATACTTGTCAGTAATGAAATATAGTAATGAGTCCAAAGTCAACCAATTGTTGATTGGGTGAAACAAAGAGGTTGTACCATAAATTGTACGTGGATGTAATGGATTATTATGCATCTACTTAAGCAAAATTTGTAAGTGGAAAAATAAAATATGTTAAGTCAAGCATCGACTAGAGCTACTGCTTCCCACTAAGGGTACGTAGTAAGTTTGATATAAAATTTTTGGATTCAATCTAAATTCAACTTCTCAAATGGGCTCAAACAGATACCTCCCTCTCTTCACAAAAGTGAATTTTCAACTTGATTGCACCTTACCTTCTCAAATGACAAAGAAAGCGAAGCCTCCCAAATATACATAAGATGACTCCCTTAAATGTTGAAGTCTACAAAATGGACCAAAAATTCTCATTTATTTTCCCCGTATTTCACAAAAGACCAAGATTACAATTCTGTGACCCTTGGTTACACATTATGTAAGCAAAATAAATGAAAAGCAAAGCTTCTGAAAAAAAAGGGGAAGAGAAACTCAAATCCTAAGTCCATTAAAATGGACCAAACCTGAGCCAATATACAACCAAACTCACTAAATTTTCCTCTAATTTAATTCAGGCCTAAAAACAATTTCGAGTTAAGAATTGCATCAATTTGGTCTTGCTAAGAGTACGTAGGAAGCCTATGAATAGATTTCAGATGCAATCGAAACTCAAAAAAAAAAAAAAAATAAAAGGACCGGCCGCAAAAAAGGACTATTGATAAATAAAAAATTTTGTTTGTGAAATGGCTACAAAAACTATTATAACTTAGCCGTTAAAGTCAAAAATCAAATGACAAATTCAAATCAAAATTGTAGCTATTCATCTAGTTCAAATAAATGGAAGCCAAAATCAAATTAAATTATGGTTATTAACTTAAACAATAAAATACAATTGGTTCAAATAAAATGATAAGAACTACCACTGGTTTGATCCTCTATAAAAGAAGTACACAAGCAGTTCACTACAAAAAGTAAGTTCATGCAACACAAATTCCAAGTCAAATAGAATTAATCGTTCTCTAACCTACACATTAAAGATGTGTATGTGAAGTACCCTTCCTAGAATGTGCCTATACAACCATTATCTGATACAATTAAGTTTTGGATATGGGCAATTCGATATCAAAAATATGATGAATGTCGATCTAAATCCTATAAAGTCTTATTAATACAAAATACAACAAAGAAGGAAAAGTAAAACAGAATGAATCAAAATCAAAAGGTGCTCTCCCGTGAGGGGGGCATAATTAAGGACGTCTATCCTCTTAAATAGGGTCGTCCTCAAATAAATTGATATATATTTTTTTTGTATGTCAAAAATTTATGTTGTGTTACGCATATTATTTATTTTTGTTAAATTTTTTCTGAACATAATTTTGGCACGCTTGGTGGGACCCTATTTTTATTTTCATGTCCGATTTGTTTATGTTAACTAATATTTATTATTCTTCTGTCGTTTGTTTTGATTTTGTGTGATTTCAAGAGAAATAGAACCTCAAGTTACCATCAATTTCAATGAGCTTCTCGTCACCATTAGGGTCAAGCATAGGATGCTTAAGGCAAGAACCAATGTCCAAATGGTCATCACAGTAGGGCCATGATCCATCATGGCCAAGTTTTCATTGGCAAATTCAATGGAACCACTTTGGAGTCTTGGAAGGGAAAACATGCCCCACCTTAAGACCACGAAACCACTTACAAAGAAGGTGATCAAGAACTTGAAGTGCAAGAAGCGCAGAAACAACAAGCACTGAACTAAGTCTAGTGCACCCAAGCTGGCTCCTTACCAGCCTTAAAGATAGACGAAACCCCATTAAGGAGGCCCACTAAACAAAAGTCAGCCATCATGGCATACCCCTCAATGGCTATGTCGTTTAACTCGGCGCCAGTTCCCTACCCGAAGCAAGTTCCAACTTGGAGGGAAACCCTAACAAGGAAGGCACCAGCAACCTAAATGTTACCCTGACCAAGGTAAGCTCGGGTCCCTAATCTAACCCCATGGAAAGCTTGAGTCCCTGTCTCAACCCTAAGGAGGGCTTAGGTCTCTAAATACATTGGGGAAGGGCAGCAAAAAACCCTCAACGTTGAAGAACTCCAATAAGTGTTTGAACAAAAAATGTGCTATTTTTAAGGTACTTTTACACCGGTTTTATGCTCGTTTTAATAATATTTTTTAGGTTTTTAATTGATTTTATTTTATTTTGCAGATTTTTAATAAATGTGGAAAAAGGGCTGAAATGGTGAAAATTATGAGAGAAATGGGAAAAATGACGGGAATTTAAAAACCGGTCCAGGCAGCAAAGGAAAAAGAAAAAAAACCAAACCGGTCCAGGAAAACCGGATTGACCGGTTCAACTTAAACCCGGTTCAGAGAAAAACCCCCCTCCCCTTCCTTTCTTTGTTCTTCTTCTTTCCCATTTCCCTAAAACACGACCCCCTAACCCAGAACCCTCAACCAGCCCTGCTCCCTCACCTCATCGCCATGCCATCTCGCTTCTCTCTCTCTCTACCTCGTCATCTCTCTCTCTCTTCCAACACATCACCCTCGCCCATAGTAAACCCCAACTCCCGAAACCAGAAACCCCATCCCATAGTTTCAAAATCACCTTCGTTCACCCCATTCCACGTACCCACCTGTGCTGGCTTCATCGACACCAACCACGACACCACCAATCGAACGGTCGAGTTTCAAGATAGGGTTCGGTATAAAATCAAGGAAGAAGGTGACACCATGGAAGCCGGGGAGTAGGTAATTTAGGTTAGCGATTTAGGCTAGTTTAGGTTTAATTTCTGTTTAATTCCGTTTTAGGTTTAGTTAAATTTCGTTTTCATTTTTGATTTTACTTCGAATTTCAGAATTAGGGTTTGTTCTATTTTCAAGTGTTTGATTTGATTATGTAAAAGCCATTTCAGGCTTAATTCGAGGTTTGATTTTGTTCATGTTCTAAAATTAATTTCAGGTTTTAATTTCAAGTTTTGTTTTCGATTTGTAGGGTTCTATCTAGTTCGAAATTCCACTGTTTTCCTTGGGTTTTAATGTGCGTGTGTTGGCCGAGATTTGTAGAATCAGTTTAGTTTGGTTGAATTGTGAGCAAGGGTTGCAATGTCTGGCTTTGAATTTGTTGAATTTGATTCGAGTTTTAAGCTGCTACCATCCTGCCGCTATGCTTTCCCCTGTTTCAGACGAGAGCAGGTTTGATTGCATTCAGTTATGCTAAGCTTGATTATCATAAGTTCTGGACTGTGAATCCCCTCTACCTGATTTTGGCTTTGGGTTTGAGTGTTCTGATTTAGGTATTATTCATTTCAACTTATGACTGAGTTCATGTTTTTCTGGATTTGCTCACTGTCATTGCTCATCTTTCACTGCTGCTGCCTTCTTTGTTCTATTCTCTTATGTGATTACAAGCTTTAACAATTTGTGCTTCTGGATGACTTGGTAGTTAGTATTAGGATTAGTTGGTGGTTAATGATCATGATGTTGCTTAGGGTTAGTATTTTGGAATAATGTGGTTAGTAGCGAGGTTCTAAATCATGCTTAATTCAAGCTTAGTTTGGTCTAGGTTGGTTAATTGACATAAGGTTTAGCCTAGGTCTAGTTTACTTAGTTAATCAGTTCATTTAAATTCTCAGTTAAAAGCAATCAGTTGATTTAGTAGTTTAGATGAGTTTAGTTGAATTAGGTTATTAGATTGCCTTAAATAATATCATTTAGCGTAATTAATTAGTTTAATTGTTTCGTTTTAAATGACCATAATCTAAACGTCTTCCCTGTTGACCGACCCCCTCAAAGTACTACGACTGACAATCGGGTATTTGAGGTTTCTTTTCTTTAATTCAATTTTCCACCCCCCTCAAAAACCACTCAACAATAAGCCATTTGGTGAAGGAACCTTAAGAGTCCAAAAGGCTCCTCAAGCACGTTCAACAAGGCAAATCTTCATTGAGACTATCCCCATCGATATTCTTCTAGTCGAAATAATGATGAACTCATATCCGGAGGAGGAAATAATGCATAAAACTTAGAAGGTTAAAATTTGTTAAGCCTTTAGCTTTAAGCACCGCTACTATGGTGTCAAGATCTCTACAAGTTAAAGAGGCCACCCCTCCCCTATTTCCTATAAAAGCAAGAGGATTTGGCGTCCTAGATCACAGAGTCAAAGTGACTTGACCTCAGAAGGGGTCGAATCACAGGCCTATAATGGCCCGATCACAAGATCAAGGGCTAAAGCATTAACATATGCTAATGTGACCTTACAATCTTCAGTCACCACCCTCGATCAAGGCAAAGACCAACCTAAAGAACAAGATAAGGTTATAAGTCCTACCTTTTATGGCCTTAGAAATCTCTTCTAAGAAGAGGAGTCATCAGCTATCATCCTAGAAGAGCACATTATCAAGAGTGATCAGGCTGAAAACATGCCAATCTTAGTGAGTAGTGCTCCAATCTTAAGGAACAAATGCAAGAACTATAAAGGAAGCTTGCAGAAAAAGAGGCCGCAATCGCTGACCTTGCTACTCACCTTGAAAACAAAGAGCGTGATGAAACTAATGATGTTAACGGTATCAATACAGTTTATCACTCTGTAAGATATCAAAGAGCTGATAGCCCAAGGGATCAGGGAGCATTAAGGAACCACAAATCCCTCATTGGGGTACAAGAACCTGTATCTAAGTCGGTACAACTCAGTTCCTTTCTCCAAAGGCTAATAGAAGCCAAACTTTGAGAAGTTCAATGGAATAAATGGATTACCACACGAATTTGGCCCATTTTAACTTAGCGTTGGCAAAACTGCCTTGAATGATGCATTATTGTTTAGGCACCTTGCCCAGTTCCTTAGAGGAGCCACCTTTATATTGTATGCTTAGCTTCAACCTGGTTCAATTCACACTTGGGATGACTTTCAAAGGGCATTAATTCATGAGTTCAA
This sequence comes from Selenicereus undatus, assembly GCA_017589665.1. Classification (NCBI taxonomy): domain Eukaryota; kingdom Viridiplantae; phylum Streptophyta; class Magnoliopsida; order Caryophyllales; family Cactaceae; genus Selenicereus; species Selenicereus undatus. The sequence continues at coordinate 42,653,222 of JACYFF010031952.1, forward strand.
ATTGAAAGGTTTCCATAATATACCTTGCTGATACATACTAGAGGCCAAACGAGAGTATGAATGACTTCATCACAAGGTGGAGGAGTCTAAGCTTGCAATGCCCAGCGAATCTAAGTGAGCAATTGGTAGTTCAAATGTATGCTAGCAACTTAGATCTTTAAATTTCTACATATATTGGCATTGTTGAGCCTGAGAATTTTGATGCCCTCGTATACGAGGTAAGCAATGTAGAAAGATAACTTGCCCGTTAGAAACGTATGCAACATAAGAGGGAAGAAAGCAAAGGACCAACCAAGAAAGGAGAGTTAATGGCTAACTTCATCAAAACAAGCCCAAAACCAACCGATGGTGAAAATTTCAACAAAGATAGTAGAGGCAAGGAAAAAGGAAGGCCAACGACTCACTCTTCAGTAAAGGAAAGAAAAGAACTATACTGTAGATAATGATGATGTGTAGGGGATATTTGATGAGTCGATTGATACAAAATCCAGACACCTTCGGTAGCCAAAGCGGCCTGCTGAAGCTAACAAGACCAATGACACCCTAAGTACTGCTCGTACCTCAGGATCATTTGCCATACCATAAAGGATTGTTATGTCATCATGGACATAATCAAAGACATGTTTAGGGGGGAGAAATTAAGGTAGAAGGAGCTCCACCTAAAGGTGTACTACATCCTCAAATGCAACCTCAACAATTGAATAGAAGGATGACTCTCACATATCATCCTTAGGAACTAATAACGGGATCTTGACAATATCATTACCACCTCATGTGGTCCCCATCAAATTCATTATCAATGATAATGTGACAATATTGTGGACATATCCAGATATGTCTTGTCCTTCACGAGGAGCATCGACCCTATATGATTTCTACTTAGACCCAGGTTTAGAGGCATATGTAACATCAGAAGAAGAAGATGATGATGGCTTTGGGCGGTAAACTTACTTCAACAGGAGGTCACTTTAGTAGGGAGTGGCCTAAGATTCTCAGTCTCCAGGAGTCAAAATATAAGGATAAAATCCACCTCAAAGCAAAAACAAGAAAAATAAAAAAAAGTAATCAAAGGTAAAAAAGAAGCCGAAGATAACTTTCAAAGAGGAGTACATACCGCCAATTAAGTCCCCTATCACTTTATGTGATTACATCCCCAAGGGTTTCTTCGACGTTGATTCGTCTGATGATGATAACGCTCCGGAAGGTGAAGCTGTCCAATGCCATATGGTTTTGTAGGTCAATGAGTGGGAAGAAGTGAATGCTACTCTAGCAAACTTCACTTAAAAAGCAGATCAAGTGACGCTTCAGTTCGGTTGTCAACTCTAACTGCTAGAATTAGTGGGAAAAGAAAAGGAAAAGAAACAACGTCGAAAGGACCACGAACATCGGGGAATGCTAAGAACAAGAAGAAAAGGAAGCAATCTCGTCAAACTTAAATGCTATGGGCACCATAAAAACAAAGAACTGCCCAAAGAGCGCAAGAAAGATGGTTCCCATACCCGTCCCTTTTCAATTTCGTCAAGGGTCTCATAAAGAGAGGGTCTGTTATGATATCATATCCCATATCAAGTGAACCCCAATGCATTGGAGTTTTTGTGAAGCGTTACAAATGTCAAAGGAGCTAAGAAGGGCACTTATTCAGGCTTTGATGGACCCTGATGACTATAAGGGTCAAATCGACCTATTGAAGCAAATAAGGTGATGTCCTCCCATTTAAATTGTGTGCTGCATGCTTGATTTGCATAATGTTTTCTAATGAACACCTCAATTAGGGTTCACCAATCATAACAGGCCTTTATACATCACCGATATGATTAGGGATAAAAGGATAAATCGAATCCTGCTTGATTGTGGTCTTATAATCAACTTTCTTCCATTAAGGGTGTTGAGAGCGATAGGAATAACACCAAATGAGTTGTCCCTAACTTTGCTTGTAGTATAAGGATTTAATCATGTGGGGCAAAAAGCTTTAGGCACTATTGCTTTGAAAGTTGAGCTAAATGACCTCTACATAGATGCTCTCTTTCATGTGATAGATGCCGACAATTCTTAAAATGCCTTATTAGGGTAGTCGTGGCTTCATACTAGCAAGGCTATTGCCTTAACTCTTTATCGGTGCTTGAAATACACGGACGAGCATGACAACAATAAGACATTCCGAGGGGATGAAAATTCTTTTCATGGATAAGATGTTAATTATGCTGAAGCCAAGTTTTACAAACCGGTAGATTTGGAACCTCCCAAGTGCATTTAGACCCAAAAGGAGGCAATAGAAAAAAGCCCAAGGCTTCAACTTTCCTCTGAAGGTCATTCAGGTCATCAACAATTATGTGAATGAAGCTAAGGAGCATCAAGCCCCACAGTCAAAGGTGTTGTTCAAATGCACACCTAATGACAAGCAAAATACTGAGCAAAAGGCCTTGACATCAGTAGGGAAAATTGTGAACTCCCTTGTCACAAGTTATAGTTTTCCCCTGCGAAGAATCAACTGATCGATGACTAAAGAAAACTTGGTCATAAGAAGATCACTCAATAACAAGGGAGTGGTTTTAAGATGAAACTAATCAAATCCTCTAATAGAAGCATCTTCAACCGGTCCACTTCCAAGAGGATCATCATCATCATCTCAAAGAAGGAGGAAGACCAACAATAAGAGGAAATTTGCTGAAGCTAATAAACAAATAAACATCTCTTATGAAGTTAGAGTCCTAAAATCATCATTTCAAGAAGACCCCTCCAAAACACTTCAAGTATCACATGATAAAGGAATTCCCAAGACTTGTGTCACGAATGATGTGGTTTTTACACCCTAAGAACAACATATGTTCTCCCAAAATGAGCAAGTTCAGTAGCGAATATCAGTGTTTCAAAGACTTGGGAAAGTTATGAACCCAAGCAAAAGAGTATCCAAGTTAGAAAGCAGAAGAAGTGGAAGTTGAAGAAGGAAAAGAATCCTCTTAGGAGCCTTGTTTGTGTTCATGAACAAAATGAAGTTGAGCAAGCAGAAGTGGATGGGGAAGATGTTCAAAATTTTGAATTTCCTTGTCAAGAGTCTTCCAAGCATTAAGAGATTGTCACGACAGATCATGAAATGTGTGAAAAAGTTCAAGCTCAAGTTGATTCGCCTAAAATTTTAAATGACGACTCAACTCATATAGAAGGGAGCCCTCCTAGAATTTTTTCAAGGTTGTTCAACTAGCTACTAGAAATGGAAGATGACGGTCAAGCAAAAATCGATGAGCTTTAGGAGATAAATCTAGGGACAAATGATGATACAAAGTTAATTTTTTTGAGCGCCATGCTAAATGATGAAGACGAGGCACAATATGAGCTACTCCTTTAAGAATACAAAGATGTATTTGCTTAGGGATATTAAGATATGTAGCGATTGGATCCAAATTTCGCTGTTTATAAGTTGGCTAGTTTTGAATGTGTGGAGCCAATAAAGCAGCCTCAGTGACGCTTTCGTCCCAAATTGGCAATCCAATAATCACTGAAGTGGACAAGCTTGTAAAGGATAACTTCATTTATAAAGTCCGATGCCCAACTTGGTTGGCTATTGTTTGAAAAAAGAATGGTCAACTTCGGATATGTGTGGACTTCAGGGATTTAAATAATGTGTCGCAAGGATGATTTCCTACTACCAATCAACGAACTCCTTATGGATGCCATTACGGGGTTTGCGACACTATCTTTCATGGATGGCTTCTTGGATGTTCAATCAAATCAAAATAGACCCGAAAGATAAGGACTTAGCTTTGTTTCGAATGCCACAAGACTTATATTGCTACATAGTAATGCCATTCGGTTTGAAAAATGTCAGAGCCACCTAGTCGACAGCCATGACAATCATTTTTCACGATTTTCTTAACAACCTTGTTGAATATTATGTCAATGACTTGGTGGTGAAAATGAAAGACAGAGAAAATCACCCACATAACCTAAGAAAGGTATTCGAAAGGCTTTGTGAATATTAGCTCAAAATGAACCCCTTAAAGTGTGCATTTGGGTTCACTTTGGGGAAGTTCCTAGGCTTCATGTTTAGAAAGAAGGAATAGAAATCAGCCCGACAAAGTCAAAGCCATAATCCAAGTGTCATCTTCGAGAAACTTAAGGGAATTGCAGGGTTTATAGGGAAGGTTGGCTTATATAAGGCAGTTCATCTCAAACTTATTTGAAAGGCGTCAACCTTTCACAAAATTCTTGAAAACAAATGCCCTTTACTTGGGATCAAGCTTGTCAAATGCTTTTGAAAGCATCAAACAATGCTTAACAAGGCTACGACTACTAGTGTTCTAGTGAAGGGAAAACCCCTAATCTTGTACACAGCAGCCCTCGAACGGTCTTTAAGAGCCATGTTGGCTTAATGTAATGATAAAGGGAAAAAAAAGCCATATAATATATTAGCCGGACAATGGTGGGTGCAGAAATAAATTACTCCTCCATGGAGAAATTTTGCCTTGCTTTAATCTTCGCCTTTCAAAAGTTAAGACATTACCTCTTGTCACATCAGAGCACTATAATCTCAAGGGCAGTTCTATTACAATATATATTGTCTAAAGATATGCTATTAGGGAGACTGGCTAAATATGCTATACTTTTAGCCCCTTTTGACATCAAGTTTGTGCCTCAAAGGGGAGTAAAGGGACAAGCTATAGCTGATTTCCTAGCTGTACATCCATATCTAGACAATGAGTTGCTAGATGATTTACCAGATGATGAAGTTATGCTTGTTGAGACAAAGTCACGGTAGTTATATTTTGATGGGGGCATCAAGGAGTGGTAGTATGGATTATATTTGTCAAAGCATAAGGAGGACTTTTCCCTTATTTATTCTCTTTCCTTGAGATCTGTTAAAACAATGTGGGTAAATATGAGGAACTCATTATTGGCCTTATATTGGACCTTAAAATGCATATTAACCATCTTAAAGTATATGGTGATTCCCAGTTAATTATCTGATAAATAAATGGTCAGTACAAAGTAAGAAATGTCAAATTGTTTCCCCTTTACCAAAGGGCAAGGAGTCTTATGAACTAATTTCCTCAAGTAGAAGTCAACCATGTGCTAAGAAAATCGTAAGGCAAATACCTTAGAAAAGTTGGTTGCTTCACTAACACTTCCAGATCAGCGAGACATTCAAATAACAATTGGGGAATGTCATTTGTTGGCCTCAGCCTCAGATCATTTGATGAAACAGAAGAAAAAAATGTGGTAACAATTTTTGAGGTCAAAGAAGAAGCAAACTAGAGACAACCTCTCATTAAGTACATCTATAGAAAGGTTTACGTTTCAAAATGACACCTATAGAAAGGTTTTCGAGGGGGGTGTTACTTAGATGCTTGTTAGGGAAGGTGGCTATGGATATCGTACTTGAAGTTTGTGCCAGGGGCTCAATTTGCTAAAGCATGCCACGCTTATCAAATACATGGTGATTTCATTCATCCCCCACCATAATCACTCTATCTAAGCATATTGTCTTCACCCTTCCACACATAGGGGTTAGATGTCATGGGACATTTTAAGCATTCCACTTATTATGGCCATGTATTCATTTTAAAACCCACATATTATTTCTCAAAGTGGGCTACGAGTATTCCGTTAAAAGAAGTGGGGGAAAAATAGTTGCTGACTTTATCAGGGCTCATCTCCTTTATAGATACGAAGTTCTATGTAAGATTATTTTAGACAATGCCCTCTACATTGAAAATCAAGTAATGACAAGACTTGCAGAGAAGTATAATTTCACCACGACTTCTCATCAACCTGCAATCCATTGTCAAGTGGTCAAACTGAAGCATTCAATAAAGTGCTTTGCAAGATTATAAAAAAATAGTCTCAAGATCAAGGAGGGATTGGCATGAATGACAAGCAAAAGCTTTATGGGCTTATCAAACTAGATTCGACAACAACTAGTTGCACACCATACAACTAGGTTTTTTGGTTCAAAAGCTGTGCTATCCTTTAATGTATAATTGGCTTCCCTAAGAGTGACCATGTAATTTACTAGTCCAGATGAAAATATTCAAGTAAGATTGGCCGAACTTGAAGCCTTAAATGAACGTCAGTTAATGGCTCAACAAAGGCTTGAAATTTACCAAGCTCAAATGGTTGGTGCATTCAATTGGCGAGTCCAGTTTTGCTTATTTGTGTTGGTGATTTGATCTTAACAATAAGGAGACCTATTTGTAGATGCCTAAAAATGGCATTCTATACTCCTGATGATGAAATTAATAGCCCGAAAAGGGCTCAGTAGATTGATAGCCCGAAAATAAATTAAAAAGAGAGAAATAGAAATAGGCCAAGGCCGCAGGAGGAACTGGCCTAATGGGCCAGTCTCTAGTCTCCACGTGGACCCAATCGCGTTCCAAATAAAGAGTGCCCGTCCAAGTTCCTATTTTCCCCTTGGCCGAAACTTACTCTCATAAGGCTAAGTCAGACAGCATTTAATGCAAACTAGACTTCCCCATGTAATTAAATTGATTAGAGTTTCAGTCTGGCATGATAATATGAAACTTAACAAGAATAGCATTATGTCTCGTTCTTTTAGTCTGATTCATATAGCCTCTTCAATAGCTATAAAAAGGGGGCTGACCCCCTTTGGGGAGAGAGGTTGAAAAGTTATTAAGAGCGGCATAGAGTTATGAAAAACAGAGAATCATAATCCCTTTTTTGAAAGAGAGAGATGGTGCAATGAGAGGGAAATCACATCAGTTTCATAAACTGTCTTCTACTGGGTTCCTAAAAGATTCAAGTAGGGTTATCTTGAGGACGCATTCTACAACCTACTCTCCCTTTCTCTTTACTATTTTTCATGAAATTTAGTTGATTACAATTTGGCAAAGATATAATATTCTAAGATAATTTCATCCTCGTTCGCTGTAACAATTTTAACAATTTTACCTTCTGATTATTTTGATTGACACTATGCCTTAATTACATGAATGATTCTAATTTGTTGCATGACTGCATGTTAGCATGATTAAGCTTTAATTTCCTATATTGATTAGTAGAGCCGTCAGGGTTGACGGGCATTAATGGAATGCACTCCATCACATCACCATACTTTCGCCCTCGAATCTGGAACCTTGGTTCCAAACTATGGAGTGAGGATGCGTTCCCACACTAGGGATTGCTAGGGACCATTCCAAAATCCTTTTGAAGTAGCTTTGGTTTGTCCCTTTGGTGTCTCCATCGATATGGTTTGTTTTAAAAGGTGTTATGGTTTGTAAGTTTTCCTAAAGCCCACTGGCGACTTTATTAGTTAGAAGATTAACGCTTGTTTTTTTTCTTACTTCTTCATTCGGTATGTATTCTTGAATTGCTAGAGTTGGGAAAACATATTCGAACCAAGGCAATGGAATCTACCTAGATCGAAATTAAGGGTCTAATCTGATCCAGGAACCCAACGATATGGATGAAATATGGAAAAATCACAAGTCTACTTGGTCAGCAAAAAGATCCAATACTCCAGCGACACAGAGAAAACAAGAAAAGTCACAAGTCTGCTCGATCGGAAAAATATCTGCTACTCCAGCGATACGAAAATCTGCTCGATCGGCATGGAGTTATGATAAAACAATGATACGGGGAATTCACAAGTTTACTCGACCGACTAAAAAGGTTTGCCACTCCAGCGATACGAAAATCTACTCAATCGATAAGGTGGTATGCTACTCCAACATTACAAGAAATTCAAAAGTGTGGTTGACCGACAAAAGGTTTGCTGCTCTAGCGATATGAAAATTTGGTCGACTAGGAAAGAGATCTACTACTCTAGCAATACAAAGCATTCACAAGTTTTCTTGATCAGCAAAAAGGTCCGTTACTCCAGTGATATAGAAATATGCTCGACCGGTAAGGAGATCCACTACTACAACAATATGGGGAATTTACAAGTTTGCGTGACCGGTAAAAAGGTCTGCTATTCTAGCAATAGGGAAATCTGCTTGACTGGTAAGAAGGTCTGCTACCTCAATGATACAAGGAATTCACAAGTTTGCTTGACTAGCAAAAGTCTCGCTCCTCCAGCGATATGAAAGTGTACTCGACCAACAACGAGGTCTGCTACTCCAGCAAAACGGGGAATTTGCAGGTTTGCTTGAACGGTAAAAAGGGTCTGCTACTCCTGCGACAAGGAAGTCCATTAATCAACCCAGTCAAGGATAAAATGCACCTCGACATGCAGATGTGGATTCTATATCATCATAGCCAGGCAGATAATTATAGGAAACAACTATTTACTTTGACCTTCACGTACCCTGGCTCTGCCAAAGTGGGGGCTAACTGTAGGAGCCTAAAAATGACACTCTATTTTAATGAGCTTGATGATGAAATTAACAACCTAATTTGAATGTCTAAGGGCCTAGCAAATTGACAGCCCTAAACTAAATTTAAGAAAGAGAGAAATGGAAATAGGCCAAGGCTACATGAGGAACTGGCATTCCAGTCTCCACCAGAACCCAGTCGGGTTCCCTAGAACGAGAGTGTGGCCGGGTTCCTGTTCCCCTTTAGCCGAAACCTACTCTCATAAGGCTAAGTTAGATAAAATTTAGTGCAAACTAGATTTCTGTACATAATTAAATCGATTAGAGTTCTAATCTACCAAGACAGTCTAAAACTTAACCAGAATAGGATTGGGACTCCTTCTCTTAGTTTGATTCACATAGCCTCTTCACAACTATAAAAAGGGGGCTGACCCCCTTGGGTGAGGAGGTGGAAAAATTATTGATAGAGTTATAGAACTAGGAAAAAGAGGGAGAGTCATATTCCTCTTTTCTGAAAGAGAGAGATAGTGCTAGGAGAGAGAAATTATATCAATTTCATAAACTGTCTTCTGTTGGGTTCCTAAAAGATTCAGGTAGGGTTATCATGAGGGCGAATTCTATAACCTTCTCTCCCTTTCTCTTTATTATTTTTCATGAAATTCAGTTGATTGAAATTTGGCAAAGATGTAATCTTCTAAGATAGTTTCATCCCTACTGCTTTAACAATTTGAACAATTTTACCTTTTGATTATTTTGATTGACATTATGCCTTGATTACGAATTATTCTAATTTATTGCATGAATGTATGTTAGTATGATTAAGCTTTAATTTTCTGTATTGATTAGTAGAGGTTATTAGTGATAACATGCAGTGATAGGAGGCACTCCATCACATCACCGTACCTTCGCCCCTGAATCTAGAACCTCGATTCCAAACCAAGGAGTCAGGATGGGTCAGTCTAGCAATTGTTCACGGCCTTTCCCAAAACATTTTTGAAACAACTTCGGTTTGTCCCTTCGGTGTCTCTATTAGTATGTTCTGCTTCGAAAGGTGTTATGGTTTATAAGTTTTCCTAAAACTCATTGCCGATTCTATTAATGAGAAGATTAATGTTTTTTTTCCTTACTGTTTCATTTGGTACCGGTTCTTGCAGTGCTAGATTTGGGAAGACAGAGTCGAACCAAGGTAGTGGAATCTGCCTGGGCTAGAATTAGGGGTCTGATCTGACCTAGGAAATCATCGGGTTCTTGGATTAGACCCGCACCCATATTTTGGGTTAGGTTGAAATAACTATTGGCGTCGCAATCACTGGGGGGTTGGACATGGCCCTGCCTAAGGAACCCAACCGGGTTTCTTGGCTTGGTCCTGTGGTCCAAGACCCAGCCTCTTGTGTTGCTGTAGTCCTCGGTCCGCCTTGCTAATTTCTGTTAAAAAAATATTAAATTGAATTTGTAGCAAAATAAAAAGTGCCTAGTACATGAGCCCTAACATTCGTGGGGATCGCACCCTTGGGGAGGTGGATCCCTACACTATTGCCCTCGTTGGAAACACACAAGGAAAATTTGAGTCCAAATGGGAGGACCCTTATGTAGTTACCAAGGTCTTCCCTAAGGGGACATGTGAGCTCTCAAATCACAATAGACGAATTGTGTATGCTTGTGTCAACGACAAATTTGTAAATAAATTCTTTACTTGAGGTTTCTGGATAGTTGAATTTTATGGAACTGTGGAAGGTTAATCCCTAAAAAGGAGGTACATAGACAACCCAGTATCAAATTGGACCCAACCACAAAAATGTATAAATTTCCTTTCCCATTAAAAACTAAGAAAAAAGAAAGAAGCTTTCCCTTTATTAGAAAAAAGTCCTCTAGAAAAAAGAGAGAGGTGGAATGATTCCATATTCTTAAGGAGGGACAAAATCCAAAAATAGGGAATGTCGAAAATGCTTTCATGAAAGTATGATTATAGTGATTTTTTAAAAAAAAAAATAAAAAAATTAGTGTGCGAAGAGACGTGTGGGTATAAACTTAGCTCTTAAGATGACCATTTTAAATTTGAAACTTAGTATATCTACCTCGAGTAAAAATGAGCTATTTAGTTGCTTGTGCTTGAAAATCCAATTTCTCCTCTATGTATATGAAAGAAGCATCATGGTACACTACATGCTTCCCTAAGAGTACATGAAGTTGTGTAGGACACAAGTCTTACCTAAGCCAGGATCCTCTAACAAAATGCCGAAGTGCCCTTTTGAAAGGTAGCATATCATGTGAATTGAGACATGGACAGTTTCTTAAAGGTGACTTTGTAATCTCTCTGATGCTATAATAGCTTTTAATGGTAGTCAGCTTCTAATGTCAGTTGAATTGGTATCACAAATGTTTAGTTACAGCAAAAAAGAAAAAAGAGATTTAAAAGAGTTGTCCAATGTGAAATTGAACCTTGTTTGAGTTCAATAAAGTTCACACATATAATGTTTGGAGGGCAACTGTTGAACATAAATTTTTGACAAATCTAATATTATTGAAATTAATATTAATAAATCCAATATAATTCTATCATCAAAAACATGGTCAAATTGTTTCTATAAATAACAATTGCTAGCCTGAAGCCCAAAGAGTTGAAGTTGACACCTTGTGGAAATTTGGAAGTGTTTAGGTGAAGAGGGCCTTGAATAGCTAATAGTGATTTTTAATGGTTTTTTAAAACTGTAAAGATGCCCAACGAATGGAAATTCAGTACAGTTATCCCCTTATAGAAGAACAAGGGCAATATTCAAAACCGTAATAACTATAGAGGTATAAAATTGCTTAGTCATACCATGAAATTGCGGGAAATGGTGATTTAGAGAAGGTTAAGGGATGATATAGTTATCTCAAAGAACCGGTTTGGTTTTATGCTGGGTAGATTAACTATGGAAGCTATCCATCTTCTAAGAAGGCTCATAGAATTCTACAAGGATAGAAAAAAAGGATCTACATATGATGCATTGACTTAGAGAAAGCTTATGATAGCTTAAAGAAGAAAGACACATAGGTTGCATATGTTCAAGTTGTTAAACATATGTACGATGGTGTAAGGGCGAGGGTTAGGACCTTAGAAGGGGACACTGACGACTTCCCCATAGGGATTGGCCTCCGTCAAGGATCAACACTGAACCCTTTTGTTTTTACTGTTGTTATGGATGAGCTCATTAAAGGAGTTCGAGACGAAATGCCATGGTGTATACTTTTTATCGACGACATAGTTCTCATCGATAAGACTACGGATGGAGTTAACGATAAATTAGAGTCGTGGAGAGATACCCTAGAGGCTATAGGCGTCAAGTCGGGTAGGTCTAAGATTGAGTACTTAAAATGTAGATTTAACGCAAGGCATGGAGGTATTGAAGACGAAGTGTCCATTGGGGGTGTGCCCGTACCTAGGGTTGAAAAGTTTAGATATCTAGGCTTGATCAATTAAGAAGAAGGACATATTGATGAGGACATGTAGCAACGAATAAAGGTAGGCTGACAAAAGTGGAAGAATACATCAGGGGTGTTGTGTGATAAGAGGATCCCACTAAGATTGAAGGGGACAATTTATCATGTGGTCGTTATAATAGCTTTATTGTATGATGTGGAGTGTTGGCCAATCAGGAAGATTCAAGTCCAAAGGATGATGGCGGTTAAGATGAGGATGATTCATTGGATGTGTGGGCATACGAGATTGGATAAGATCATAGGAATAATGATTAGGGACAAAGTAGGAGTGGGATCCATAGAGGATAACAATGAGAGAGGCTAGACTTAGAAGGTTTGGTCATGTAAAGAGGAGGAATATCGATGCTCTAGTGACATGATGTACAAGGATTGTCCTTTCGAAGTACAGAATAGAGCAAATATAGGAAGAATTACAACAAAGTGATTAGGAACGATGTAAAAAATTTAGGATTAGTGGAGGACATGACTTATAAGTCCTTGAAGTGCAGTCTATTTTTGAGGTCATTTTGTGCCAGTTTTAGGGACAATTATGTGTTTTATGCTATATTATGCACTTCTTTTTCTATTTTATGCTCAGGTATGGTTCTTTTCTGTGTTTTACATGTTTTCGGACCATTTTACCCCCAAATTTGACCATAAATGAGTGTAGTTTGACCCCCACAGACATGGCCAAGTCACTATGCCCATGGAAGGAAGAAAGAACAGAAGAATATTAAGACATAGCTCACTATGGATGACCTGTGGTGAATGCCATGATCTATGGTGAGACCATAACTACAAGTCTCTTTATTTTCCTTCATCGTGTGGTTGAGATTGATTGAGTTCTTCTTTAAATAGGGTTATTTTGCGGCAGATTTTAAGGTGAGACACCAAAAGAGAACTCTTACTCTCTAGTTTTTCCATTCTTTTTCATTTTTCTAAGTTTAGTTTTAGATTTCTAGTTAGTTTTTGAGTATAAGTTGTGAAGAAGTGCTTGCTGTTTAGAGCCCTTGTAAAGTTAAGAAACCCTTGAAGAATCTTCAATTGCGCTAAGTTTTCTTCTCTCAAACTTTGTTTAGTTGTTGTTATTTTAAATATGTGTGAGTAGTTCTCTCAATCCAAGGATTTTTAGCAAGTGTTGATGTTAGAATCTCTTATTTTTATTTAGTTGTGCTTATTCTTGATTGGAATTGGTTAAATTCTATCTTGTGTGTGAAATTGTTGTGGCTAAATTTTGGTCAAATTTATTTGCTAATTCTAAATAGTTAAGTGAAGGACTGAAAGGTGAAACTTGCTATTTGATCGACAAGATAGGACTTGACTTAGCAATACATGAGAAAGATTTGCTTGTTAAGAGAATCTTTAGCATCAAAAATCCATAACTTAGACTAAACAAGGACATTTGAAAGAATGCCAATTGGTTAGTTTAGGCAATTCAGTTTATTTCCGGAAAAAAAAAAGATTGAATTCTAAATGCAATTGCGCCCCTTTCAATCCCCCATTATAGATTAAGTGCATGTTATATTCTATTGATCCACATCCTTACTAGGCGAAACAAATCCCTAGATGTTTTAAATTAATTAAATCTTCTAATTGGATTATAGCGTCGTTCAAACTCTCAATTGAAATTTGTTTGCTCAGCACTTTTATAGGACAAAACTCAATAGACTACAATTGGTTTCTATGGGAATGATATCTTTTCTAAACTACAACACTCGTGTGCTTGCGGGCATATATCAAGTTTTTGATGCCGTTGTTGGGACCAAATTTGTGGATATCGAGTTAGCCCTTAGAAATTAACTAAGCATTTTGTCATTCTTTTTTTTTTCTCTAGATTTTTATTTGCTTCGGTAGTTTTGGTGGTAATTTTGTAGATTTTTCCTTTATATGTGAAGTCCCTTTCCATTTAAATTTAATCCAGAAATCGAAAGGAGTTTTCACTCTAGGAGGAAGAAATTAAGGATAGAAGGGAAAAGACTAAAGGCTCAAGCAGTTTCTTCGTCGGTGGTAAGTATAGGAGGTGACCAAAGAAGGACACTCCGAGATTTTGTTACCCCGTGAGTCCAAGGCATTTCCTCGACCATCACTTGGCCAACTATAGAAGCGAACAATTTTGAACTCAAACCAGCCCTTATATCAATGGTGCAACAATCCCAGTTCGAAGGCACCCCGTTAGAAGATTCAAACTTACACCTCTTGGTCTTTTTATAAGTGTGCGACACGTTAAAGCTCAACAGAGTTTTCACCAATGCCATTCGCTTGCACCTATTTCCTTTTTTACTTAGGATAAGGTGAGGGCTTGGCTTCACTGATTGCCTCCAGGATGCATCACGACATGGGATGAGCTCACCAAAATTTTTCTTGCCAAATTCTTTCCTCCAAGTAAGACAGTAAGCCTACGGAATCAAATCACTACCTTCTCTCAAAAGGAAGATGAGACACTCTATGAAGCCTGGGAGCAGTTCAAGGACCTTTTATAATTATAACCTCACCATGGTCTTCAAGGGTGGATGATTGTGCAGGCATTCTATAATGGAGTCACTTAGCCGTTAATATCTCCTATTGATGCGGCAGCAGGAGGTACTGTTATGAACAAAGCTGAATATGAAGCATACAATTTTATAAAAGAGATGGCTCTTAATAATCTCCAATGATCGTTTGAGAGAACCCAACCTAAGCAGGTTGGAGGTAATATGGAATTAGATGCTATTTCTATGCTTTCTTCTAAGTCAATGCTATGTCTCAAAAATTAGAGTGCTCGAATGTTAATTCGGTCAGTTCAAGTGCCCTTCCCCATCATGTGATATATGTGGATCAGTTTATCATTTGACTATGCGTTGTCAAGTGGGTAGTCCTTTTGCTTTAGATGTAAGTGATCAGGTCAACTATGTGAACAACTATAGCCCTAGACCAACAAATGACCCTTTCCCTAGCACGTATAATCCTAGTTGGACAAATCACCCCAATTTGTCCTATAGGTCTAATGCCCCACTCGTGCCCCAAATGAATTTTAGACCACCCCCTGGATTTTAAAGACTATCATATCCTGAACAAGCACCTCAAAAATACAACTTAGAGACTATGGTGGAGAATATGCTTTTAGCACAATAAAAGTAAGATGAGTATGTTAAGCAATTGGCCTCTAAGGTTGATGTGCTTACTACTCATAATAAGATGTTGGAAGCTCAAATTGCTCAACAAGCTATCTCTTCATCTACATCCTTGGGTAGACTTCCTAGTAAACCCGAGTCTAACCTTGTAAGTAGTGTAAATGTGTTACCTTGAAAGAAGGGGTAGAGGATTATGAGGATATGACATTTAAGGATGGTAGAGAGGTGATCATGGCTGAGAGTAAGGAGAAAAATGATGAAGGTAAGCCCATAACTTTTAGAGAAAAGCACAACTTCGAGTTCCCCAAAGTCTTCCCCCCTAAGCCTCCTGACCCAGGTAACTTTTCTACCTCCTATGTCGTAGGAAAAGTGAAGATTGATAGAGCCCTAAGTGACCTTAGTGCAAGTATCAGTTTGATGCCCTACTCTATGTTCCATAAGCTTCATTTGGGACCATTACAACTAGCACTCTTTTCACTCCAATTAGTGGATGATTCCAAAATACAACCTTTGGGTGTGTCCGTAAAAATAGGAGATTTATGGGTGCTAGAAGATTTTATCATTGTTAATATGCCTGAGACTGGCGATGCCTAAATTATTTTGGGAGCTTTTTGGCTACTTCAGGGTGAACAATTGATGTAAAAGAGAGGGGGGGGGGGGGGCGGATAACATTTGAAGTAAGGGGGATGTTATGCTGCGTTTTGTTTTATAGAAGATAAAATTGTTTCCCCCAATTATTTCCCATATGATGTACTTCCCCTTTCTCCTGAGATTGAGATGGAGGATGATTTAGGTTGTCCAAACCCTCTGATTATGATTGTATTTCAATTGAGGATCCCAACCAGGGTTATATTAAGGTGGAGTTTGCTTCTCCTACGCCACCTAGCATACCCAAGGTTGAGACCTATGCTTCTAAAGAGCCTTCCATGAGTGACTATTGTAGGTTCACTCAATTAGTTCTTTCTTTACCTCTTATGAAAGGAGTTGATTTGGATTTTGATCTTGGGATTGAGTGTAATGATAGTGGTCCGTTTGATGGAGCCCAATATCGATTTGTTTTGTATGCTAATGGTACGCTTTGGCACAATTTGGTGATGAAGAAGAACCTCCAACCTGAGTATATGTGGTGGTACCTTCAGTTAAAAGACTTCAATTTCGTGGTTCACGACAAAAACGAAGCATGTGTTGTGGGAGAGTCCAATACCCATGTTCTCATTGAACCCGAACTAGAATAGAAGAAAGATTGAGCTCCCGACCTTAAACGAGCGCTTCTTGGGAGGCAACCCAAGTGTTTGTTTTTCTTTTTCCTTTCTATGTTTTTTTTATTGTGTTTTCTACTTTTGCTATTTAGAACCTCTACCAGAAAATCAACAAAATTATAAAAAACGGAAATAATAAGAGGTTTTAGGACCTCCACAGGCACCTTGTGGTGCCTACCACAGTCCGTGAAGGCTCTACAAAAAAGGGAGAGAAGAGAACAAAAAAAAAAAAAAACCGGGCCCAGAGTTGACCACAGACGGTCTATGATGAGCCCCGCATTCACGGTCAAGGGTTTTCAAGGCCCTTTGACCCCCCCTCCCAATTTCTTCATCTTCTTCCTCAAAACTCAACCCTTTCTCTCTCTAAACATTCCCTTCTCTATCTAAAACCTTCATAACTACTTCACTTCAAACATTCAATACTTCACCAAAATCCATCAAATTTCTTTCCTTTTCACTTGCTTTATGCACTTTAACCCCAAAACTCCCTTGATTTTTCATTTTAAAGCCTTCTTTATCTCCTATGTTTCCCATCCCCATCCCCACAACCTTTAAAACTCCATTTTTTACTTTTTACTCTTCCAGTTTCCATTTTTCTTCACCACTTCCTTCCCTTTTCCAAAATTTTCATTTTCTAGCATTTCTCTACTCATTTTCTTTTAGTTTGATTTTTCAGGCTTTTTACCTATCCACATTACACCACCATGGCAGCAAAGAAGAAGGCGAGAACCACATAAGAAGTTGAGACTTCAAGTCAAGTCCTACAAAGAGCACCCCGAAGCTCCTGAACATCCACCACCATGAGAAACCAAGGCAACATTCCACACCACCTTGGTTTAACTAATCCTAAGCATATTGCTAGATATTATGCTTTGAGTAGTAAAGTAATAGTAGCTACTCGATATTATGATCAGGATGTATTGAATCATTTAGGACTGTTGGATGATATTCGTTGGTTGTTTTCTTCGGGCAGAATGGGTCAATTTTTAGAAATTAGGGACCACACTTATTAGGACCTCACCCTTGAATTCTTAAGCACATTGCATGTTGAGTCACGAGTGGCCCTCGATGTCAAGAGGGCTACAATTCATTTTATCTTAATAGGGAGTTCTATGAACTTAATTTGAGTGCCTTTAATAGTATATTTGGTTTTCCATTAAGTTCGGATCTACCATACCACCATATCCCTAAGGAATTTAATCTGAATGCTTTTTGGTATGAAATTTCCAAGGATTATCGATATGACGACAGTAATTTTAAAGGAATGGTTATTCGAAACCCTTTTATTCGTGTAGGCCAACGCTTGTTAGCTTGTGGTTTGTTTGCCATGGAGGATAGTTTAAATGTGTCTCGCCTGTTTGAATTATATTTTTCGTATAGCATGCTTGAAGGTGAGCGAATTGACCCTCGGTCATTCTTGGTCAATCAGTTGTACAGTGCAACCACTAGTTCTGGACGTAGGATTACCATTAAGGGCCTCATTTGCCCCCATTGCTAGGTTAGTTGGTGTTGAACCGAACCTTGATGATAGAGTCGTTGATTTGGAGCAATTGAACTTGGTCGCTTTTGTACAAATGAAATTTTGTAAGGTGGATGGTGGACGTATTTGTTGGATTTATCTTGGAAACCGGCTTATACCTATCCCAAATGTTGATCGCACCTCCAATCTCTACTTCTTACCTAGTGATGAAGAGTTGACGCAACCCGTCCCACTTTCGCCACCTACTCAGCCTAGGGCTTCTAGTTCATCCCAACCATCATCCTCTCATGATTATCCTGACTTGTAGGCTACCCTTCGGCCAATTCAAGAGAAGCAAACTTCTCTATGAGCTTATGAAGAAACTGAGCATGCCTCACTCCGGAGCTTTGTTCAGGAACGGCATGATGAGCTTCTAGGGATGATTGCCTCCTGGAACCAATATTTCCAAGAATTTAGGGCCTACTTAGAGACTTGGCAGGACTGACACATTTCTTAACCCCACCCTTCTTCTTCTCCACCCCTTCCCCTTCCCTTTTAGTGTTTTCTACTTTTTCTGTGCTTGCATTGAGGACAATGCATTATCCAAGCTAGAGGAATTGTTGTAATTGTGATGTGTTTGTGGATTTATATATATGTGTTGTGGAAGTGTGAAAGTTTGCGTTTTTTTAGGTCATGCATTTAGGTTTAGTTTGCACTTTTAGTTGATCATTTAGTTTTTTAGGTTTCTTTATCTATTTAAGTTTTGTTTTGACATTTTCTTTAGTCTTTGGTTGCATTTTAGGCTTAAACCAAAAAACCAAACCCCAAAACACCCAAATAAAAAAAAACCAAAAAACCAAACAAAAAAAACCAAAAAACCCGAATAAATGAGCCTATAAATCCTCTTATGATGAGTTTTTAAACTAAGTGACTTTCTTTTACCTATTTTGACCCTTTCTGTTATGCCCATTTGTGAATAAAATGCTTGTTTATGAGTTTTTGAACTATACTTCATGTTTTGACCATCAAGTTAGATATGAATTCATTGCTTAATGATTCTTGGCATGAGTATTGCGCATATTAAATTCAATGAGCTAGATGGGCTTTATCTTGTGAGATTTTGAGCTTGAATAGACTAATTCATCATTTTAGTCTCATATATCCTTTCACACGTGACTCTTCATAGATTTCAAGTTTCTAGAACTTGCGTTGACTCTTGTTCAAGATCACATTTAGTATGCACATTCAAGCAACATTATTGAGGTATTCTTTGACTCTATGAGCTACATTAACCAAATACTCACCCTTATATGAATGATTTATCCCTTGATACCCTTTGGATCCTTTACTGTACTTATTGATAAAAACCTATATTATTATCTTTGGCCACACACATGTCTTACCCTTTTATCCAAGGCTATAGAGTTTCATAGTTGATTGGGAGTAGCTTGTTGCTGATAAACCTTTTATGGATATTGCAACTTTGGTTGGATGTGATAAGGGATTCATGTTTTATTTTCCCTTCAAAGTCAATTGGGTTATGTTTTTTGAGTTGCAAGGAAAGTGTTGCAAAGTGCATAGTTTCCTTTGCCATGATCCTCCTCGTTGGTGAAAAAATAAATGAAAAAAACAACAAAAAACCACACCCAAGGTGTGTAAAAAAAGGTATGTATTGAAAAAAATAAAAATAAAAAGGAAGCAAAGAAAAAACACAAAAAAAGAAAAAAAATGATGATGAACTAAAAGGATATGTCATTGATTTTTTATTTTATTTTTAATCACTTCTTCTTATGATCTTACTTAGGGATGTTGATGATATTTTGATATGTATAGGCTTGAGGAATATGTTTTAGTTCGGAGATGATGGTTTATGCTCTTAGTTTGGCTTTTAGCTCCACAAACCCCAAAATGTTTGTTCCCTCCTTACCTTTACCCATTTGCCCCGTTACAACCCTTAAAAAGCCCTCATGATTTCCTTGTGTGTTTTGCATTGTAATGGTGATGAATTAGAGAGTCTTATCAAGCTCATGGTTGATTTGGTTATATGGAATGAGATTTGAGAGAACTGCATTTTACTTTAAACGCACGAGTGATGAGTTCCTCATCCCTAATGTGAGGTTCTATTGGTTCTTTTAGCTCTACTTATTGTAATTTTCCAATATGATTGTTCAAGTTGATTTAAGTGATTGATTTAATATTTCGATGTGATGGTTCTTACTTTTATTTTGAAAATTTCCTTCTCCTATCTATTTGTAAAAGTTTTAAATCACTTTTGCGCTAAACTTCTTGGGTTGACTTGGCCATTGGTGTTGCTACTGATGCCCGCCTGAGGAGGTTATTCGTTTTTAGTCTCAGTTTCATAGTTTCTTGGGGACAACAATTGTTTAAGCAAGGGAGAACTTGATAAGTCCTTGAAGTGAACTCTATTTTGAGGTCATTTTGTGCCATTTTTAAGGAGAATGATGTGTCTTATCCTATATTATGCACTCTTTTTTCTGTTTTATGCTCGGGTATGGTTCTTTCTTGTATTTTGCATGTTTTTGGACCATTTTACCCCAAATTTGACCATAAATGAGTGCAGTTTGACCCCCAACGAACATCCCCAAATCACTATTCCTGTGGAAAGAAGAAAGAGCAGAAGAATACTGAGATAGAGCTGAACACAGACAGTCTGTGATGAAGGCCATAGCCCGTGGTGAGACCATAACTGCAAGTCTCATCATTTTCCTTCATCGTGTGGCTAAGGTTGATTCAGTTCTTCTTTAAATAGGGCCATTTTGCGGCAGATTTTAAGAGGAGATAGCAAAAGAAACTCTTACTCTCTAGTTTTTCCATTCTTTTCCATTTTTCTAAGTTTAGTTTTAGATTTCTAGTTAGTTTGGAGTACAAGTTGTGAAGAAGTGCTTGTTGTTTAGAGCTCTTGCAAAGTTGGGAAACCCTTGAAGGATCTCTAATTGCACTAAGTTTTCTTCTCTCGAACTTCGTTTAGTTGTTATTTTAAATATGCGTAAGTGGTTTTCTCAATCTAGGGATTGTTAGCCAAGTATTGATGTTGGAATTTCTTATTTTTATTTAGTTGTGCTTGTTCTTGATTAGAATTGGTTGAATTCTATCTTGTGGGTGAAATTGTTATGGCTAAATTTTGGCCAAATTTACTTGTTAATTCTGAATAGTTAAGTGAAGGACATAGATGTGAAACTTGCTCTTTGATCGATAAGATAAGACTTCACTTAGCAATGCTTGAGAAAGATTCACTTGTTAAGAGGACCTTTCGCCATCAAAAATCCATAACTTAGACTAAATAAGGACATTTGAAAGAATGACAATTGATTAGTTTAGGCAATTCAATTTATTTAGAAAGAAAAGATAGAATTCCAAATGCGATTGTACCCCTTTCAATCTCTCATTATAGGTCAAGTGCATGTTATATTCAATTGATCCACATTCTTACTAGGTGAAACAAATCCCTAGATGTTTTAAATTGATTGAATCTTGCAATTAGATTATAGCATCGTTCAAACTCTCAATTGAAATTTGCTTGCTTAAACTGTTATAGGACAAAACTCAATAGACTACAATTGATCTCTGTGGGAACTACAACACCCGTACGCTTATGGGCATAGGTCATTGGCTTACGATGGGAGGCTATGTAGTTCTAGGATTAAGGTCAATGATCTATGATAGCTTGTTACTTGCCAGTCTTGTAGATCCAGAGGGCGTAGGAGATGTTGATGGGTGGTCTTGTCTTTTACTATCATGTGTTTGCAACTATTGGTACACTAGTAGTACATCTGTTCTTATTTAGACTTGTTACTTTATAACTTAGTATTGTTCGTTTATATGCCAACTTATCTCCTTTATATATTTATTTATTTATCTATTTATTGTTACTAGTTGTTAAGTTTGCTAATTTTGCTTACTTTTCTATTAAAGATTTTGAACTCTAAAATGTTTTGTCAAATGTTTTTTTGTGGGTCTATTAAAATCGTTCTGTATGCAGGCAATACCTACAAAGATAAAGGCTCTTACTCTTGGATCTCCCCAGACCCTGTGCAGACAGCATTCACAGTGGAAGTTGTTATTGTTGTTATAAAAAAATTCAAATGCTCCAATTTTTTTTTTGAGAATGCCACGTTGAGGTGGGCTTTGATTAGGATCTCTATTTATTGCTCTTATTACATCCAACAAAACAATATAACAGTAAAAAAGATTTAATTGGGCTTGGTTTGATGATTGCAAAAGTACATGGGCAATTATATTCAATTAAAATAAAAAGGTGGGAATTACTAAATAAAATCAATCAATCTCCACTCACCCATGATCTACTATGTGGGGAAGAAACTAAGCATCATTTTCAATTACAATTAAACTGATTTCTACTGGTTCTATTAAATCTGGAAGAGATACCAAATAAAAAAGTGAAGAAGAGGAAGTTAGGTAGAGAGAAATAACGATAGAGCGTTTGAAAGGTGGAGAGGAGAAGACTCAAATAAATAGATTAAAAGCCAAGAGAGAGAGAGAGAGAGAGAGAGAGTAAGGTACAAGAGCAGAGATCAAAATTCTAGGTTGTGAGAATATACTTAAGCAACACTCATCCTTTCCGCCAACACATATTGAAGATTCGAAGGTAAAAAAATGTGAAGTCTTCGTCTTTCTAATCCCTCTCAACTCTGGATTCATCTCACACCCAAGTAGAAGATGAAATAGCTGGTCAAGTAACTCAAAAGCAGAAAATGGATCACAACATGGATAACATAAATCCTGCCCAGCTCTAAAGCCCCAATAGGAAATTCATGCTCTTCCAGATCAACAAACGAAACTTGGTTCCCATGGGAGCTAAGAAGTCACAGATCTTGCCATATCACAAAATAAATGGATTTTGCTAGATCCCGAGTCGTGATGGACTCACAAAATCATGGATTCTGCTGAATCCTGGATTTTGCTAGATCCATAAGCTTGGATCCTAATGAATTGTGGGCCTTGCTAGAATCCTAAAACAAGATAAGAACGAAGAATAGAGCTTCAAGGAGCAAACTAATGCCCAAAAAAGGAGTCAAACTGCAAATTAAATCCATTAGCAGAAGTCCCTGTTTTAGGAAGCCATTGCTATATTTTGACAAAAGGTTGTGACTGCATGGCCTATTTGACAAAAAGAAAAATGAAAAGCTTTGCTTTCAAGTAATTGAAAACTAACAGAGATAGTAGCAGGAGGAAGTTTTGGGTCTTAAAGTTAAACTTGTCAACTTTAGATTTCCTATTAGTGGTAACTAATTGCTTCAGAAGAAAGAAACTAGGAGTCTAGCAAAAGGGTTGAAAGCAAAATCAAATAATATCAAAATCCATATTATGATCATAAAAATCATCGATGGTGTTAACGTTACGAATCCCATAAATTAATTTGATTCAAGAGTTAATTTGGGGTGGGTGGGTTGAAGGAATCAACCAATCAAATATAGGGCATGATGAACCCTTGAGCACTAATAAAAAAATAAAGTTTATGATTTTCATCTTTTATCTATATTTGTTCTCTTCTCTAATTAAATGAAATGTCAAGAGAAAAACATAAATGTTGCATGGTTGTTTCTTGTCTAAAGGAT
>JACYFF010031952.1:42676772-42709272 GCA_017589665.1 Selenicereus undatus
TAAAAGAAGAGTACATGGCTTCTATTTTCTTAGGTTAGAATAGTCATCAATAGTGAAATATAGTAATGACCATAGTCATCCTATTATTAATTGGGTGAATTTGAATTTATAACAAAGCAAGGGGGCTCGTAACCTTAAATTATAAGTGGGTGTACATGGTTTTTTTATGCATCTACTTAAGCAAAATTTGTGAGTGGAAAAATAAAATATGTTTAACTAGAACTATGGTGTCTTGATCCTACTAAGGGCACGTAGGAAACTCGACATGAAATTTTTGAGGTCAATCTAAATTGAAGTTCTCAAATAGGCTCAAACCGATACCCCCTTCTTCACAAAAGTGAACGTTCAACTCAATTGCATCTTACCTGCTCAAACGAAAAAAAAAGCCAAGCCTCACAAATATACATAAACTGACTCCCTCAAATTTTCAAGTTTACAAAATGGACCGAAAATTATTATTTATGTTCCCCCTATTTCACAAAAGGCCAAGATTGCAATTCTGTGACTCTTGGTTACACATTACATAACTGAAAAAATGAAAAGCCAAATAGGCTAAGATTACAATTCTATGACCCTTGCTTACACATTATGTAATTGAAGCAAATGAAAAGCCAAGCTTCTAAAAAAAAAAAGAGAAAAATCAAAATTTTCTCAAATCCTAAGTCCACCAAAATCGGCCAAATTCGAGCCAGATATACAACCAAGCTTACTGCATTTCCCCTATAATTTAATTTAGGCCTAAAAATAATTTGGGGCTAATAGCTACATCAATTTAATCTCGCTAAGAGTATGTATGGTGCCTATGAATAAATTTTGGGTGCAATCAGAAGTCATAAAAATAAACAAAATGACCAACCCCAAAAAGGACTGAGTCAGCAAATAAACTTTTTTTTTGTGTGAAATGGCTTAAAAAATGATTGTGACTTAGCTATAAAGTCAAAAATCAAATGAAAAAATCAAATCAAAATTGTGGCTATCATTCTAGTTCAAATAAATGATATTTAAAGCCAAAATCAAATTAAATTATAGCTATTAACTTAACAAAAATAAAATACAAATCAATTGAAATAAAATGGAAAGAACTATGGTTGGTTTGATCCTTTATAAAAGAGGTGTGTAGGCAGCTCATGACAAAAAGTGAGTGCAACCCGAATTCCAAGTCAAATAGAATTACTCGTTTCCCAATCTGCACATGAAGGATTTGTATGTATAGTGCCCTTCCTAGAAGGTGACTATACGACCACTATTTGATGTAAATAAGTTTTGGATGTGGGTAACTCAACATCAAAAGCATGATAAATGTTGATCCAAATCATATAAAGTTTTATTAATGCAAAATAAAACAAAGAAAGAAAAGTAAAAACAAAATGAATTGGAATCAAAAGGTGGTCGCCATAGACGGAGACGTAATTAAGTAGGTCTATCCTCTTGAATAGGGTTGTACTCAAAATAAACCGATATATATTTTTTTTATATGTCGAAAAATTGTGTTGCGCATATCATTTATTTTTATTACATCTTTGCCCAACAGACAGATTGACAAGTCCTTGTTTATTAAAACAAAAGGGAAAGATTCCCTACATGTACAAATATTTGTTGATGATACACTATTTGGTGCTACTAATGTAAAGAATTCTCTAAACTTACGAGTGAAGAATTTGAGCTGAGTCCGATAGGAGAGTTGAGCTTCTTCCTTGGAGTACAAATCATGCAATGTTAAGATGATATCTTCATCAACCAAGAAAAGTACGTTAACGAACTTTTAAAGAAACATGGACTTGGTAGTTCAAAGCATGGAAACACTTTTATGGCTTCAAATTATAAGCTTAACTTAGATACACGTAGTGAGTCAATCCCTGTAAAGGTATACAAAGGTATAATTGGATCATTACTATATTTAACTACAAGTAGGCATGCCACCATGTTTAGTGTTTCCTTATGTGTAAGATTCCAGTCAGGCCCCAAGGAATCTCGCTTCAAGGTTGTGCAAGGAATATCTACATATCTTGATGAAACCAAGGATCTTCATTTGTGGAATCCAAGAGGTGGTGACCTTAAACTTGTAGGGTACTATGATGCTGACTATGTAGTCCACAAACTTGATAGAAAGAGTACATTAGCTTCATGCCAATTTCGTGGATAATCCTTTGTGTCCTGGCACGCCAAGAAGCAAAATTCAATGACATTGTCCACCACTGAGGTTGAATATAGTGCTACTGGAGTATGTTGTGGTCAAATACTATGGATCAGCCAACAACTCAAGAATTTTAGCAACCAGAGTTTTGTTAACATCACTAAAATCGAACTTCACACCCGAGAATAAGCATACTGAAGCAAGGCATCACTTCAGTAGATCATGTGGAAAAAGATGATACCTTTCTAGACTTTGTGCCTACTAACATGCAAGTAGTTGATGTCTTTACCAAGCCCAATGCTCAAGATCAATTTTGTTTTATGCGAAGGAAATTGGGAATGATTGACTATAGAACACGAATTAAGGGGGAGCACTCCCTGTTAATATTTTCTATGGCAAAGAAAATGATTCTCAAGACACTTGACTTTGATAACCTTGAGAATATCAAGTCAGTTGAAGTTAAGTCATTTCACATACTTATTTTGGGCATTCTCTTATGTTGATGAGGACTAATTAATATTTAATAGCCTACTGTTGACAGGGACATCTTTTCTCGAAAGCTAAAATTGAATTTTGAAAATTGATTTGAAATCTTTTGAAAATTGGATTAGACGATCTTTTGAAAATCTTTTAATTGATTTCCTCCATTTTTTTTGTAAAATTGGCTGCTGCAAGTAAAGGTGAGTAAAAAAGATGAAATCAAAAAACAAACAAAAAAACTAGTTAACTGGTGTGATTTTTCAAAAAAAAAAGAAGGTTCAGTTAATCTAACTGAAAAAATTTTGCGGTTTCAATTCAACCTTTTGAAATTAACCATTCGGTTAATCGAAATGAAAACTTCAATTTTTTTAAAAATAATACTAAATTGTGTGTTAGTTAAATGTAGATTTATAATTATAAAAAGATAAGATTAAATGTAAAATAGTTCAATTAAAAAAAAAGAGGAAAATTAAAAATTAAAAATTTATATTAACGGTTAACCCTATTTTCAATTCGATTATGGTTAGTATTTTTGCCAAGCTGAAAAGTTTGGTAAACCGAAAACTAGTTAATCAAAAATTTCGGTTCGATTTTTTGTTTACAATTTTTGCAAATCGAATTTTTAGTTAACTGAAACCTATTTCTATCACCCCTAGCTACAAACCTCTACCATTGTTGAGTAGCTGTTAGTCTTATGCTTATCGAAAACCGTACTAATTTGTCACTTCCCATCGTCTATCCTTAGACATTAACTCCTTTTTCGTCACTAACTTGGCCCGTCTCAACATCAGTTTCTCTTTCTTTTTAATTTTCCAAAATCCTAACCCAGAAACGTCTATGTTCTCTTTCTCCATCACCAAAGCTAAAATGTCATCAAAGAAGGGAAACAATGCTTTAACTAAGCCTGCACCAAAAAGATTCATGGGAAGCTCTCATGCACTAGCTCCAACTCCTCTAAACCGGCACAAGAAGTTGATAATTGAGGAACTAGAAGAAATTGAGTTTTGTTAAGGATGCTTATTTTAGTTACTTTGCTGCTACCCTACATGATGCAGTGCAAGCCATCAAAACTAAGATTCTCTAACATGCCATGGGTTCGACTCAAGGGGCTCTCATAATTGCTCATGGAAGTGGCGTGTTAAGGAAAGATCCTCCTAGGCCTATGCTAACTTTGACCTTTCAAGAGGGTCCAAGTAAGTTTAGGTGGGTGGTGAGGCAATTAGTAGCCATAAGTAATTAAGGTTCCTGGGAAATTATCCTCCCAAGCTACTTAATTATTTTTTCCATTTTGATTAGGATTTCTGCTTCAACTTTTAGCCCAACTTTTAATATGAAAATGGGCTCTAATTTTGTTAAACTACACATAGATGGATTTCCCAACAAGCTATGGCTCTCCTTCATATTCCAAGTGTTAAGCAAGCTTTGAGGCTTAAATCGAGCAAGGTCATTGTAGGCCTGAATATGAATGATTTTAGTCATGCGCTCAATTGAGTCATCACATGAGTAATTTAGGGGATGGTGGAGGGTGTCCCCAAGCAAGTACAAGTGCAACAAATTTTAGCCTCCCATTTTTATCTAGTGGTCCCACTTTTCTTTGATTTAATTGTATAATTAGCTAGAATTTTATTGGTTGTTTTCTTGATAATTCTATTTGTTGATACAAAACTTGGAGAGGAAGACACCTCACTGTATAATAGCTTGATTCCTTTTGTTATTTTCAGTTCAGTAAAAACTTATTGCTTTTTATCTCTCTACAAGAATCCTATTTTCTTTTTCTGCATTTGATAGTTGTGATTATGAGTACTCGTTTTATTTAATCTTAGATGCTTAAGATTTATCAGGTTAAATGGTGGTTTGATTAGCCTAGGTGGTGGCTTAGCCTTTATCCTATACATATCTTCTTTTGATTGTTCTGGATTCTAGTTTCCACAAACAAAATCCACAAAATTTATTTGCTTTGGGTTTCCTTTTCTTGGAGTTATAATCTAGTTTATTAATATGTTCTTCTTGTGGGTTGTTCTTCATCCACATCATATTGGAAATCAGTGTTAAGATCAAAGCCTTTATTTGGCCAAAGGGTGTTCTCACATGCATCAAGTGAGTTATAATCTTGCTCATCAAGGTGTTCATCTAGTGGGTTGTTTTTCATTCTCATCATTTTAGGAATCATTATCAAGATCAAAGCCTTTACTTGTCCAAAGGCCATTCTCACTTGCTTCAAGTGGTATCATATCAAAAGCATCCTTTATTTGGGAAATCATCAAATCCATCAAATCCTCAAGTTTTATATATGTTGGATTGTTATTTTAGTTCTTTTCATTTTTTCATAATTTGCTTTGAATCTCTTACTCTACACTTCCTTTTTAATCCACCCAGAGAAAGCTCAAAAATACTGCTAACCCCAAATCAAGACACTAAAAGCCCACACTTTGATTTCAGCGAAAATTTCTCTCAATTACCCATCCTAATCATCCTTTAGTCTCTAAACACATGAGCAACCTTATGCAGAACCCAAAACTCCACAAAATAGCTTAATAAAAAAAAACACCAAAAAACTATAAACAACACCAAACCATAAATTTGACACTGGCAGCTATTGGGTAGTTTTTGGGAAGTAAGGTGGAAAATTTTGTCATTCTCTGGGACGCTATTGAAATCAAGTCATTTGTTATTTTAGCCCAACTTCTAACATAACGAAAGTAATGAGTGTGACTAAATATGATTAATGAAACGAATTACTTACTAATTCTAATCTAAACATAATTAATTAAAATTTTCTAAAGTACAACACAATTAACACAATCAACATAAAACATCCTTGTAACTACAAAAAGCTATCAAAGTATCTAATTTAACTAGGAAAGCATTAAATCTACTAGTTAAGAAAAGAGAAAGAAAATGGAATATCAATGTAACACCCTAATACATAAACATGCTTAATTATTTCTAATATCATATTAGTCATATGGTTATAAATATTTATCTGAGTAGTGCATCATAGAAACTTCAAGACACAACAAAGGAAATGCTTGAATTGAGCTATTTAAGTGATTGATTTTTATTTTCAAAGCAAATTTAAATTCCAAACAATTTTGTAAAGAGATACGTTGGTGTATAAATATGCATATGCACCCATATAATGTCGAAAGTTGAACTAAGCTAGTTTAATTTTTCTTAACGATTGAGAAAAATGAAATTACACAACAAGAAAATGGAGGAAAATGACATTAAGCCACATGTATAGTCAATGAATTGACCAAACCTTGCAAAAGTGAGACCCACATTGGGAATTAAAAGACCTTAAGTATTAAAAAGGCAAAAGAAGGAAAATTGGGTGGGGGAAGGATAGCTCATCCAATCCAAATAAAGTGGTAAATGGGGTCAATTTTATGCTAAAAGACGCAGCCAAAAGGGAAAAAAGAAGTAGCAAAAAAAAAGCAAAAATAAAACTAGACAAGTAAACACACGTAGAGTGACTCACGGCCTCCTTTTCCCCTGTGCCACCTCTTCCCCTCCTGGTGTTGCTACTACCACCTCTGCCACACCAGATTGTCACCATTCACCGACGAGGCTCCTTACTACCATCGTTGTCAAGCCACCATTGCCGGTTCTTTTTATTTTATTTTGTTTTTGCCCTTGTTCTACCTTCCCTGTTTTGCCGTAGGACAAGGAAGTAGGCGCCGTCCCTGTCTGATGCCATCTTTCACCCTAACTCGTTGAAAACAGGCCACCAAACATCCCCATACAACTGCCCGTCTTACACTTCTCAACCCCCCCAAAGGTAACCCATTACCCTTCTTTAAGATAAATCTAGATCCATGAATTATCATACAAATTAAGTACATTAGAGTGGTAGGTTCAACTATACTATAAGCATGTGCGAGTTATGCAATTGTTGGATTGAATTATGCAAAAGAAATGGTGTGATCAATGATGTCTTATAGTGAGAAATTGGAGTGAGAAATTGGTAATTGTAATAATTGGTATGTAAACTTATGCCATGGTTATAATGAGATGTTAATGGTGTCACATTGTTTGTACGAATTTATAAATATGTGTGGTTTACTTGTAATTAGTTGGAACAATATTGAATGTTAGTTTAATTATGCAAATTGGTTGTGAATTTTTGAACTCGTGATGGAATTGACTTGGGTATATGTGGACATGGAACAGTAGATGTTGTTTGAGGTTGTGAAGTCAAGCAGTGGAATTAATTGAGTTGTTTTATGCAATATCTATATTAATAGGGGAAGGAATAAAATTGGTGGAGTTTCATCAAGCTTTAAGTAGGTCTAACTTAAAATTATACTTGTGAATGGCTCAAATATTATGCAAATCGATCAATTGAAATCACAAAGGATGTGATGACTTAGCTAGAGATGTAAATATTGGGTAAGAGTCGGCACTCTTTAAGCTAAAATTGGTTAGAGCTTCATGAACTAAGTGTGTGAAGGGGTTGAGTGTTCATGGAACATTTAAGTTGTTAAAGAAACTAAGCAAGCCATTTGATTAAGTTTTATCTAAGTGAGGCCTTTTCATGAGTTCAACTCAAAATACTTTAAGATCAGTTAATCACTCAATGAGCCATTTGGGACCTTGAGTTGGAAAATGTGGTGTTTGGAAAATGAATGACTAATACGAGTGTTTGGGATTTAATCAAGTTGAACAAGTTAAATAGGGTCACAATAGGTAATTTTTAATGTGATTTTATGAAATGTGAAGCATATTGAGAATTTTATTTAAAGTTATTGTCTTAAGTTAGGCCATGTTGAGGTAAAGGAATTTTTATTATGCACCTGGAGAAGCAAAGTAAGTGAGAATAGCATGAAAACCAAGTCCCCCATGGATTTATCAAGTACATGAAACTTTGTTCATTTTAGAGGAATATCAAGCCAATAGTAGAATTGAGTAGCAAAGAAGAATCTTAGCATGACATGAAACTTAATTGGGATGATTTGGGTAAGGGGAAAGATAGCGTGAGAGCCCTTCTTGAAATGTTTAATTTCTTTAAAGAAATTCAGAATTGCAGTGAATAATTTAGAAGATTTTGATGATAAAAATGCATTACGATGTCAGTAGAGGATAAAGGGTTACGAAAGTAAATTTTTCATGAACGAAAAATCTAAATCAAAGCTTTACAAAAGAAGGACCGTAAACAAAGGCTTACGAAATATTTGACTACGAAAGGTAAGCTACTACTTGTGCCTTCAAAGATGTTTAAATTTTCATTCGCTATTGTTAAAATGTTTTATTTGGCTACTGGAATCTTTAGGACCCATTTCATTGGTCATCGATTAATATTCAATTATCAACCTTCATAAGTTTCTGCTAGCATAATTCATTATTTTAACCCTTCCCTGTTAATCGTTGGATTTAAAGTTCATATGTTAATCGAAGCCATGGCGACCATTCATACACTTCGGTCCAAGTTCTAGCTAGAAAATAAATAATTTCATAAGTAATTTAGAGTGCAATTCTACTTGAGAGACATTTTCAAAGCTTTTTCTACAGTTGTGCATGCGCTTATTGACTCGTGAAAATGTATATTTTACTGTGCTTAGGTAATCTACTGGGCTCAGTGCTCATTTTTTGTTGTTTTCTCTGTTTCCCGTTCTAAGTACAGAACTACATCTCAACCTAAGTCCCGATCACCGAGAAAAAGAGGAAAACACTAGTGTCAGTCAAAGAAGGTGACATCTTGACGACATAATTGGTCTCCACATTCATATTGTAGTAGTTGTGGCTCTTGGTCTCCCCTATTATTGCTTTTGTGCCATTTTGCATCTCAACTTAAGTCCCGATCACTGAGAAAAAGAGGAAAACACTAGTGTTAGTCAAAGAAGGTGACATCTTGACGATAGACTTGGTCTCCACATTCATATTGTAGTAGTTGTGGCTCTTGGCCTCCCCTATTATTGCTTTTGTGGATTTTTTGCTATTTTTGTTACAGTAGGTTGGAATTTTTTCTCTCTCTAATGGTGGGTATCTTCTTTGTACTATTATTTGTCCATAAATCTCAAAGCATGATAGAAATAATTATTGGAGCACTTCAATCCTATAAACTTGATTGTCTTTATGATTGTAAGATTGTTGAGGAAATAATGCTTGTAAAGGTTCTAAGTGAAAATGATGGCTACTTTGAGTTCTGGAATTTGGAGCTCTATTTACAAATAGTAGGTTTGTCCATTTTGCCTTGTTTTTCCTGGAAAAAACTTTGAGATTTCAAAGGAACTTTCACATTTGTTTTGTCTCGAAACTGATAATGACATCCCCAATGTACAAGTCTTCTATTGTTAATGTCTTTTTAAGCAACCATTATGTATTTAATTATACTATTATATGTTGGGGCATTACAATCTCAGGAGTTCAAAATCTAGCAATGAATGTTGGCCTCCATTGTTAGAGCAACTGAATGGAACTTGGGGACTGACTTCCACTTATTCTCACTTATTTACCCTAATAAGTACTAATCTAACCCATAATAGATCAAAAACTTGATATTTGAAAATGGGTTTTAAACCCTTGGTAGAAAGGGGAAGATAACAACATGAAATTTGACGGCTGAGAGAAGGGAGGAAGAGATATTGGCACTAAATAGAGTAAGAAAAACATAATTACTAAGCAATAAGGCAAGATTAACACCAAAATTCACTTTTTAAACCATGAAACTAAACAACACAACAAATCATAATTAGAGGGAAAAACTTGTAGAACTACGCAAAATTTGCAAGAAGTAGAGAAAGTTTAAAATTAAAGCTTTGATTAACTGGAAAAGGGTATTTGAGAGATTACAAGAAGTATTCTACCTCAAAATGTACCTAAAAACCTATTTTAAAACCTTATGTAAAAACCTAGTTTAAAACCTTAGCTAATTGCACAAATGAGAGAAAAGGATTTATACAGGCCCTGAGTTTACAAACTTGTCACGGTCATGCCAAGTGACACAGGCCTGTTGCGCCAAGTTTCTAGAATTCAACCCAAGAATAGAGTAGGACATGGGGCTGGGACGGATAGCTCGTGCTAAATTTATGACTTTTTCTTCTTCCTTGTTTTTTTAGCAATTGACCCAGGCTTGCTTGATGGTTATCCTAGGTTATCCACTACAGTTGACCCAAGTTAACTTGTCTAACTTTCAGCATATCTTTCACCCATTATCTACCACTTGAGTAATTGTCTTTATTGCCTACAAAAGCAAGAAAACACTAATCAACAACCTAATTTAATAAAATCTAGGTAGAATGAGGTATAAAATTCATGGGTATCACACTCGAACAAATACCCACACCAAGACTTTTCTTGCCCCCGAGCAAAACAAAATAAAACTACTAGAACCTAACTCACTTTTATAAGAATCACTATTGTATTTAGCATATACAACAAGCCTTTAGACCCTTTTGTTTCCCTAAGTGGATGAGCGAGATCCTATGAAGGTTTGCAGAAAATATACCCACAAAATTTTTAAAATATTTTTGAATTTTTTCAAAACCATAACATATGTACAAGGAAAAGGGGGAAATGTGTGCACCCCTAAATTGATGTTATCACCCTAACACTCTTGTTACTAAGTCATATACAAGTAAAACATACAATTAGGAGACACTTAGGCTATCAATGCACCCCCAACTCTTATTTTTCACCCGACGCAACACAATGACACAATGTATTGCCTTGGTGCTCTATGTGAAGTATATTGACTCTTAATACTAGGCCAAAATGGGCTAAGAGGTCAATTTACTTGGCTCATGGACTTCCCTTTATTAGATGATCAACCTCACCACTGTTTCTTTTCTTCACATTTTCTTTCCTCTCTTTTTTTCTCGCTTATCTCATTGTGCTCCTTTGCTCGAGGGGCAGTTCTTGGTGTATTAATCCTTGAACCAAGACAAAGGCTGGGTTGGAAGAGGTATTAGGAGAGCAGTTGAATTCTCATAGGAGCGACTTAACACATATTTGGACTTCTTCCCTAATTGTGGATTTTATTTGGATGGCAGTGCACTTACTCAAGCCCAAACAGAGATACTGGAGTTAAGCTCTCTCCAACATTTTTTTTCCTTTTTTTTTGGAAGTAAAAGTTGGAGTTCAACTAACCAAGTAGAATGTCCTCAAACCCAAGTTTCAACAAACTAAAACCCAGGGTTAATGTTGAAGTGTACAA
Organism: Selenicereus undatus; assembly: GCA_017589665.1. Classification (NCBI taxonomy): domain Eukaryota; kingdom Viridiplantae; phylum Streptophyta; class Magnoliopsida; order Caryophyllales; family Cactaceae; genus Selenicereus; species Selenicereus undatus. Next base: position 42,687,542 of record JACYFF010031952.1, read on the forward strand.
GGCAGGGCACGATATCACACATGTGAGGTGGAGTTATTATGAAAAAACGAAAATTACACTATAGACAAGTGCTCCATCATAAATATTCTACCTATATTCAAGTTAGCAACCCAACCATTAGAAATCAAAAACTAATAAAAAAAAAGGCACCAAAAACCCTCCAAGCCAAGAAAGAAAACACAAAAATATGTACAAAGATTGAAAAATTGAAAATTTTTCAAACAAATATGTACAAATGGGAAAATAATTTCACAAAAATTTGTGCAATGGATATGGCTTCCCCACCCCTACACCTAAATCTCACAATGTCATAATTGGAAGCCAAGGAGTCACAACTAGCAACAAAACACTCAATATCTGCAAAAAGGCCTCAAGACTACATATATAGAAAACCAAGAGACCAAAGTAAAGAAGAATGAGATGTGTATAAACAAAAGCATAAAGGGAAATACATGACTCACAACCATCAACACGACACACACAAATATATATAAACCAATAATACCAACACATAACCATAAAGCAAAATGCATGACCACCAACAATAAATATGTACAAAATCGAAAACTCAACCATCGATGAAGCACCAAAAATATACATGAGATGCACAATGGTGATCTTAGCCATTAATTGGCTCGACAATGTCCTAAGTTTTACCTAGAAATTGATCAATAATAAAATCACAGCCTAGTATCCACAACTAAACAAAAAGAAAGAGAGAGAAGATAAAAAGAAGGAAGAAGAGTTAGAACTATTATACTAGGTCAGGTACCAGTTATACCTCAACTATTCCTCTTTAAAATAGTTCTGCGTGAGGCTCGGGAAGCATCAACCACTCATTCTTCAAGATCAAGGCACTCCACTCAAATGCTATCAAAGCTCTCGAGAGCTCACCATATACCAATGCATGCATATCAGAAAACTGAATGTAAGATAGCACTAATAAAACCACATAAATAATAGTTAGTGGTCTCATGAATTTGTCAAAAGCCTTAGAAAAATCAAAAGAGTGATCAAAGAAGGTGGTCCATATGATTTTTCTAGGCAAGTCCACTAGATAAACATGAAAAGGGTCAATAGAGAGATTGTAAACCTCCAAAGATACCTAGGGACCAAGTAAATCAAACACATTCCTCTTCTGCATATCAAAAAAGTGGTCCATGTGGCTCAAATCCACATTAACATTATTGCTCACCAAAGAGTCAAGATCCTTAAAAACTCATGCTTAAGGGAAATGGAGGGTGGTGGGCTAGTAAGAGAATTGGGGATCAAGTCAAGGGGGTCGGGAGACATATATTCAACAAGCTTAAGACAAATAGAGGAAACCTTATGCACAAGTATCTCATATGACTTCTCTAAGGGAGTCTTCTCAACCATATACGCCACTCCTCATCAACATTAGAATCACTCATGATCATGCCTGCTAGCATCACTTGGGTACTCACTCTCCTTGGGCTCTCCGAAGGAAGCTAGAGGAGTATATGGTTAGGGATGACCAGGACATTCTTTGGGGGTGTCCATAGGAATGCTAGTTTCAATGGGAGATGCGCACACACATGAACATGAAGAGATGTCATTCTTATCCTTAAGGTCACATAAAGGGGTATCAATTTGAAATTTGGGGCTCAAAGGGGAAGATGACTCAAAATCACCCAACAAACAACCCTCGGGTGTGGGAGGTCCTACCCTAAGGTTGGTCTCATACAACATGAGCACAATGCTCTCAACATGATTTCGAACCACTAACTTTGAAAATTAGTCTATGAATGTTTTTTTCATGTTCGTTATGGACTCTCCATAGTTTTCCATTTCTTGCATAAGTTACTTAAGTCTAAAGTATATAGAAATAACATGAGGACATGAGCTGGTATTATGGCCTGATGATTGGAAAAATAACAAAGAGATGGAGCATATTCGAGGGATTGAGGGGGAGGGGAACAAGATTCCACAAATCGTTCCTCATATTATGATCTTGCATGAAAAGCACATCGATAAGGTAAAGACATCCTAGAGGCACAACCAACCCCTTCAAACTTGAAAGTATTGCTAACCAACCGTTCAAGAATATCCCAAGCTTCTTCCACACTTTCGAATGAAAATCCCAACACTTCAAAAAAGTATGGGTTTCATAAATCACATTTACATTAACAACACATAAGATTTCTCGATTCTTACATAAATAACCATAATGAGCACATTGAGGAAGATAAACAAGGTAATCATTCAGTCGATTCCAATATTTATAAAACAACTTTCTCATATTGTGGAAAAAGAAAAATCACCATCTTTTTAATTTTTTGAAAATTTTCAATTTTAAGGGATTTTAGCTTTTAAACACAAGTTTTTAATCTAACACACACTCATCGCTTAAGTAAACATGAAAGGGTTAAGAAAAACACAAAGTGACTTAATTTTGTGTCGGCGATTTGTTGGGTATTTCTAGGGAGTGAAGATGCAAAATTTTGTCATCCTCTAGGATAGCATTGAAATCAAGTCAATTAGCCCAACTTCTAACCTAAGCAAAGCAAAAAGTGTGGCTAAGTATGATTAATTAAACTAATTATTTACTAATCCTTATCTAAACAAAATTAATTAGACTAATGTAAAACAACATATAATTAACACAATAAACATAAAACATCATTATAACTACGAAAAAGCTAGCAAAGCATCTAATTTAACTAGGATAACATTAAATCTACTAGAATAGAAGAGAGAGAAAATGGAATACCTCAAAAATCCAAAAATAGAGGTTGACTTCCATGGTTGGAGCAAGTGGATGGATGTAATAATCGAGAGTTTTTAATGTTTGGCTAACTATCTGGATTAATAATTTAATTAGATATGTTCATTAGCTACGTCAGGTTAATATTTGTACGTTTATTAAAGTGAGTGATTTTATTAAATTTGGTTTCGAAATATCATGAAATTTTTTATGTGAGCGCAAAAATTTAGTAAATATTCACGAGTTTGACCGAGCAAGATTAGCGGAGTAAGATTGAGCAACATTGAAACCAATTGGACTTGGGGTTATTTAGGCCCAAATGATTTATGGCCTAGTAATAAACATTAGCACAAAAAAAGAAAGGAAAAAGGAGATAAAGTGGGGGGCTACTTGGCTGGGAGGCATGACCCGAGCCCCTTTCTACCTGGAACCCTAGCTGTGAGAGAGAGAGAGAGAGAGAGAGAGAGAGAGAGAGATGCAGAAGTGGCGGTACACCGGCAAACTAGTCACCGGTCATACCCTGTCGACCGTCTCGCCTGCAAGCACGGAAAGAGACAAAAGAAGGAGATTGGGATTGAGTGAGAAGTTAGCTAGCAGAGCATGAAGTCATAGGATAGGTCGACGTCGGCAACAACCACTGGTCGGCCACCCAGTTGAGGTGAGCGGCCGAGCACCGCCCACCATTCTGATGACGGGTAGCAGCAAGGAGATGGAGGGGGTGGAGGTGGTGTGTTTGGGCAGCGGCGTTCTGGCTGAGATCCACAACCAACAGCATGAGAAGGGCGAGACTCGAGACTCAAGGCACTGGAAAACCACCCAAATCAAACCCTAAAGGGGTCCTTTAGCTTGGAATTGAAGCAGGTGATTCTTCGTTTCCTAAATTCGATTATGATCTTTAAGCTTGAAAAGATTCCTAAATTTTTCTCCTTTACAAATTGCTTTTTGAATTATGCATGAACCCTAATTTGATTGTAAGATTAGAATTTGGATGGATTGAGAATAGTTGATTAGCAAGTGGGCGATTACTAAGCTTAAAAGGAGACGAAACGAAATGAAATTTGGGAGTTTGAATATTGGAAGAAGGTTGCCTTGTAAATTTGGGTGTTTTGAGGTAAACTATGTCGTTAGTGCTGTGATGAGGGAGTTCGGGTTTGAGAGTGTCAAATTGGTAAATTATGGAAGTGTTGAGATGTGTTAATTGTGTGCTTATTTCATTGATAGAAGTTGCATGCATAAATCTTGAACTTGTTTCGATTATCATCATGATTATATGTACATGTCAAATGTTTCAAGCGTACAATTGCATGTTGCTGAATCAAGTTGTGATTTTGTTATCCTATGATTCATGTGTGTGCTATGTGTGTATGTCATGGCTGAGTTCTACACCAAAGAGTTGCAATCTTAGTTGTTCCAAGTTACCTGTGCGTTTAAAAGTCTCGTACTGAATGATTTATGAACTAGAAGTCGTTTCGGTTGAATCTCGTTTGATTCGCTTTAACCATGTGATACCGTTCTTACATTGAGGCTTTTGAATAATTAAGTTCCCCAGGTTTGGCTTAAGAGCCATTTGTTTGTTACAATGACTAAAGCAACGTCCTGATTACTTAAACAAGTAACTTGAATGTTTAATAATCCCTTAATTGTTTTCAGAAATTGTTTATATGGTATATCGAGTTGGAAACAATGTGAATTACAAATGAATATGTTTGCTTTGTGGTTGAAAGTGTACGTTGATAAGTATGTATGTGAACTACTGTCATATGGAAAACTTCCTGAGTCTTGTGGTTAATGATGACTATTACACCGTTCATTTGATAAGAATGCCTCTAAGCGAATTTAGTTATGAGTAGGTTGTAAATTAGTGATTTCTATAATGAGTTTTAATATTCCTTTCCTTGAAAAGTGAATGCTCACTTAGTCATTAACTCGTTTACAAGTATTGTTTACTAAATGAGTGGTTATATGCTTATTATAAGTTAATTTGAGTTTATTAAGGCATTTTGGCCTTCTTGAAAATGAAAATGGCACTGTTGTGATACAATGGGAACTTCTATGCAAAAAGTGTTGAAAATGATATGCATCTAAAATGTTTTGGGCTAAGACAATAGTGCTAGTGAATTCCTAGGTAGCAAAGCCAGAAGTGGGAACCCTAGAGGACCCTGATGGAGGTAGAACACAAGTTTAGGGAGCAGACCCGGTATAACCCTAGTTCCTAGGAAGTAGACCTAGAAATGGAAACTCGAAAAGATCTTGACGAGGATAAATGTCCACTGAATATGAAAGGCCCCGAGCATTACTATGAAATGTGAGTGAGTGATGATCTCACTTGAACGAGCACAAACATGATAATTCGATGCCTTATGAAATGATTATGTACTTGTTATGTGATGAAAACTCCTCATTCGAGGACTATTGCTAGTGAAAAGATTTGGAAAAGTGCAAGGATTCTTGAAAGGAGCTTTTATTAAATTCCAAATGATTTTCCAGTTAGCAATAACTGTTTTACAAATGCTTACTTGATTGGAGTAATGGTCCTTGCCTTTTTGCGTTAATCCCATTTCTTTATAAAAGAACCCCAATGGGTAACTTTAAATTAAGTCCTCGATGTTAAGTGTTTATGTGTGAATTGAATGCTCCACTATTTTCAATACCCAAAATTTTGTATAAGCCAGGTCTCTATTGAGTCTGGTATGTCTGCTAGGTGATGTTAAGCAAGTGTAACAAGTGGTTGTTGCTGCTAAGTTACAAGAGGCATAGTTTAGGCAAGTTGAGAACTCTTGTGCATGGAATTGAAGGAGGTAAGGAATATCTATTGAATCTTGAAGGTTATTAAGGAAATAATGAATATGGGAGACCTTATGTGATTAATATGTGATATTAAATATGACTGCTACTTAAAAGTATTATGTGCAACGGTTTTATTTTGTTGGGGTTGAGGATCATTCATTGAGCGTGTGGTAGCTCATCCCCTCTCTATTTTCCCTTTTCCCATGTTTTTGATTTGATAGGTAGAAGTTGATTTACATAAGCCGAGTTGGAGTCTCCCTCTTGCTTTGAAAAGGTGCTATGTGTACTACGAGTTTAATGATGAAATGTAATGTTGTCATAAGTTCTTAAGCTTATGTAATGAAACATGTTACAACATGTATTCTATATTAAATAACAATCGCTATGTATGGCCATGTGAGCCAACCATCTGATTACTCAGTTGTTTTTTTAGCTGGAGTTGTTTATTTTGGGATGTAATCCCCAATGCTCCACATGTGGGATCTATTGAGCTGTATCTTTATTTCTTTCTTTTGTTGAACTTCATAATTGGTTTGCTTCGGGTGTGTGGCCCATATAGTTGTAGTCTCCGGCATGTAGTCATCGAGCTTATGGATATGTCTTGTATGTTTAATCACTGTAAGGACCTAATGTAAGGCTTTGCGCCTAAGAAATGGTCAGTTTTTAGGTGGAACTTTGTCCGTTTCGCCAAGAAAATATTAACGTCCCTAACCCTAGGGGGTAATAGTATTACAGATGGTATCAGAGCAAGGTCATGCGACCCTATGCCACGATATGAGTCTTGCATTTCATATAGCTACCTAGAAACGTCTTCGCGATGATGTGGCATATGTAATGGTTTAGTCCATGCGATTGATTAACTATGTGTGAATTTGGGTGAGTTGATTGATTGAATAAGTGAGCCATTTGCTAAAGTATAGGCTGAATGACTTGTATTCTCATGAATAAGCTAAGTGCTAGCTTAATCAATAATTGTTATGCACCTTGGTGATTTAAATTGAAAGTTTAAAGTATGCTGGGTTTGAACTCAAATGATTAGAAAAGTCTTAGCTCTAAGCTCATTTTTTTCCACTAAGGTACAATTGCTCCTCAAGCCCCATAATAGAGTGAGCAGACGTACTCAATGGTTGGTAGAGAGAGGGCTAGATGTAGTGAAACTATTTCCCTTTTGAAAACCTAGTGACTTGAAAGTTAAAGTCTTTCCTAAGTAGTGAGTTAAGGTTTTTCTTTTGCATTAGAAGACCTTTCTAATTATCTTGTTAGGCCTTACTATTGTGTTTGAAGACTTGAGAAAAATGAGATTTGAAAAATGGGATCATGGGATTGTATAGTGGCCTATTGGGGAAGGCCTCTACTTGGTAAGCCAAAAAATGGATCACACATTAGGGATGCTCTCACGTACAATTGTGATCCAATTTTTCAGATCACTAGGGAGGGCGTATCCCACTCCACATCATCACATGATCCAATTGTTGCGACCTGTCAGAGTAAAAGTATAAGTCAATGCATGTAAAGAAAGCCTAACTTATCTGACACTTAGTTTTAAGAGAAAAACAATGAATAGGATTGCATATAAGTTTTGATGAAAGACAAAACTTGAATGTCAAAGCCTAGTAAGAGTGTACCCATGCAATTGTCGAAGACACTGATCAATAAATCAAAGCCGCCCATTTGTCAAAGTTGATCATATGCAAACCCATGCCAACATCTTTAGAACATCTTTAGAGTGAACTATTCAAGTCAATCTTATCAAAAATAGATGTCATATAATGCCCATAATATTTATTATTGAAATCATTTATTTCACATTAAATTCGTGATACTTGAGACTTTATTGAATATCACATGGTGCATCATTCTCTTGGAGGAAAACATTTGCTGACATACCAGTGTCAATATAGATCTCATGCTGGATGTCACCTATTAAGGAAAAAAATTAATTTTATTTAATCTTTTTCTCATCAAAGTTATTGAGATTTTTCACATGACTATTCTTGATTATGTTTAGAAATGATATTACATCAAGACAAAGGGGGAAACTCGACCAAAAGCAACTATACAAGTTGAAATTAAATTGCCCCTAGAATGGATATTTTTCACTAGGGATGAGCGGTTTTGGGTACCCGTCCAAAAAATTGGGAATCAGAATTGGAACCAATCCAACAGCTTCCTAACGTTTAGGAACCAGAAGTGAAACTGGAGCCTCATGTTCTAATTCTGATTCTAGGGTACCCAGTCAAGCCTAATGTTGAAATTTTAAGACATAATAAATTAACTTTCTTATTTATTTGGAGGGGAGACGGGATGCGTGATATTTTCCCACTATCATCTTCTATCTTTACACTAAAAAGGAAGTGAATTTATTAGTTTGTATTTTTTTTATATTAGTTACTTGAAAAATATGATTATTTATCCCTTAATTAGTACTAGAAAATGAATTCGCTGTTTAAAGAGTCTATTCTTGTAAGGAAAAAAAATCAAATAGAAAAAGAATAGAGAAATAAAAGAAAAGGTAGTAAAAAAATTCAAAAACTTATTCATTTTCTTCTCGCTAAACAGGTTCCAGTTTCGGATATTTTTTGGGAACTGAAACTGGAACCGATTGGATCAGTTCCTCTTTTTTAGGAACGAGAATCGGAACCGTTTGATAGTTTTGAACAGGTTGCAGGATATGTGAGAACCTTACTCACCCCTGTTTGTCAACATCAAGAATTCAACACTGCTAGTACACCTTTCTTTTTGGCCCTCAGATTAGGCTACTCATTGTGCATTTAGCAAGAAGATTAAGGAGTGATAACTATTTCAATGGTCATCTTCATGAAAAAGGTACTAAGATGATTATTCCCTATTGGTCCCAAGTGAGTTGAGTCACCTCATAGGGGGTGAATAGGGTGATCACAAATAGCTGCAATTTAAAATTAAGATATAGAGAATAGTAAATGCATCAAACTCAAGGACGCTAAATAATAAAATCATTGACATTAAAGTGCATATCACAAGTGTTGAACAAAGTAAAAGCTAAGTAGAAAATAAAAAACACGGTGCTCTTTGACGAATTCACCTCCTCAACTGGGCTATGCCCACGCCTAAGTTCTATTCCTTAGAATTCAATCGGGTTGTATTAATATGTTTCTAGATTTACATGTTTTGCAAGCGTACACCCAAGGACCTTGTCTACAATACACCCTTCAGGACCTCTTTTGAAGTGATTTATTGTAAATCCCACTTAGAAAGGACGTTACTTGTGGTCAATCCTCTTGTTTACAAGCATGATGCTCACAACCCTCTTTCCTTATAAGAAATCTCAAATATGTGTACGAAGATTACAATGATTTGATGATAATCACTCAAGTGTAAAATAAAACTTTGAATATGAATTAAACTCTTTGTTCTTGTGTGTTGTGTACTCTTCTCTTTTAACAAGGATGCTATTTATAAGCCATGAGAATGAGTCTGTTAGAGGATTTTGGATGCTTCATTCTGTTCGAAGCTTCTTTCTAATGGCTTCTTCCTAGTTCAAGGGCCTTGACGTCTGTTCACTTTTCTAACAACTGCTCAGTCAATTCTTAGCATCTTAGGACTAGGAGATGTGGTTCTTAATCCTTATTTAATATGTTAGTCATTGCACCCTCATTTAATTAGGTAGAAATCATTCTTTCAAGTTTTGATATTGGCATTCTCTATTTTTGGCATAATTGACATGCAGCCGCCCCTTTCAACAAAACTCTTTTTGGTCTTTGCCTAATTTAGGATATATTTGAATATGCTTTCTAAGTTTCCAAAATGTAACCACCTATTACATCATGAAAATCATAAAGTTAATCTAGTTTTTCGAAGATTGTTCAATAAACAATTAGCAAGTTTACTAAATAATTGAATTTATATGTAATTTAATTAATCTATATTAGCATATTGTGGTAAAATACTGAATCTTAAAGAGCAAAACACAAAGCCAAATTTTAAGCATATAATGAACAGATTTTATGCCAAAATTTGTGTATGTTTCCCTATCATAGAATTGCATATATACAAATAAATTTTAATTTAGTGAGCAGATACGCAAATTTAAAAGTCAAATAATTAAGCAGGGAACCGTAACATTAGTTTTAAGCACAATTCTAGTTGTACCAGTTTTATGACTTTGATTACTGTCCATTTTGACAGGCCTTTCAATGTCCTTGACAACAAGAATGTAAGGTAGTTGAAGTCTAATTTTGAAACTCTAAACAGTCAATTACACAATGATGTTAAGTAAGTTACTTGTAAGTAATTAAGCAGATAGAGAGGATTCAAACAATTTGGTCAAGCAAGATCTGGTGATCCCTCATCTTTATGACAAATGTACCTTGAAATCAAAACTCATATAAAGCATATAATCACATCAAATTGAGGTGAGCCTGCAATCTTGCCTTTTTTTTAATGTATAATGCCCCTACCCCTTCCCGGATAGCGAACAATTACTAGGAATGGTTTCAAGGATCGTCAAAGGCCCCATAAATCACTACAAACCTTTCTAACATCCTTGCTCACACGCTGCTCGGGAAACCAGCGGGTCACCCATCCTTGGATTTCTCCATAGCAAGCAACCTTAACTAAAGAGTTCTTAAGAGTAGGCTTCCCAAAAAAGAAAGTGCGCCTTCGGTGATATAAATAGTTAATTTAATCCTTTTAAACTGGACTTTCTAACCATAATTGGGATGTTACTATCACCCTTACTTGAAGAGCACGACTTTCTCGTTGTGCTTCACTAACCGACCAACTTACACATCCGTTTGATTGGCAGTCCATACGATAAGTACTTAACGTATATATCATTTTAGGGTCATTTTTGCTGTATTTTTAGGAAAAATTATGTGCTTTATGCTATAATTTATACTCTTTTTCCCAATTTATGCTTTGGTATGGTTTTTTTATGTGTTTTGCAGGTTTTTGGACCATTTTACCCTTATTTTGACCCCTATTCGAGTATATGTTGACCCCCACGGATGCCCTTAAGTTGCTATGCTAATGTAAGAAAGAAGAACAGAAGAATGACGAGCCAACCAACACCACGGTCAACCCGTGGTAGATGCCACAATCCATGGTGGATGCATAACTGCTAATCTCTTCGTTTTCCCTCATCGTGTGGCTGAGGTTGATTGAGTTTTTCTATAAATAGCCCTCCCTTCAGCAGCAAAAAGTAGACACACATCCCTTCATTCCATTTTCCTCTCTTAGATTAGTTTAGATTAGATTAAAGAGAGAGTTAAGTGCATGTAGAAAAAGAAGATTCGTGAGGAAGCGGGATCGGGTTCTGTAATTGAAAGATTTAAGCACGCATTTTGGCTAAGAAAACTCTTCTCTCTTCTCTTCTCCTTTCTCTTTAGATTTATCATTTTTAGAGTAGTTAGATGTTTAATTTAATCATGTGTGAGTAGTTTAATTTTTGTCTAAGGATTTAGTAGTTTATGAAAGTTTAGTAGTTTATGAAAGTATAGTTGGATCATGTTCTAATCTATAGAATTGTGCTTATTTTCATGATTGGTTTGATTTCATTCTATCAAGTGATTATCATGTTGTGAGTAGATTTTTGGTCAAAGTTTGCTTGCACACTTGAAACAATCGGTTGAAAAACTGAAAGGTGGCATTTGATTGTTAGACTCCTTGATAAACCTGACATAACTTCGTCTCAAAAGAGAGATTTGCATGTTAGGAGGACTAGAGTGCAATCGAAGATGTTTAACTTGGATTAAGACAAATTAGTTTGAAAGAACGACTTTTGCTTGGTTTAGGCTAGGGGTGGCAATGAGGCGGGTACGGGGCGGGTTTAGCCGTACTCTCACCCATACCCATTTTAAAAATCAATACCCATACCCATCGGGTATTGCAAAGTTATACCCATACCCATACCCACTGGGTATAGCGGGTATGCGTGTTTTATTTGGGTACATATAGACAAAAAAGAATTAAACCCATTTTGTACCCATATTCGATATCAAATACTCAATATGTCACATTAATACTAAGCTTCCGACGATATATCATATCACATCAAATACAACTAAAAATTTGTCAATCAAAATAATAAATTAGCGCTTGACAATTACAGTTTGAAACAAAATATTATGCCAAAGTTTGGAATATCATACAACTCAAAGCAACTAGTAAAATATTCAATTATAAGTAACACATTAGAACTTTAAACAAACGGATATGGGTTTTATATGTGGCAGGTATGAGACGGGTACAAGGCGGGTATTAATAAAACAGGTATGGGGCGGGTATGGGGCAAGTACGAGCTATACCCATACCCATACCCATACCCATACCCATTTTAGCAATACCCACCCCATACCCATTTTTTTTCAATTTTTGCCACGCATACCCATACTCATTAGGGTGGGTTTTAGGCGGGTACGAGTTTTTTTGCCAGCCCTAGTTTAGGCAAATGTAGTTGAGTTCGAAATAATAGACTAAATTTTTGGATAGATAGCAATTCCTAGAGATTAGCCGATTAGAGAAAAGCACATGTTCATCATTTTGATCCAACCAACTTTCATAACTACAAGAATTCCTAGGTGTTTTCTCCTTAATTGACTTAAAAATTAGTGAATTAGAAGTTGTTAAATTGAAACCCCTTGAATTAGTTGTTTCCTTATCTTTGTATTTTTATCAATCTAAAGTTAGGATTCGCTTAGCATATCTTGAGGTAATATAGCGCAATAGATCAACCTAGTCTATATGGGATCGACCTTAATTTGCTACAACGCCACTGTGCGCTTATTGCTGTATCACTATAGTAGTATCTTTGCCCGACTAGGTGACTGCTTAGGGCTCTTTGGTCCCAGTAATACAACTCATAGTCAAAGGTTGACTCTGATATCATCTGTAACGCCTCAACCCCTTTCTGAGTCGTGGACTGTTACCAGTAATGGCTTTGGGATCATCGATTGGCTCCACAAATCATCACAAGCGTTTTTGGTATACTTTGTCCTCGCTCACATGGTGCCCTAGAAACTTCTCAGCAGGTTACCCATTCTTAGATTTCTCCATAACAAGCATGGTTAACTATGGTGTTCTTAAAAGTGAGCTTCCAAAAAAGGAAGGTGAATCTTTAGTGATATAAGTGGTCACTTCAATCCTTTTAAACCATACTTTCTAACCGTAACTGGGATGTTACAAGTCTTTATAGCATGCTTCACCCTCGCTCATACGCAGTTTGGGAAACTTCACAGGATGTGACCTATTCTTAGATTTCTCCACAGCAAGCCCGCTTACTGCGGAGATCTTAAGAGTGGGCCCCTAGAAAAGAAATATACATCTCTTGTGATATAAGTAGTCACTTCAGCTCTTTTAAACCATTCTTTTTAACCATAACTAGGGTGTTACAGTCACCGCCACTTAAAGAGCACAACATCCTCTTTGTGTCACACTAATTGATCAACTTATGTGCTCTCTTGACTAGTGGCCTATCCTAATATCTTTGCCCTACTGAGTGACTGCCGGGGGCTCTCCTATCCAATGGCATAGCTGACGGTTGCAGGTCGGGCCTGATCTCATCTGTAACTAGGGGTGAGCAAAAAAAACCGAAACCGAAAACCGAACCGAGAAACCGGAAAAACCGAACCGAAAAACCGGTTAACCGGATCGAATTTTATGAAATTTTCGGTTCGGTTAACCGAACTCTTTTTTTCCACGGTTCACGGTTCGGTTTCGGTTCAGGGGAGAGGGTTTTTCGGTTAACCGCGGTTAACCGATCCGAACCGAATTTTTTTTTTTTTAAATGACAGCAAATAAATAGTAAATACTAAATAGTAATTAAATTTCTAAACCATAAAAAAAAATGTAAATTTAGGTGTATGAGGTTCGGTTAACCGTAAACCGAACCGAAATTTCGATTAATCGGATATTTCGGTTCGGTTTACGGTTCGACTTTTTGTTGAACCGGTTTTTTCGGTTAACCGATTTCCGGTTAACCGGTAATTTCGGTTCGGTTCACAGTTCGCATTTTTTCCGAACCGAAAAAATGGTTAACCGATTTTCGGTTAACCGAAAATTCGGTTAACCGACTTTGAGCACCCCTATCTGTAACTCCCTGGCCCTTTCCCAAGCAGTAGACAGTTATCAATAATAGCTTCAAGGATTGTCGACTAGCCCAACAAACCACCACAAGCTTTTCTGATGTGTTTCATCCTCGCTCATATGCTGCTCGGTAAACTTCTCAGTAGGCCACCAATCATTAGATTTCTCCATATTAAGCATGTTTAATTACGAACTTCTTAAGAGTAGGCTTCCCAAAAAGGTAGGCGCACCTTTGGTGACATTAGTAGCCACTTGAATTCTTGTAAACCATATTTTCTAACCATACTGGGGGTGTTACATTATGAAAGGCAATATTATCAAATAGATAGGCATCGAAGATAAAAGATAGAATTCAATGATTATGCTACTACTAAGTTTAGCAATTAAAGCATAAGATAAACCACTTCCAGTTCACATAATAAGCTCACTCTTAGTTTTCTAACCAGAGCAACATGTAATCATAGTGAATAAGTAGATATATTAAGAACAATAAACATAAGCAATCATAAATAAATGCATAGCAAGCAAGTATCAAGATGAATAATCATCATAAGAAGTGCAGATAGAGTAGTATATATCAAAGCATTAAAGTTTCAACGCCTCAGGCATTAAATCCCAAAATATGCTCATTATAAGGCAATTGCCTTGAGGGATCTTGATTGTCGATTCAAGGGCTACCCTTAATGCTTATAACTGCTTCATCTATTTATAAGAATCCTAAGTTTTCTCCCCCCTTGACCTTTATCGAAAGGTGGGATCAACCTCAGGACAAATGTAGGGCATTGTTTCATATACAAATCATAAAAACAAATTGTTTGTAAACCAACACACAGACCAAAGAAATTGTTTTATGATAGACTAGAAATTGTTTTTGAAGAAGGAGTGGGGGGAAAATCAATCATTCATGGGAACTGAGTGAAGAGGCTTGGCTGCATTTGCCTTTTTAGCCAGAAGGGACTGGGGGGGTTCACTCATATTAGGTTTCTTGAAGCTCGGCTGAGCTAGTACTGATGCTCTTGTTCGTAATGTAAGTCTCCTTAGCTTTCTGTTCATCCTTTTTTGTTTCTTCAGTTGCCTTGTTCGTTCTTTCTTCCACAATCTCACATCTTCTTTCTCAATCTCTAAATTCTTCTTTAGAAAAGCGGACATAAAAGATTCCTTAAGAATAATGCCTCACTGGCTGCTTAGAGATCTTAATCCAAATACACTTGCTCTATTCAACTTTGAATGTATCCAAATATAGCTTTAGGCTCTTTTCGTGGAGTGGCTTTAATAGCATCCTTGATTAGTTCACATGCCACTATCTGAAGTCCCTTGTCCAGAAATCTCAGGGCATCAATTTCATAGATCCACTCAGTCTGACAAGCCTTTTGTTCAATTAGGAAAGTTTCAAAATTTCACTTATGGAGGCCAACCAAGAAATTCCAAGGCGCATAGTGTTAATGAAGGAGTAGGGTGATCCTTAAGTAGAAGAGGATTTTGCAAGTTTTGAGGAGGTTCTTTGTTCAAGGAGTTCATTCTCATGTAACCATTAGCCAGAAGGAGTGCACTTAAATTTCAAGGCTTCTAGCTTCTTTTCCTTTATCATAATCTCCACCATCTGAACACATTCTTTAGCTTTAAGAGCAACCTTGAAATTCTTGAAAACATTGGTTAGCAAATTCACATAGGGTAGAGGAGTAATCCTAGATGATTTGCTCAACCTTATTCATGTCAAGAATAAATTTTGGAGAAATTCTCATCATGATCTGTCATAATGTGCTAAACTATTCCAAGGGCCTTGTGTGAAACCAATTCTTTAGTGTGGGAAACTCATTTCTTGATGTCAGGGATGACCTAAAATGTAAGAGAAGTTCTAAAAGCAAGCATTAGCATAGTCATACAATGACTCATTGCACACCTTGGCAAGGCAAACCTTGAGACGGAGGATTAGTCTAGTGAAGCATGTAAGAATGCCATTTGGTCAAATAAAGGCTTTGATCTTGATAATGATTCCCAAAATGATGTGGCTAAAGAGCAACCAAAAAGAAGAACACCTTGATGAACTAGGTTATAACTCACTTCAAGCATATGAGAATGCTCTTTACCAAAATAAAGGCTTTGACCTTGATAACGATTCCTAAAATGATGAGGATGAAGAACAACCCATGAGAAGAACCTCTTGATGAACTAGATTATAACTTTAAGCAAAGGCTAATCACAAACCAAATAAATTTTGTGGATTTTGTTTGTGGAAAAGAGTCAATAACAATTTAAAGAAGATATGTCTAGTGTTGGTTGGGCCTATTAAATTAGGCCTGACGGCCACTAATGCCGCCTAGGGTGACAACCTTGACCCCCTAATCTATATAAGGAGGCTTAGGGGGGTAAACCTGAGAACTGATTGATATAGATTTCTCATACTCTCCGTTCCCCTGTCATGGATGCCCTATCATCCAGTGGGTTTTCGGGTTTAGGACGTCAAACCACAAGGTGACTCTAGTAGCCGCTTAGCACTCACATTAATGTGCCCTAATCTCGACAGTGTATTCCGCACACCGGGTTAGTCCTAATACTTCTTACAGTGGTATCAGAGCCAAACTGTTCGAATTAGCCCCTATAAATCTGACTTACTAAAAGTATGCTTGTCTATACGATTAAATTGCTTAATTTTCGTAATTATGCAACCATACTAAGCTAATAGCATGCTTTTGTAATTATGATACCCAGAACCTACTAAAAGATTGAATCTTTAGTCAAGGTTATCCATGAATGTTCTGTTTCATGGACTTAGTGTACCTAGAATAATTATACACAAAGGCAACGATCAATAAACCCAATTTTTTTTTATGACTGATGATGTGTTCATCCCGAACTGCTCAGATTATGCATGACTCATAAGTTTAGAATATTAAACATGATTACGCTCAATGTGTTTTATTGTTTTAATTTCGAAAAGTATGCTCCTTTATGTTACTGAGCGTAATTATGATAAATTGAACTCATGAACAGACTATTTGTATGCTACTGTGTGTGCGCATTGAACTCTACCCAGATCAGTCCTTATGCCCCCTTTTGAATTCATAATAGCATGATTGCGATTCTGCTTAGTACGACCTTTTTGATGATTATGATTTAGGTTAAGTCTTTTCCCAACCCAAGCATTCCAAAGCCAAGGGTCTAAAACTCTCTCAATGATTAAAACCGCAACCTCAAAGCCCTAACCGTAATACCGCCGCCAGTACCTCGGTGGTTGCGATAGTGCTGGGTCTAACAAAACCTCAATGGTCTTAGCAGAAACCTCCACCTCCACCCAATAAAAAATGGGGAAGAGTAGAAGAGTCTCGGATCTAGTCCTTACCCATCAGAAAAACCGCAAGGGTGGCGTGTGTGTGGCACACTCCACTAACGAAGGTGGCCTTTTGCTTCCTTCTTCCTTGATCGTCATCCACACACGTTGATCTACTCAACCATAGAAAGAAAACTGCGAAAAATGCCATCTTTGGAAGCACGTGAACCCATGTGTCACTGCCTCAGTGGCGCGTAGGTCGAGTGTGTCACCTCCCAAACTTGGTTTTGGACGATCTACACAGTGGTGGTGTTGGTTCTCATTAGGTTTGAGTAGATCGAGAGTTATGGGAACCTTTAAGCAG
Organism: Selenicereus undatus; assembly: GCA_017589665.1. Lineage (NCBI taxonomy): Eukaryota > Viridiplantae > Streptophyta > Magnoliopsida > Caryophyllales > Cactaceae > Selenicereus > Selenicereus undatus. Next base: position 42,704,747 of record JACYFF010031952.1, read on the forward strand.
TAGTGGGGGTAGCGATTGTGCATCATTTGGGTTTTCGAGACACAGTGAGTATGGAGAACCACCTTGAAAGAAAGTCGAGGGAAAGAACTCAGAGGGGCGTCCATGGGGGTGGATGATGTGCGAAGAAGGGAGCATGAAGCTCCATTTTTCTTGAAGTTCTGAGTGAAAAGGGCAAAGAGTGTTTTGAGGAGAGAGACAGTGAAGAGAGATAGAGAAGGCGCAAGAGGATAGAATGTACCCTTCTCTTTTATATCAAGGGTTTTGGGCCTCCGTAAATGGTTTTGTTTTGGGCCAAATTATTTTTTCTGTTATTTTTGTTTTTGTTTCTCCTTTGGGTCAATTAACGTGTATTCTCATAATCTTATAAATCAGATTTATATGTTTAAAGTGATTATGAGTTTTTCCTATATTTCGCATGCATTTTTATCATTATTGCTTATATAATGATTATTTTGCATTGTTGTTTATGTAATGATAATATGAATCTTAAAGGCATGATGTATAACTACGTGTTATACCGGGAAAATAAACAAATTATTTTAGTAATAGAATATATGAATTAGTTTCATATAAAATAAACCTTGTGTAAATATGCTTTACATGACTAAATGTGAATTTTTAGCCTGATATGTTTAAGTTTGTAACATATGGATGTGTCCCATATAATTACTTATGGTTAATATTTGAATATGTTTCGTGTCATAAACCTATGTTGTTGTTGTGAATTTGCTAATTGGTTTTAGCATTTTTCCCTTGCCCAAGTTAATGAATATAAATTCGTTTCATATTTCCTGCTAATTAAGTAATTTAGTAGCATTTTATTAATTCATTTCATGAAGTTTGAATTTGTAATTTGTTTTTGTTGATATGTCATTAAATAGAAATGACATATTAGTAACTAAATAAATTTGTTTTATATAACTTCACATAAATTTGTTTTACATGACTGAAGCTGAATATCTTTGTGATATTTCTAGATATGTTAATTAGTTTAACAAATTGTGTACACCATAAGTTTTGTTTTATGGAAAAATGTAATAATTAAATTATACAAATTTATAGTTGATGCTTGTATGTGATGATTATGAGCTTAGCGAATTTTTCGGTCATACGACATGAGTGATGGAGTTTTTGATAATTCAATTACTGAAAATATGCCTAATGTCCATCCTTTAAATATATACTTCCAGATATGGGAATTAAAATATGATTGGTGATTAGTTTACCAATGGAAAGTAAGATAGCACTAACTATGATACATAGTGTTAGAAGATTTAGCTTCTTCTGAACAAATGTAAAGTGTTAGAATACTTGACGGCTTCTAAACTCTCGTAGGATAGGCAAAGATGTGAATAACATAGATGTAACTACTTGTGAACAGTATCATGACAGAGGTTAATGACATACAATGAATGGTTCGAGAATGGATCGATCAGCATGCTAACTGTGTGGTATTGCATGAATGATGATCTGGTGAGGGGATTTGAAGGCTATCCCACTGTTGAGGACATATGGGGTCATCTTGGCATTCGCTTTGCCTACAACACTTCATTCCCCTCTTAAAACTCCGAACCTAAGGGCGGTATTACCAAAAGGGCAAAAGGTCAAGGCCAATAGAGAGTAGAATATAGCACGTGTGAAGTGCTATAACTCTAAAAGATGAAACCGTCCACTTAGGATTGTCCTGAGCTAACTAAGGTACCTTCTTTCACAGTTACACCTTAATAACATGTATGCTTCCAAGCAATAGCTACCAACTGTCTTCCTTAGTGGATTGTAGACATGGGAGCAACCAAACACATAGTTCAGGGATGAGTTGATTTTGTAAACCTTCATTGCTACCCAGTGGGTTCACAAACTGTTGTTTTAGGGAAAAACAATGAGGAACATGTCCTTGACATAGCAGCATATCAACTCAAACCTCGTAAAGGAAATAAGTTATGTCCCCACGATGCTCTCTATGCACTTAGGGTGCAGCGCACCTTTGTGTCTTTTAGTTTTTATATTAGTTTTCTCTTTTGATTTCCATCTATCTCGACCTCTTCCGTATTTGCCTCATTTTTTTTCAACTCTGTTTTCAGACATACTCGACTTGACCATGAAGGTCAAGACAGAGTGAACAAGCAAACTAAAGATCGTCTTTTAGATCAACTCACTAGGGCTAAGTTGCCTAGGTGAGTAATGTCTATCTAGCAAAGCAAAGCCTTTTGGTAAGGCTTTGAGAGCATCTAATCCTTTATAATTAGTCCACTTAGGCATTTGCGGACCTATGAACATTAAGGCACATCATGGGGCTACCTATTTCATCACCCTTATAGATGGTTATTTACGACATGCGTATATGTACCTACTATCTAATCGCTATGAGGCACTTGATGTGTTTAAACACTTTATAGCAGAAGTAGAGACTCAATTGGAACGAAGATTTAAAAATCTTAGGAGTGATCGAGGTCATGAATACCCCTCTAATATGTTCAAAGAGTTCTGTAAGGAAAAGGTATACAATGACAGCTAACGAATTCCACGCACCCCACAACAAAACGGTGTTGCGAAACGTAGGGATCGTTCATTACTTGACATGATTAGGTCAATGATGGCACATCCAAAACCTTCCAATCAGTTTCTGGGGGGATACATTGCTTACGGCAACCTATATATCCTTAACTATGTCCCAAGCAAGAGTACACACCATATGAGTTATGGTTTGGTAAGAAGCCATCATTAGACCATTTACGCCCATGGGGTTCGGCTGGCTATCTGCATAACCCAACCCATAAATATAGAAAACTTAGTCTGAAAGCCACAAAAATGGTGTTCATTAGATATCCTGCACAATCTAAAGGATATGTGATGTACACGGAACACCCTAATGGTGGCATGACAAAAATAGATTCCCATAATGTCAACTTTCTTGAGGATGAGTTCCCAACCATTGGTGAAATCAAGAAGGATGTTGAACTGTTTGAGTTATAGCAAGATATTCAACGATCTTTTGTCGAGCGGAAGAATTTGAACTCTAACCAAGTCACCGAAGATGGTATGCCTCCCCTATTCGAAAGGAATAGGGGAGACTTATCTGCTTAGGAGAATGAGATTCGTCCTCAATCTCAATACATAAGGAGAGTCAACCTGTGAATGAGGTACATCCTCAATCTCCTATTCTCGAACATGCAGTTAGTCCACATGTTTAGGATCCCACACCCTATAGGGATAGTAGAAGTGATTCTCCACATGCTCAGGGTCCCACACCTTTTAGAGAAAGGGGGAGGGATGCCTCATATAGGCAGACAAATAATGAAGGTCCCAGGATCCGAATGAGTGAGCGTGGAAGAATTCCTCAGTGATATTTCCAAATTGAAGAGGAAATATTCCTATGCACTCCCTTGGAAGTTGAGGAGCCTACCTCTTGTCAAGAGGAAATTGACTCACCAAACCACAAAGAGTGGATAGACAGCATGAGGGATGAGATGGACTCGATAGCGACAAATAAGGTTTGGGAACTTGTTGATCTTCCACACAACGTAAGTCTATCAAAAACAAGTGGATTTTTAAGATAAAACATCAGGCAGATGGTTTGATCAATAAGTTTAAGGCCCGTCTAGTGGCGAAAGTTACCCAAATTGAGGGAATAGATTATGAAGAGACATTTTCTTCTATGGTGAGATTTACCTCTACTTGCCTACTCCTAACCCCTGGTTGCACATTTGGACTTAGAGTTATTTCAAATGGATGCAAAGACTACTTTGTTCAATGGTAGCCTTGAGGAAGAGATCTATATGGATCAAACCATTGATTTTGTATCAAAAGGATAAGAAGAAAAATTATGTCGTCTTGAAAGGTCCATATATGGTCTTAAGCAATCTTCCAGATCTTGGCACTTAATATTCCATGAAGCCATAACTTCGTTTGGCTTATCTATGGTTTCAGAAGACCATTGTGTATATGTCAAAAGATCAACTGGGGGGGATTATGTTTCTTAACCTTGTACGTTGATGCCATATTATTGGCTAGGAAGGACATGGAGGTGATCAAAGCCACTAAGAAGTGGCTATCCTCTATCGTTGAGATGAAGGATATGGGTGAAGCTAGGTATGTCCTAAGCATGAAATTAATTAAAAATCATCTAAAAAAACTCTTAGGTATGAGCTAGGAAGAGTATATCAAGAAAGTCTTAGAATGATTTGGAATACATTATTCCAAACAAGTAGACACTCCAGTTGAGAAGGGTTTAACCTTAAGCCTCGACCAATGCCCAAAAAGAAAAATAGATAATGAAAAGGAGACAATGAATAATGTCCCTTACGCTAGTGTCGTAGGAAGCTTAATGTATGCCATGTTGTGTACATGGCCTGACAATTGCTTTGTGGTTGGTTTAGTAAGTCATTACCAGAGCAACCCAAGACTTGCTCACTGACACGCAGTCAAGAGAATAACATGCTACCTCTGTGGTATAGCTAACTTAGTCTCTTGCTATCAAGGCGTGGACCTTAAGTGCAGAGGATACTCAGATATCAATTGGGGTGGTG
>JACYFF010031952.1:42730286-42743613 GCA_017589665.1 Selenicereus undatus
ACACACACACACACACACACATGTGTGTATGTGTGTGTGTGTGTGTGTGTGCAAATTGTTCGGAAGTGAAGTCTTGGGTTAGTGAACCCGAAATAATCTTAAGCAATTTTCGCATTAAAAGGAAAAGAGTTGTAAGTCGATGTTGCAGTTATAGAAATTATTTTAGCTTAATAAGCATATTTATGGTTTTATGATTGAATCATTAAAACAAAAAGACTTGTGACTTACTTGGGGATGGAAATAGTCTTTATTGCTTTTGGCAAGAGCTTGAATATCTAAAACGATTTGGTGTGAATAAAAATTGCTAAGATAGTGCTTACTAAATGGCCACGCCTTGGGAGTAGACCCAGAAGTGAGAACACTAGAAGACCGTAACGTTGGTAAGGTTCTATGTTGTTTGACGTGTGATAAAACCTTTAGGGTGGACTTTCCACATATTAAGGTGTGAGTTGTTTCCCGCAAAGAGGACAATATCAAAGTTAGAGACTTCCCTTGGCCACTCTGCGGAGACACGTATGGCCAAATGTTATGGTATGCCCCAGGGATAATTCGATTTGTGAGTGATGATCTCCCCTAAATAGCACGTTGCGAACCCTTACGCGAAAATAAATAATCCTTTCCTGATCTGTGCATGAAAGGTTTAAAATTCTTACTTTAGTTATTCGGGAATTCAAAAAAGAGAAAAATCCTTGAATGAACTAAATTCATATATATAAATTACGTGTTTTAAAGCAAAATGAGTTATTTTGATTTTTTTTAACATGTCGATGAGATTTTCCTTTCCTTTCTTAACTTTGTTAAGTTGCTTCACTTGAATATAAGCTCAAATAAAAAACTAGACGAGTCAAGGTTGCTTAATTGTGATTATTAGCCTTAGCAGATTTGTTTTATGAAAGAATGAGGTTTTCTTTGAAATCCTCTTTGTTTAATACTATAATAATAGTATATATACTTGCTATGTATCAGTATTGCTTGCAACGGTTTTGTTTTGGTGGAGTTGAGAAACACCCGCTGAGCGCATGGTAGCTCACCCCTTCCTTATTTTCCTTTTCCAGGTTCAATGTAATCAAGTATGGAAGTACTTGATGATGATGTGCATGCATTCATTTTGGCAATGTTATGAAGTGTTGAATGTGTATATGTGTAATTAATTAAGCTCACTCATCAATATGTAAGCATGCAGGGGACTTTGAACTTTTGTATACTTTGTCATGATGTTCATAATTAATTAACTAGTCTGATTTCCAGTGAACCGGCTGTGTGACCCGTGGTAGAAACTTTAGTCTCTGAGAAGTTTATTTTACCTTTCAAACATACTTACAGGAACCACTTAGTTTAAACTAAGCCCTAAAAAATCATAAAATGGGCGGAACTCTTGCAGTTTTGTCCCAGGATACCCGATATTACTATGGTTGTGTCAAAAAAATTTTAATAGCCTTAGGAATTTCTTCTAGAAGTCTTGGCGGTGTGATGCCTCCTCGAGACGGGGGTGTTGTAGAAGGCGAGACATAACTTGATGGAAAATAGACATCCAGAGATATCCATACATGTCTAGTTTACATAAGTTAGAGCCCATTATCCCATTAAAAGCTAGGATAGAAGTTGAAGCAAAAATCCTTATTGAAGCTAAAAAAACAATTAAGAAGTGGCTTTGGTGGATAATTATCTAGGCTCCTTGTTTATGGTTGCTAATTTCCTCTTCACCCATGTAAACTTACTTATACCCTCTTTAAAGGCCCCAAATTAGTATAGTCCCATGTGGATATTACCCTAACACCCCACTTCCTTGAGTTATTAAGAGTGCCCTTTTAGTCGAACCCATGGCATGTTGGAGAACCTTAGTTTTGATGGTTTCCTCTGTATCAAGTGACCCTTCTTAAAGGATTTGGCCTTAGATCATTAGCTTCCATGAGCTTCTTAAAGATCTTGGTGTATTCATGACATGATAAATCCAACTCATTAGGTTTAAGAGAGATGCCTCTAATGGATTGACCAAGTTTACTTGACTCTACTCCAAAGGATGCTTTGTTTAGCAATGGGTTTCTAAGAATGAGTCCATGCATATGCTTATTACCATTAGCATAATAGGATGTTGAGTCATAAGCGGTTCACTTCCTCACTTATGTTTGGCTTGACCACTAGGAAGGCAATTTGAGGCTTGCTCTTATTAGTGGCACACTTATCCTATGTTTCACTCTTGTAAAGGTTTTCTCACTTCCCTTCCCCACCTTGATTTCACGAGGTTTGGGTGGAGGTAAAGGGTCAATGTAAGGCTAGACCTATTGTGCTTTAGCAAATAAGTGTTAGCATACCCATCTTGAATCTCATAGTTATCGTATAAGCAAGGCCTACGAAGTAACAAGGGACATGCATCCATGAGGAGGACATCACACAAAACTTCACCATTATGAGGACCATAGAAGAATGAAGTGAGAGCTTGTTTTGAAGAGGTTACCTTATTGCTTAGGCTCTAACCAGTGAAGGGAATATGGATTAGGATGCTTCTTAGTAGGGATTTGAAGCTTGTTAATGAGTGTTTTAGAGACCACATTAGTACCACAAGCCTTGCCTCCAATGGTCCACCTTGAATTAAAGACTTGTTCACTTTAACAATCTTTATGAGCAGCCTTTGTGACATGTAAAAACCTCTTAATCAACAACAATTCACCCATATATAGAGTGACCAAAGTAGGCATATCATTTCCTTCCTTTTCTTTGTGAGACTTTTCCTCAATGGCTGGAATCTCTTCTACCACCCTAATGCTTAGTGCCTTTTTACTGAGAATGGAGGGCTTTAAAATGCTCAAAACCATGACACTTGAGATGTTTCTTCCCTTCCAACTTATTAAGTGGCTCACTAGTACTTCCCTTACTCCTATCAAGAGCTTTGAGTTTGTGGGAGTGGGGTTTCAATTTCAATGTGAATAGAGGGCCTTTCAGTAAAGGAGATGTGGAAGCATTTCTACCCTTAAGTTATTTCTCAACTTTGATTGAAAGGTTGCACACATCATCAAAGGAAAGATATGGTTAGAGGTGTACATTGTTGGCGATATTTGGTGACAACCCCTTATAATGACTCTAGCAATTTTAAGCTCGGGCATTTCATCCAATCCAACCTCATTTGGAGTTGTTCAAACTCCCTAATTTATTCTTCGATCTTGAGGTTTTCTTAGCCAAAAGAAGTAATCATGAGGTAGAGTTCTTGTTTGTATGAGGATGGTAAGAACCTCTTGTCCTTGTGTTTCTTGAGCTTGGACCGTGTCTTGATCTTGGATTTAGCAACCCTTGCTTTGTTCTTTTTCAAATTCTCACACTAGAGCGAGACGTATCTTTCATCTTAAGAGTAGCCAACTTGAAAGACTTTTCGTAATTATACTCCTTAAACTCAAGGAATCTCTCTATAGATTGAACCCAATCTAGATAGTTTTTCATATTGAGATTTCCATCAAATTCTTATGCCTCAATCTTGAGGTCTCTAAGGTTATCCTTGGATGCCTTCTCCTTTTAATTTTTTTGTTCTCATCATCATAATCCTTATTAAAAGAGGGATAGGCAATATCAATGGAGCTTGATGTGGATTTTATATATAGTTTTAAAACTCTTTTTACTTGCAAGTGCACAAGGTTAATTGTAGACTAGCGAGTATAGGGTGTCGATCCCACGAGGAACAATAGCGATTTTTAAAATTTACCTTTCCGATTACAAAGAATAATTTAATTTCAGAGTTGGATTATGAATATAAATTTACCAACAAAATGAAGAGCAAATAAATAGTAAAGTAGAGAGAAATCAAATAGGAGAAAGTTCTAAGACTTTAGATTTCACCTTTGATGCTAATATTGATTTACTAATTCGAATAGAAATTCAATTTGTCTCTTGTTCAACCTAAGCTACAAGCATTAGGTTATGTATTAAAAAGATGATTATAATTATAAAGTGGCATAATTTATCTAGTGGTTTAGCATGAATTATTCTTTTTAGACATAAGTCATCTAATATCTAGCATAAATTATTCAATTTAAACAATTATAATTTTAAGCTCAAATTGCATAATCATCATATTTGCCTACAAGGTCTAATATTCATTTGAGATAGCAAATTAAACTAGTGACATCAACATGATTAAACATTAGTGTTAAGATGCATAAGTAGATGATGACCAAATATAAACTCAAGATTATGCAAAAGAGACAAAAATAACCCCATAAGAAATTAGCAAAAGAATATTATTACCATGGATTCATCATAGTCCTAGAAATGAGTAGTTTAGTTGGCCATAGTTAGGGAAAACACCATTGAAATTGGTATATTTCACTTCCTATGTCCAAACCTTATACTCAATTACACAAAATTATGAAACCTAGTATAAACTTTCAAATTTGACTCACAAATGAGATGAGAAGAGAAGAGAAAAATAGCTAACAAAACTTATTTTCTTCTTAACCCCTCAACCCAAATGATATTGTCTTACAAAGACTCTCTCTAAAAAAATGAAAGATGAAAGGACAAGAAAATGCTTGAGTGAGTGGATAGAAGAATGAGAGTGGATATGAGTCCCTTTTTCCCTCAACCTTGGCCCCTTTTTATAGTGGAAATCCAACCCTTAGGATACCCCCAAAATTAATGGAAATTAATTCCAATTAATTTGGGATGTTACATGCATGGTCATGGCTAGTCATAAGTATAATATTAATTTTGATTAATGGTATTTAACTAGGTTAAGAATTAGCCATGTGGGAAAAATGGAGCACTTGAGAGAAGAGGGGAGGATGAGATTGAGTGAGAGGCATGATCAAGACTAGGGCTGAGCAAAAAAACCGGGTACCCGGACCCAGACCCGGAACCGGCCGGCGGGTCCGGATCCGGACCCGGTCCAGCCGGGACCGGGACCGGTTCCAAAATTCAGGATCCGGTGGCAACCGGTTCCAGGTCTGGTTCCTGAAAGTTTGGAACCGGTACCGGTCTCGGTACCCGGTTACCCGGTCTAATTATCCAATGATCTTTTGCATGCATAGTTATTAGTTAATGTTGGAGCCTTTTTCTTGCTTTTTTGTGATGTTTGCTTAGAAATAGAAGTACTAATGTCTTTAGTGCTTAGTAGTTGTTGGGTTGGTGGTGTACTTAATGGCTTAAATTCTTATAAAAGTTAATTTAAAAAAAAATAAAAAGTCAAAAAAGGGCACCGGGTACCCGATTACGGAACCGGTCCCGACCGGTTCTGGGACCGGGTCCAGAAATTTTGGAACCGGTTCAACCAGGACCGGGACCGGTTCCAAAATTATTGGACCCTGTCCAACCGGGACCGAGACCGGTTCCAAGAAATTGGACCGGGTACCCGGTCTTGCTCACCCCTAGTCAAGACTGGGTTGCTTGCTTAGGCCCAAACAAACCATTTTATGTTTTTTTTTTTTCTTTTCTTTTCTTTGGGCTTGAACTTTAGACTTTGCACTTGTAGGCGATCCGAGTAAAATTGCACTACCATCATCCAAATTCTTCTATTTTAGTTTTCCTGCAAGTTTCATAAAATCTGCATTATTTACTCAAAAATATATCTCAAAGACATAAAAGTAGGTAAAATGAAGGAGAAAATTGTATATAAAATATGAATTATCAGAGCTAACATCAAGTTTCTGGTTACGATGACCTCTTCGTCTAGTAGGGATGGATCCTCTTACTTATACAAACTCTCTTGTGAGCTATATCACTTATTTCTTAAAGTTCAAGGATTGTTTTATGTCTCCGCATCTCATAGGCTTCACTAAGAGGAATTCCCCTAGAATGAGAGGGATCTCCCTAATCAGCCATGATCAAAAATTGTTAAGATCAGAAAGATGGATGAAAAGTTAAAAATAGGGATAGCACGGTCATGCTAATAGCAGTACGGGCAGAAAAAGAAGTGCTTGGAAGGTGACACAGTCTGCTTGGTGGAATAAGGTGGCCATGCCAAATTTCTGGATCAAAATTTCAAAGTGCAAGATTTTGGCACGGGCATGCCAAGCGAAATGGGCTGGTGTTCGGGCATGATACGCATGAATTTTATACCTCACTATACCTAGATTTAGCTTATAATAATTATTAAATTATGTTGTTTATTAGTTTTTGGGTTTTGTAGATAATAAAGATAATTGTTCAAATGAAGGATAACGGTCAGAATTCTGCCACGGGCTATCTGTGCCACGTGGCACGCCCATGTGAGCCCCCTATCCTACTCTATTCCTATAAAGAATTCAAGAAACTTGGCATGGTGGGTCGATACCACTTGGCATGATGGTGCCTAGTTCGCAGACTCGTCAACCATATAAATCCCTTTCCCCCTCATTGTGTAATTAGCTAGGGTTTTAAACTAGGTTTCTAAGTAGGATTTTTACGAAGGTTCTAAGGTAGAGTACTTCTTGTAGCCTTTCAAATACACTTTTTTAAGTTAATTAAAACTTTAATTTTAATGTTTCTATTTTCATTATCTCTCTTCTTTCTTGCAAATTTAGATTTGTTCTACAAGTTTATCCCTCTAATTTCATGATTTGTTATGTTGCTCAAGTTTATGCTTTGAATAGTGGATGTTGGTATTAATCTTGCCTTATTGATTGGTAATTATATTTTCCTCACTCTCTTTAACCCCAATCCTCTCTCCGTTCTCTGAACCTTCAAATTTCACGCCCTTTTCTTCCCATTTTAACTTGGGGTTTAAAACCCATTTTCAAAGCTCAAGTTTTTGGTTTATTATTGGTTAGATAGGCATTTATTAGGATAGATTAGTGAGAATAAGTGGAAATCAAGTTAAAATTCCATTGTAACACCCATATCCCCCTAGGGTTAGGGACGTTAATGTTTGCTTGAATCCTAGGGCGAAATGGACATAGTTCCACCGAGAAACTGACGATTTTCTAGGCTTAAAGCCTTACGTTAGATCCATGCAGTGATAAAAAATTCAAGAGATATCCATAAACTCGACGGCTACACACCGGAGACTACAACTCTACGGGCCACACGCCCGGAGTACACCAAGTATGAAGTTTAATAAAAGAAAGAAATAAAAATACAACTCAACGGATCACACATCCGGAGCACTGGGGATTACATCCCAAAAATAAACAACTCCAGCTAAAAAGACAATTGACTAATTAGATGGCTACACAAGGCCATGCAGAGTGACTGCTATTTAATATGCAATACATGGACTAACATGTTTAATTTAAATAAGCTCAAGAACTTATGACTACATTACATTACTGTAAAGCTTGTCGAGGGTTACAAATTTAACCACTACTTCGGTTATTAAATACTTTTTATAATGTAGGAAAGTAGGGATCGATCCACGAGGAAAGATTGCTATAAATGGCTAGTTTGATCCTAAATAATTTTACTAATCAACTTGTTAAGTCTAATTTTAATAATTCTAAAAAAACTCTAACGAATAAAAATCTAGCAAAATACCCAATGATGCTCCTAAATATTCTAGATCATATTCTGGAAATAAAACAGTAAAAATATTCCCTAAATAATTCAGAAAAATAGAAACAGATTAATAATCCAATATTCAACTAAAAATAAAAAACAGAAACTATTAAACAAAAAAATTCAATATTAGAAATCACAATCAGTATCCCAAATTGACAATATTAAACTTGACAAATTTATAACTCCAGAATAATGTCAAATTTATTTTAGGAAAATTAAATCAGACAATTACTACAGAATAATCAACAGAAAATTAAATCTGAAATTAAAAAGAAAATAATCTGCAGAAATAAAAATACGAAAATAATTAAGAAAATTACCCTAATTCCAGGACACAACTTTATGAACCTAAAAATACTTAATAATCCTAAATTAAAATTAAAAACCGAAATTTACAGAATTAATTGCCTAAAAACCTGCACATATCAATTTCACAAAATAATTCTCAAATATTATCAAATAAATTCCAAAAATCACGAAATTTGATATGAGCAGACTAGAACACTTTATAAACCCTAGGAATTAATTAAAATCGAAAAATAACAAAAATAACTATTTTTAGTCAAAGTTCGAACAAACCAGTAATTAAATACTAAAACTGAATATAAATCAATCTAAAATTATGACCACTCAAAAATCAAAATCTAAGCTATCTAAAATTATCTAGACACTCCTAAAAGACTATAATTTTTGTGGGGGGGGTTGATTGAAATTATATTGAAGCTAATAAAATTAGAACAAAAATCAACAACTAATCAAATCTCTAAGTAACAAATAATAATTGAAAGTTATCAAATTTATGAAGGATGCTTAGTATAATCTCAATCCACCAAGCAAATTAATATTTATCATTAACACACAAGTTAATTTCATTCATGAGTTAAACTGTATAAGAGATCCACCAACGGTTCTTCCCGGTTTTTCCTTAGATTTTAGTTTACTTAGGTCCAACCCTAATATAAACCCTACTAATTTGATAATCTTTACACCAACGCAAAAATTTAACCAAACTAGAGCATGAAGAATTAGAAAAACATCATTTAACACTTTGTAACCAATTTACCAGCAAATCGATTTAACAAAGATCTAAAGTGATTACCTAATTAAAAGAGATGGGTTTGAGCCATCCATGATTAATTAGGGTGATACCTAGGCCTAAAAGATTATAACTTTTACGTATTATAATCTTCTAAACTATCAATAGAAGTTGTATTTAATCAACTAGCATGCATTCTAATCGATTTAACACCAATTTCATAAACGATAAACACTAACCGCTAAAGAATCATGAATAGAAATCAACTAGGCATTAAAGCACAAAACTTGTTTCAAAATTATTAATTTAGCATGGCTTCAAGAAGATTATACTAAGCATAAAAAATTACTCACTCATATTAAAAATAAAATTACAATAACTAACCAAAGCTTCCATGTTTAACAATAAACTAAGCACACAAAAAAAAAGAAATAAAAGAACTAAAATTGAAATAAAAAAGGATAGCGCTACTTATATATATCACGGCAGGAGGTTGAGGGTGATGGATTATGATGATGGGAGGAAGAGGAAGGAAGTGTGAAGTGGTTTGATGATGATGTTATTAGAAGATGATGATGCTGTGTGATGGTGAGGACAGTGATGTTCTGGTGAAGAAGGACGTGAAGATGGTGTTGTGGCTATGTGTGGTGTTAGGCGTGGATGGGTAGTGAGACGAGCTTGATGATGGTGGCTGATGAAGAAGAAGAGGCTGATGAAGAAGAAGATGATGGTGATGGAGAAAGATGGGGATGGCGTGGGGGTTTTTATGGGGTGAGAGTGGAGGTTGTCGTGGGATTCTTGGTGGAGATGAGTTAGTTATGAAGATGATATATGATGAGGAGGAGAAGAGGGGTGGAGTAGGGTTTTATTCTCCTCTCTTCCTTAGATGTCTTCTTCCACAAAACTTCAAGCCTCTCCCCAACTCTTATAATCATAGCCCATTATAATAATTATGAGAATAATAATTTTCATAATTATTATTTTTGAACCGTCTTATAGTCAAGTGTGTAAAAGCCGAGCTTTGATGCCCTCTCTTCTCTTCTTTATTAATTTAATACTAACCCTGAAAAATATATAAAATAAAACAATTTAGATGAAATAATATATATAATATACTCAAAATAATTATAAAAATAATGCATGAATTATGACTTAACAATTACATCATTAAACTCATAAGTCTACATATATATGTACACAGAACAACTTTTTCAAAGCAAGAGAAAGACTCTAACTCGGCTTATGTGAATCAACTTTTACCTGTCAAATCAAAAACCTAGAAAAAGGAGAAATAGAGCGGGGATGAGCTACCACGCGCTCAGTGAATGATCCTCACCCCAAGAAAACAAAACCGTTGTACATAATACTTTTAAGTAGCAGTCACATACTGATAAGTGCTTAACGTGTATATCATTTTAGGGTCATTTTTCCACATTTTTAGGAGAATTATGCGCTTTATGCTATGATTTACACTCCTATTCTCGATTTATGCTTGGGTACGATTGTTTGAAGCGATTTGCAGGATTTTAAGCCTTTTATCCAGCATTTAACCCTAATTTAGATGTATTTTGACTCACCACGGATATCCCTAAGTTATTATGCCTGTGGAGCAAGAGAAGAACAGAAGAATGATAAGCCAGGGAGCACCACGGTCTGCCCGTGGTAGATGTCACGGACCGTGGTGGAGGTGTAACTGCTAGCCTGTTTGTTTTCTTGCATTGTGTGGCTGAGGTTGATTGGATTTTCCTATAAATATTCATCCCTCAACCAGCAGAAAGAAGCATCCCATCATTCCGCTCTCCATATCATTCTACTTAGAATTAGATTAGATTAAAGAGAGAGAGAGTGAGTTGAAGTGAAGATTTGGCAAGGATTCCATTCCGGTTTGCATGACGGTTCAGGTGCGATATTAGCTGAGCATTTCTTTCCTCTTCTCTTCTCTTTTCTGATTTTTTTGTTTTGTATTTTGATTATCTTTGTTGTGTTGATTTTGGATTTATGCAAACATTTGTTAGTTTCTTGATCTTATGTTGATATCATGTGGTGCTTTCGGAATTGTTAGATTGTTTTATCGAATTTCAAAAGTTTATTGTCTTGTGAGAAACTTGATCACTTTCTTACATGTTGTGGGTATTTGGATGAAGGACTGAAAGGTGAAATCTCAAATACCGGAATCCAAGGATTTGACTTGATTGCACGATGTCTTAAAAGAGAATTACGAATTGGGAAACCATCGATGTGATAATCGTGTGCCTAATGAACTTGAACTAATCGAGAAACCCATGAAAATTGATGATTGATTTCATTTAAGTATTTCATTTTGCCTTGAAAAAGGGTTGTGATAATTCAATTATCGGTTTTAAAACAATCAGTTAAGGAAGAAGTGCTTCATTGATGCATGAATTGACAAATTGTTAGTTGTGTATAATTCCACGATTATTTATCCATTAGATTAGATAGCTGTTTAGTTTAATTTCATTCTGAAATTTGGATTCGCTTAGCATATCTTGAGAGAATATAACCCAATAGTTTCACCTAGACTCTGTGGGATCGACCTTGATTAGCTACAACTCCATTGTGTGCTTGCGGGCCTATAAAGTTTTTGGTGCCGTTGTAGGGGACTAGCATCGAATACTGGGTTTTTCTCGATAGATTTGACTAAGTATTTTGTTTTTATTTTAAAAAAAACCAAAAAACATTAAAAATTAAAAAAAAGAGATAAAACATTTTGAGGAAAAAAAAACAATGGCAATTTTCCATTTCCCCCAAGTCGAGCATGAATTGTTTTGGAGGTATTTTAAGCGATTAAATGTTTTTCTTGCTCAATGTGGTTATCGTATTGATAAATGGAAAATGACATCGTTGATGAGGGTGTGAATAGTAAAACCGCATTCTTTTAGGGTATTGTAATTTTCATAGTAAAAATGTTGATGATGCATGATATTTGCTTGAATGGATTGCTTGGGGTTCATTAGAATTTGAGAACGCTAGTCGTGTTTCTAGATATTCATTTCCTGATCCTTGCGCATTCTATTCTAGATCTTACTATGCTCCTTTTTGGTGTGATTTGTGTAATTCTTCTAATCATGCTACTAATTTGTGTCCTTATTATGCATGCTATAGTCAACCTGACTTTGTATCACCCTGGGACAATACTGATATTGTCCTATCCTTACATGATTCATCCTTCCCTTTAGCTCACTGCATGGGGCTAGAGGTGGGTGAGCCTTTGAGTTTGATGCTAGATTTGATGTTTCTGGTGCATGTTTTAAGTCAGAAGATATTTTTATAAGGTGCATGATCTAGTTAGCACTCCTTTAGAGGGGTGTCATGATGAGTGTGAGCATGAGGAGTCTCCCAGCCTTCGTTTTAATAATATTGTTTCACCTAATCCCCTTGATCATTCCCATGTTTTCCCTATATGTTCACAACCCCCTATTTCCCCCAACTATTCCTTAGATGTGGCCATTAATAATACTAAGATTTGTGATTCTAATGTTCATTTGGGCCATGAGGTTAAAATGTTTACCATGCTTGATGGAAATGTTGATAATTTTCTTTCCTTATGATATTTTTGTGAGTATGAGGCATCTCTTGACCTGTATTGCATATTCCTAGTGGACAAGCCTAGAAAAATCATGTGGAATACTTTATTTGCTTTATCTTTTGATTTTTCTATGGCTTTAGCTTTGTTGAAGAGAGCACTAACTTTCTTTGCTGTAATTATTTTCATGCTCTCTGAATGCCATGCTTGGAAACTCTATGTTGAGGAGTTTGACAAGCTTCTACGTGCATTGACGGTGTCTAATTTAATGAGTCAAGTCGTGACAACGTGATGGAGTGGCATGTGCCCCGGTTATTATGAGGCCGCATAGTTTAGGTGTACTCTGCACCTAACCTGGTGAGATTGTTTTCTTTTGTTCTCCTTTTCTAAGTTTCCTTACTTTGAAAATGAATGCTTTATCTAAGCATGGGGGAAGGGTAGTTGTTGTGTTTTTCATTTTGGTTATTAGTTTGCATACTTGTTAGAGCATATAGTTTTAGGTTTCTTTTTGTTTGCATGTCGCATTTAGTTGATTTTTAGATTTGCATATAGGGATGGTGTGGATTGGTTTGAGATAGCCTCCGATGATCTATTTTTGCTAGGTAAAATAGCTTTCATGAGTTTGAGTAGCTTTTGATGTGTAATCCCTTTTGGTGCAAAACTTTTTGAAGGTTTTGTAAATATTTCTTGTTTTGAACCTTGTCTTGTTTGAGAACTTTTTTTTATCCCTTGGAGTTCTTAGCACTAATGTTTGTATGTGAAGCCATTTTATGAGCTTAATGAGACTTTGGTAGATACCCCGTGAGATTTTGAGCCTTATTTGGACTAATTCATTGTATTTAGTCTCATGTTTCTTTCATGTGCGTGAATCTTCCATATTGCATCTCTAGAACTTGCGTAGATTCTTGTTCAAAACCACATTAGCATGTGTATATTTGATGATATGATAGATGCATTTCTTTCTTTGGTCATTTTAGCCACATAGCCAAATAACATACCTTTGTATTGCATGTTTTTCCCCATTAGTAGCCCCTTTGAGCCTATATCCGTCTTTGTTGTGATCCGTTTATATTAGTCCTTGGCCAAACACTTATTCTTACATTTAAGCCAAGCCTATGGAGCATCATTCATCTATGTAGTGGGTGGTTTTGGGGATAATTAAGTTTAAGGTGGCTTTGGTATGTTGGTTTGTTGAGGGATTGATTATATTGAGCATTTGTTTTGGTTCCCTCTTGTTTGGATTGTGTGTGTGTGTGTGTGTGTGTGTGTGTGTGTGTGTGTGTGTGTGT
>JACYFF010031952.1:42743623-42765890 GCA_017589665.1 Selenicereus undatus
TGTGTGTGTGTGTGTGTGTGTGTGTGTGTGTGTGTGTGTGTGTATTCATTTATCAGTTGACAGTTAGTGATCCTATGCCTTTCAATAATTGTAATTTTCGTTTCATTTCCCAAAACAAAAGGAAACAAGAAAAAAAGAGTTATGTTGAAAAAAAACACAAAAAAGGGTATGTTGTAGAAAAATAAAAACGAAAAAAAAGGAAGAAGGAAAAAGGGAAAAAAATGACTTAATGATTGGCATTGGATATGTAAAAAGCTTGTGTTTCTTCTTTGTCAACTCATTTCCTATGTAATTCATTGGGGTATGTTCATCGAATTGTTGGGGTTTGGAGACTTGATAAATTTCAAGGTTTCTTGGTGGTTTGTTGGTTACCCCCTAGTCACTTGGCTAAGTAGCTCCACATTGTCCCAAATGCATTTGTCCACTCTTTTTTCTTAACCCTTCTAGCCCACTTTACAACCCATGTAAAGTACGCTTGATTCTCTTGTGCACATTGCATTTCTAGTGGTGGAGAATTTGAGAGTCTTTGGACGAATATCGTAGATTGCATCTTTGGAATGAGTTTTGAGTAAACCTATGTTATATTTTAAACACATGAGCAGGAGTTATTCACATTTTCCAAAAGTGAAGTTCTACCGGTCCATTTAGCTCTACTCAATTCCATGTGCTTGCATGATATGCTTTGTGGTTCTTTGGGGGTGATCAAGCTTGATATCGAGCTTGTGGTCATGTACTTTTTGGAAAACATTCACCTCCTTATGATTTTGAAATGTTTTACGCACTATTTGGGGGTTACCGTTGATTGCTAGTCTTACTTGTGACATGCTATGGCTTGCCTACTTTAGAGAGGTTGTTACGTTTTTGAGTCCTAGGTGATTTTCCCCTCGTTGGTTTTATTTAGTGTTTGCTTGAGGACAAGCAACGATTTAAGCATGGGGGAGTTTGATAAGTGCTTAACATGTATATCATTTTAAGGTCATTTGTTTTTTAGGAGAACTATGCGCTTTATGCTGTGATTTACACTCCTATTCTCAGTTTATGCTTGGGTATGGTTGTTTGAAGTGATTTGTAGGATTTTAAGCCTTTTTACCCAGCATTTAACCCTCATTTAGATATATTTTTACTCACCATGGATGTCCCTAAGTTGCTATGCCCATGGAGCAAGAGAAGAGCAGAAGAATGATGAGCCAGAGAGCACCACGGTCAACCCGTGGTAGATGTCACGGACCATAGTGGAGGTGTAACTGCTAGCCTGTTCGTTTTCTCGCATCGTGTGGCTGAGGTTGATTAGATTTTCCTATAAATACCCATCCCTCAAGCAGCAGAAAGAAGCATCCCATCATTCTGTTCTCCATATCATTCTACTTAGAATTAGATTAGATTAGAGAGAGAGAGAGAGAGAGAGAGAGAGAGAGAGAGAGAGAGAGTGAGTTGAAGTGAAGATTTTGCAAGAATTCCATCCCAGTTTGCACGACGGTTCAAGCGCTATATTGGCTGAGCATTTCTTTCCTCTTCTCTTCTCTTCTCTTTTCTCATTTTTACGTTTTGTATTTTGATTATCTTTGTTGTTTTGATTTTGGATTTATGCAAACATTTGTTAGTTTCTTGATCTTCTGTTAATATCATTTGGTGCTTTCGGAATTGTTAGATTGTTTTATCGAATTCTAGAAGCTTATTGTCTTGTCAGAAACTTGATCACTTTATTGCATGTTATGGGTATTTGGATGAAGGACTGAAAGGTGAAATCTCAAATACCAAAATCTTAGGATTTGACTTGATTGCGTGACATCTTGAAAGAGAATTACAGATTGAGAAACCATTGATTTGATAATCATGTGCCTAATGAACCTAAACTAATCTAGAAATCCATGAAAATTGATGATTGATTTGATTTAGGTATTTCACTTTGCCTTGAAAGAGGGTTGTGATAATTCAATTATCGGTTTTAAAACAACCAGTTAAGGAAGAAGTGCTTGATTGATGCATGAATTGAGAAATTGCTAGTTTTATATAATTCTATGATTATTTATCCATTCGATTAGATAGTTGTTTAGTTTAATTTCATTCTCAAATTTGGATTCGCTTAGCATATCTTGAGAGAATATAACCTAGTAGTTTCACCTAGTCTCTGTGGGATCAACCTTGATTAGCTACAACGCCACTGTGCGCTTGCGGGCCTATCACATACATTTTGATATTCAATATCACATAAGGTCTCCCATATTCATAATTACCTCAATAACCTTCAAGATTCAATAGATATTCCTAACCTCCTTTTATTCCATGCACAAGAGTTCTCAACTTGCCTAAACTATAACTCTTGTAACTTAGGAGCGACAACCACTTGCTTAACATCACTTAGCAGGGATACCATACTCAATAGCAACCTGACTCATACAAAATTTCAGGCATTGGGAACAGCGGAGCATTCAGTTCACACATAAACACTTGACATTAAGGAGTTAAGTTAAAGCTACCCACCGGGGTTCTTTTAGAAAGAAAATGAGGCGAGGACCCTTACTTTAATCAAGTAAGCATTTATAAAATAGTTGTTGTTCATTAGAAAATCATTTGGAATTCAATAAAAGCTCCTTTTAAGAATACTTGCACTCTTCCAAATCTTTTCATTGGCAATAGTCCTCAAATGAGGAGTTATCATCACATAACAAGTACGAAATCGTTTCATAGGGCATCGGATTCTTATATTTATGCTCATTCAAGTGAGATCGTTACTCACATTTCATAGTAATGCCTGGGGCCTTTCATATTCAGTGGATATTTGTCCTTGCCAGGATCTTGTAGGTTCCCACTTCTGGATCTACTCCCTAGGAATTAGGGTTCCTGCATACCCATCCTGCTCCCTAAAATTCTACGCTCGTCAGGGTCCTCTAAAGTTCCACTTCTAGGTCTACTCCATAGGAATTAGGGTTCTCACTTACCGAGTCTGCTCCCTAAACTTACTTACCCTTGTCAGGGTCCTCTAGGATTCCCACTTCTGGATCTGCTCCCTAGGAATTCACTAGCACTATCGTCTTAGCCCAAAATATTTTAGATGCATGTCATTTTCAATGAGTTTTGTATAGAAGTTCCCATTGTATAACAACAATGCTATTTTCATTTTCAATAAGGCCAACATGCCTTAATAAACTCAAATTGACTTATAATAAGCATATAACCACTCATTCGGGAAACTATGCTTGTAAATGAGTTAATGACTAAGTGAGAATTCACTTTTCAAGCAAAGGAAAATTGAAACTCGCTATATAAATCCTAATTTGCAACCTACACATAACTAAATTCGCTTAGAAGCATTCTTATCAAACGAATGGTCTAACAGTCAGCATTGACCACAAGGCTTAGGAAGTCTGCCATATCATAGTAGTTCACATAAATACTTATCAACGCACACCTTTAAGCACAAAGCAAGCATATTCGTTTGTAATTCACGTTGTTTTTAGCTCGATAGCCCATTTAAACAACTTTTGAAAATAACTAAGGGATTATTAAACATTCAAGTTACTTGTTCAAGTACTCAAGACGTTGCATTAGTCATTGTAACAAACAAACGACTCTTAAGCCAATTACTTGGGGAATTTAATTATTTGAAGGGCTCAATTTAAGAATGTTAGGGCATGGTTAAAGCAAATCAAGTGAGATTTAACTAAAATGACTCGTAGTTCACAAACCATTTAGTACGAAAATTTCAAATGCACAGGTAACTTGGAACAGCTAAGATTGCAACTTACCAATTGTAGGCTTGAAATGTTTGATATCTACATATACACATAGTGCTCACATGAATCATAGGCTAAAAAAATCACAACTTGATTCAACAGCATGCAATTGTAGGCTTGAAACGTTTGATATCTACATATAATCATGATGATAGTCGAAACAAGTTTAAGATTTATGCATGCAAGTTCAATCATAGAAATAAGCACACAATTAACACATCTCGACACTTCCATAACTTACCACTTTAAAACACTCAAACCTGAACTCCCTTGTCACAGCATCGACCACATAGTTCACCTCGAAACACATTGTTTTAACCTAAATTTACAAGCCAACCTTCTTTCGATATTCCAACTCCCAAATTTTGTTTCGATTCGTCTCCTTTCAAGCTTAAATATCATAAACCTGAACGTGCGTAAAGCTTTTAAAGATACTTAGTAATTTAAGAGTACAATAATCACCCATTTGCTAATCAGGCTTCATGCACAATTCAAAAAACGATTTGCAAATTAGTAATTAATTTAGGAAATCAAGAATCTCCCGCCTCGATTCCAAGCTAAAGGACCCATTTTAGAGTTTGGTTTGGGTGATTTTCAGGTGGCCTGAGTTCTGAGTCTCGCTCTCCTCTTGCTGCTGGTTGTGGATCTCAGCCAGAACGCCATTTCCCAGACACGCCACCTCCACCCCCTCCATCTCCTTGCTGCTATGTGTCGCCAAAATGGCCGATAGTGCATGGTCACTCGCTGTAACTGGGTGGTCGACAGGTGGTTGCTGTCGGCACCGACTTGCCTAGTGACATCATGTTTTACTAACCAACCTCTCGCTCAATCCCGCTCTCCCTCTTTTCTCTCTTTTCGTGCTTGCGGACGAGACAGCTGGCAGGGCATGACCGGTAACTAGTTTGCCAGTGTGCTACCACCGTTGCATCGCACTCTCTCTCTCTCTCTCTCTCTCTCTCTCTCTCTCTCTCTCAGCTAGGGTTCCAAATAGAGGGGGGCTCTGGTCATGCCTCCCAACCGAGTACCCCCCACTTCGTCTCCTTTTTCCTTTCTCTTTTTTTTTTATGTTGACATTTATTACTAGCCCACAAATCATTTGGGTCCAATTGGTTTCAACGTTGCCCAATCTAACTCCACTAATCTTGTTCGACCTAACTCCTGAATATTTACTAAATTTTTGCGTTCACATAAAAAATTTCATGATATTTTAAAAACAAATTGAATAAAATTACTCACTTTAATAAACGTAAAAATATTAAGCTAACGTGGCTAATAAACATAGCTAATTAAATTATTAATCTAGACAGTTAGCCAGACATTAAAAATTCTCAATTATTACATTCTTCCGCCTTAAAAGAATTTCGTCCTCAAAATTCCAAAGTTCACGTTTCAATGAAATACCAAATGTGCATATTAAGGCGGCGAAGGTACCTTACACTTAATTATATCTTTTAAATTGGAAAAAGAAAGTTATGAAATCTGGTCTCTTCCTCGCCAATCCTCTTCATGCGCTTACTCGGTGTATTAAGGCAGTGAAGGTAAATCGCATAGAAGATGGGCAAATGAGTTAACGTGGGAAACCATATTAGACTTATTTTAAGACTAATACAGACTTTTAATCTAATTCTAAGTAATATTGGTAAAGCGACCAACAACTTTGCATAAAAACATCGATAAGACTTAGTACCTAAGACGTTCATATGTGGCAACTTAACCAGAATAAAATAAGATCATGTCAAGGTAGTCAACCACCTCAAGTTAATTCGAAAGAATGAAGTAAACGATTTATTTCATAATTACATCAATCAACAAGAGCTTTCATATTACGATAAGTTGGTAAGAATGTCACATCACAGTCTCACATAGCATTGCATCAATTACAATGAACCTCAAATGACATTCAATGCCGTAATGACATCACACAGGAATAACAACTCAGTACCCCAAAGTCAAGAACAAGTAATAAGCATTCGTTTTAGTAGGTATGTGGAAAACAGCTATGAGCGGCTACAATCTAGAGCTACTATTGATGAGCAAGGGTGCAACTCAGGGGAATATGGTACAATAGAAATGCATCTAATGGCAGTAAAGGTGCGATGAAATTCGGTACATTTTACACATTAGCTGACTCAAAAAGGTGGGGAAGTGTTTTCTTAGTGATGCTAGATTTAATGCCAAATTCATGCATAAAGTATCACAATTATGCCCTAGCTAACATGATATTCTACCTTGGAGTCTCATTTAGAACTAGTTATTCCTTAATTATGGAAATATGCAAATACGATGCTGATAAGTGCTTAACATATATATAATTTTAGGGTCATTTTGCTGCATTTTTAGGAGAATTAGCAGCTTAATGTTAAAATTTATACTCATATTCTCGTTTTATGCTTGGGTATGGTTCTTTGATGAAATTTACAAGATTTTGGACCATTTTGACCTGACATTTGACCCTCATTTGAGTGTATGTTGACCCCACGGATGCCCCTAAGATGCGATGCCCGTGGAGAATGAGAATAGCAGAAAATTCAGTTCTAGCCAAGACCACGATCTATGGTTAGCTGCTAACTGCTAGCCTCTTCGTTTTCCCCTATTGTGCGACTGAGGTTACTTTGACAGCTGCTTAAAAGGGCACGTTTTAGAGCAGAAAACAGAGATCTTATTCAGCAACCATAGTCCAACTTTCACATCTTTTTAGTTTAGCTTAGTTTTGGTGTAGTTTTCGTTGAGATTAAAAGGGAGAAACTTGCTCTTAGAAGTGTGAAGATTGTTGCACAATTCAATGGCTGCCATTGTTGTAAAGCTTTCCCTCCTTCTTTTGAATTTGCTTTTAAACTCTTGTTTTAATTGAATTTAGAAACATGAGTGAGTTGTTTTATCTAATCTAAGGATTGTTAGCCATAAAATTACTGTTTGATCCTTTATCCTTGAATTCTTGCGCTTATTTTATGTTTGGAATGATTCATGTCTTTCTTGAAATTGGAATGTTGTGAGTGTAATTTGGCTAATTTTGCTTGCTTATATTAGGTAGTAGGGTGAGGTACCGAAAGGTGAAACTTTTTCCCTGATGGTCTTGATACAACTTAATTTAGCAAAACTCGAGAGAGAATTGCTTGTTAAGAGCAGACTTAGCATTCATAAATTTTTAACCTAGACTAAAATCACATATACATGAGAGAGTGTTAGTTGAATTTGTTTAGGCAATTTAGTCTGTTTTGAAAGAAAGGACTAAATTCAATTTGATTGATATTCCTTGAATCATTCTTCCTTAGAAAAGTGCATGCTTAAATCCATGATCCGACTCTTTACTTGGTGAGTCAAATTCCTAAATGTTTTTCCATTATTGAATTTCCGAATAGTTAAATAGTTTATTTAAATCAACCATTTGAAAGGATTTGTCGCTTAGCAAATTCTAATAGGCTTTTGACTCGATAGATTACTTTGGTTACTAAGGACAATCTTTTAATCTATTCTACGACACTCGTGCACTTGTGGACGAGTCAAGTGTTTGGTGCCGTTGCCGGGGACCAATTTGTTAACTATTGAGTTAGTCTTACGAAATTGAGTAAGTGTTTTATTTTTTGTTTTTTTTTCCCTATTTCTTGTTGATTGCGTTGGTTGTGTTGGTGATTTTACTTGTAGGAATCTTCCTCATTTATGCAAAGCCTATTTCTATACAAACCCGATCCCAAGATCGAGAAGACTTTCCTTTTAAGAGGAAGAAGCAAAAGATTGAAGAACAAAGATGCAAGGCTAGATGAACTTCACCAAGTATGACGGGAGAAGGAGGTGACCAAAGAAGGAGGCTTAGGGATTTTGTTACCCCTGGAGTCCAAGGCATCACCTCAAGCACCTCTCGCCTTAACATTGACACAAATACTTTTGAGCTCAAGCCAGCTCCCGTTTCCATGGTGCAACAATTCCAGTTTGGAGGCACCCTTGTAGAAAACCTGAAATTACACCTCTTGGTCCTTTTAGAGGTGTGTGACACATTGAAACTTAACGGAGTCTCCACCGATACCATCCGACTACGACTATTTTCCTTTTCACTTAAGGATAAGGTGAGAGCATGGCTGCATTCTTTGCCTTCGGGATGTATCACCACATGGGATGAGCTTACTAGAGCTTTCCTCACTAAATTTTTCCCACTGAGCAAAACAGCAAGTTTGAATAATCAAATTTTAACGCCCCCAAAATGCTAATGACATGATTTATGGAAAAACCGCAGTAGAAGACTTAATGATAGAAGGTGCTACCGCCGTCCTAATAAGGACAAGGCTCACTGAAACCATTTGATCTTGCAACTCCTATTCAAATCACAGCATCTATTAAACTGAAACACTCCAAGACCAAAGTCCATAATAATTCAACTTCAATACAATCGACTTAGTCATACCATTTGCTAACTCCACTCACACTACACAAGTATATTGAGCTTAGACCCAAGTTGACTATGAGGTCGATCCCAACATTCATGATATGCTGAATCCACTGTGAGCATCTGATAACTTCGAACTGGGCTTGCTAAAAGGAGAAACTTGTAATACTTCATCACCTAAAATGAAAAACATGAAAACAATTCGAAAATGTGAGCAAAAACTCAGTACATACATTCCCGTATTGTAAAATGAGCGCAGAAATATTGTTGATGGGTACCCGCTTTTTGCAATTCATTTAGTTCGCAATAACAATGAAAGTGAAAGCAATATGAAACTGAATTGCTCATGATTATCTGGATGTGAACCCCTTGCAATGATATAATCTATACATAGGTGTAGACCTGCCAATCCGATCAAGAGTTGGCCTGAAGTCGTGCGGGTAAATGATGGGCTGACGCCCTATAGATGATAACTGACGGGGTCACAAGTTAAATGGCAAATCATTGTATAAACTGATTCATTGATAAACTCATTAAGAGTTGTAACTTGATAAACATGTTTTGCTTTCTGAATATACAGGCAATAAACGAACCTTGAGTCTTTGAAAATGTCATATGACTTGATAAATATGTTCTTACTTGATAACAATTATGCATAATAGGGAACGATAACTAGGCCTCGACTCTGTTTCATAAATGTCATTGTAGGTATGTGTAGTTAGTAAATGATCCTTACTCACATAATTATGTAAATAAAAGTGTATATAATAGAAATTGAGTAATTAAATGGCATACATAATTTGGATATTTCAATATGACTTCAAAACTAAATTAATAAAAGTAATTAAATTTGATATAAAGTAAATGAAGGTAAAATAGTCCACAATGAGATAAATGAGATTACAAAGGTAAAGGCCTTGATGGTGACAATTGAGAGATAGTTGTGGCCTTTTCTGAAATAGGTTACTAATACGAGTTTAAGGCTTACTAATGTATAGCTTGGTTTAAGATAACAGCGAGTACACTAGATTGACTTGATAAATACATTTGATACACTCTGAATTGAGTAAGTAATAAAGGTTTGAGACCAAGAGAGATATATCTTGGTTCAAAATAGCACAAACTGCAATAACTTGATCTGATAAATATGGTTTCTGAGTCACAACTCTCCCCACTTCTCATATTTCATTCATAAAATCATTAGATATAGAATTCCACCCCAAATGAATCATTGAACTCAAAAAAATCTATAAAGCTCACTAAGCTTGATATTTTCTTTGTAAAATCCATAAATAATTCAAAACTCATAAACAAGCTCCTAAATTGTATACTTGTCTTCTTCTTTCCCATTGATCAATCTAAAAGCTCCATGAAAGTCCATGAATATTCATTTCCCCCTTAGATGACCTTACTTGGCCTAGATACACAAAATGAATGCATTATCAATCTCACTCAATCTTTATTATTGCTCTTTACATAATTACTCAAAATGCTTCCAAAACTCACCAAACTCAAAATACTCAACCAAACTTCATGAAATCTAATAAAAAATTCGAAAATAATATGGACAATCTACAGAAAAGTTTTTTGAATTTTCGTCCAAGTATACGCTGCACAAAAATTACAATAACAGCCTAATTTGCATCAAAACAGGTCAGTTCACTTCAAAACTTCATAACTTTCACCCTAGACCTCAAATGGAGACCTAAAACCCCAATATAAATAGATTAAGAAGTCTCAAAAAACTTTTATTTACAAGACAAAACATGATTCCCACAATACAGTTCCCAAAATGGGGTTAAAACACAAGTGTGTCAGTTTTTTATCCATTTTGCACAATTTTGGTAAAACGACCATAACTTTTTCCATAGACCTTGGATTAAGGCAATTCAAAATCCATTTGAAATCTAACATGCTGAATTATCTACCCACGAAAAATCAAAGCTTTCCCATGGGTTGATCATTACCAGTTTAATCCTGACGCCTGCCCTGTTTTCCTGAAATTTCCAGCCTTCACTGGTTTAGTTTTCTCTTCCTTTTTAAAATAAATGCTCACTTGAAATCATTCCAAATCACCAAATACATCATCATAATCATCAATAAAACTAAAGATTATAAAATCAAATACAAAATAATCATCATAATCAATCCATAAACATGGTTGTAACTTGTGCTTGCTTGAACATAATCGCCCTTAAACCCTAGCATGCTCCAAGCTTATTTAAATCAATAAAAACATCAAAATAACCCTTGATTCTATCAATCCAAATTATCAACAACCATAAATAGCAAAATAAGAATCAAAACCAAACAATCCAAAGAAACAAGTTTAGGATAACTCACTTTGAGCTTGGAAAAAAGTAGAGATGGTTGTGATGCTTGGTTGTTTTGAGGAATGGGGATGGTGGCTAAGGGTACTAGGGTGTCGAGGGGTGGTAGGAGGCAGCCCACCTAGCCAGAAAACACCAAGGACAACAGTGACAACCATGGGGTGGGGGGCTGGCCAGCTGGAGAAAGAAATGAGAGAGAAAGTTGTTTGAGTTTTGGGTTGTGATTTCTTGACTTATCTCACTTGGTTGAAATTTTATCCTCAACAAAGCTTTTTGTTAACCATGGTTAGATTTAAATCATGGTAATTAGTTAGGGTAATCATGCAAACCTGTTGAGCTTCAAGTTGGGCATAAATAAGTTGGGTTCGGGAATAAAACGCTTCGTACCGATAACGGTTTTATGTCACTTGAAATTAAATTTTTGCAATGTTATAAAAATAATAATAATAATAATAATAATAATAATAATAATAATAATAATAATAATAATAATAATTTCTTAAACCATAATTATCGGGGCCTACTATCGATTCACCCGATATTTAATTAATCAACAAAAATTGAATTAACAATCAATGAAACTTGAATTGCAAAATGGGGCCCAAATGAAATATCCTCCAACCAGGATGATTAAATACGATAAATGAAAGCGAAAAATTTAAATGACATAAGGTAATTTGGTAAATATATATATTGAGTGTAATTGAATTAATAAACATGATTTAGTTAAACAAATAACCATTAGTGATTAAATCCATAAACATGATAAATTAAATGAATAAACATGATTAATTAAATAAATAAATATGATTTAAATAAATAAATATGGGTCAAGGTCGGGTTATTACACAAATCACCAACTTTACTCAAAGGGATGATGAGACGCTATCTGAGGCTTGGGAGTGGTTTAAGGATTTACTGCAGTTATGTGTTCACCATGGCCTACAATGATGGATGATTGTTCAAGCTTTCTATAATGGTGTAACCTAACCTGTAAGGTCCACTATCGATACGGCGGCAGGAGGAACTTTGATGAATAAAACTAAAGACGAGACCTATAATTTGATTGAGGAGATAGCGTTTAATAATTTCCAA
The DNA here is from genome assembly GCA_017589665.1 of Selenicereus undatus. Classification (NCBI taxonomy): domain Eukaryota; kingdom Viridiplantae; phylum Streptophyta; class Magnoliopsida; order Caryophyllales; family Cactaceae; genus Selenicereus; species Selenicereus undatus. The sequence continues at coordinate 42,755,161 of JACYFF010031952.1, forward strand.
TGGTCCACCGAATGAGGCCAACCCAAACGGGTTGGAGGTAAGCTTGAAGTTGATGCACTTACTGTGCTTTCATCTAAAGTTGATGCTATGACTCAAAGGTTGGACCATATGAATGTTAATGCTGTGAAGTTGAGTGCCCCTCCCCCATGTGAAATTTGTGGTTCTATTAAACACATTATTTTGAATTGTCAAGTTGGGAGTCCTTTTTCCTAAGATTGTAGTGAAGTCAATTATGTCCAAAACTTCAACCAATGACCCTTAGTCCAATATCTATAATCTAGGTTGGAGTAATCATCCGATTTTCTCATATAGGTCTAATCCAAACCCTCCGAATATGCCCCCAATGAATGCTAGGACACCCCCTTGTTTTCAAAGACCTCATTTCCCTACAAAAGTACCCCAAGAGTCTAACTTAGAGGTCATGATCGAAAGTATGAATATGGCGCAACAAAAGCAAGATGAGTATATAAAGCAGTTACCCTCTCAAGTTGATGTGCTTACGACTCATAATAAGATGTTGGAAATCCAAATTGTCCAAGAAGCTAGCTTTTCATCTATACCCCCAGATAGACTCCCGAGTAAGCCGAAATCTAACCCCCTTGAGCATTGTAATTGTGTCATCTTGAAGAACGGGATAGAGGACTCTATTGACCCCAAAGACACACCAATTGAAGAGGGTAGAGAAATAAACATGGTTGAGAGTAAGGACAGAAACGATGGTGGCAAGGACATGACATTCATAGAGAATGAAAATTTAGAGATCCCTACACTTTTTCCACCTAAGCTTCCTGACCCAGGTAGCTTTTCTATCCCCTGTATTGTGGGAAAGGAAAATTGAGCTTTAAGGTGACCTAGGTGCAAGCGTCAGTTTAATGTCATACTCTTTGTTTCATAAGCTTCACTTAGGGCCATTACAACCCACACCCTTTTCACTGTTGTTAGTAGACGATTCTGAAACGCAACCCTTAAGCAAATTGGAAGATGTGCTAGTCAAAATAGGAGATATTTGGGTATTGGAGGAGTTTATCATTGCTGATATGACCGAGATCGATGATACCCAAATTATTCTAGGTAGGCCCTTCATGGCTACAACAAGTTGCCATATTGATGTGTGAAGGGGGTGAATAATATTTAAAGTGCAAGGGTGTTATGCTATTTTCTGCCATATGGAGGAGAAAGTAGTTACTCCGAATTCTTTCCTATTAAATGTGTTTCCCCCTTCTCCTGAGATTGACATGGAGGACATCTTATATTATCAAAATTGTCCTGATTTTGATTGGATTTCCACTGAGGATCCCGACCAAAGGTATGTTAAGGTGGAGTTTGCTGTTGTGCCGCCTAGCATACCCAAGGTTGAGGCCCATGCTTCTAATGAGTCTACTATGAGTGATTATTACAAGTTTGCTCAAGGGGTTCTCTCTTTGCCCCCTATGGAAGGATTTGATGCAGACTTTGATTTGGGGGTTGAACAAGGTGATAATGGCCAGTCTGATGGACTGCATACACAGATTGTCTTGTACACTCACAGTGCGCTTTGGCATAAATTAATAATGAAGAAGGACCTCCAATCTGAGCTTTTGAGGTGGTACCTTTGTTTGAAGAAGTTCAATTTTATGGTTCATGATAAAATTATTGTCCATACACTCACTGATCCAGACCAAGCATAAAAGTATGGTCAAGCTTTTAGCCTTAAAAGAGCGCTTCTTGGGAGGCAACCCAAGCCCCTTTTTTGGCTTTGATTTTCATTGCTTCTTGTAGTTTTTCACAACATAAAAAAAAGAATAAAAAAAATAATAAAAAAAAGAGAGGAATAAATAAATAAAAAAGAAGAGATAAAAGAATAAGGCATTACAGAAAGAAAGAGAGAGAAAAAAAAAAGAAAGAGAAAAAGATGCCAGGCACCACGGCGAAGCAGCCCAACAACACAACCGTGGGGGTGCCCAACCGGGAAAACCAAGATACCGGGCGTCCAGCAGATACCACAGTTGGCCAGTGGTTACACCCATGAACTGTGGTGATCTGCTACAGGCCGCGGTCAAGGGTTTTGATCGTGGTGACCCTTCCTTTTCCCCCAAATTCATCTTCAACCTCGACACACTCTCTCTCTACCTCCCTCTTTCTCTCTCTAAACCCACCATTACTAAACCTCCATTTCTCCCTCATTATCTTCTCATTTTTGCTCCATTTTCCCTTAAAACTTTGCCTTTTCACCTAATCTTTCTCTTTCTCCCACAAATTTCACCTCTTTCCACCATTTCTTTTTCAACCTCATCTCACCTTCACCCATCCTCCATAACCATCTTCTTCCCTCTCTAATTCTTCCTCTTTTTCACTTAAATTCTTTATTTTTCTTTCTCAAATTTTATTTTTTAGGTTTTAGTTTCAATTCTTCTTCTATTTTTGCATCCATGGCACCCACCAAGAGACAAAGGAGTATCAAGGAGGTAGGTAACATCAAGCCAAGCACTATCCATGCCTAAATGGACCTCCTGAACTTCCACCAACACAGGAGCTCAAGGTAACATTCCTCATCCTCTTGGTTTAACCAACCCCGATCATGTTGCTGGATATGCTTGTTTGAAAGAACGCATGATTGTGGCAACTCGTTATTATGATGAGAAATTATTAGGCTGTTTAGGAATGTTAGATGATGAATGTTGGTTGTTTGCACGAGGGGGTATGGGAAATTTCATCGAACTTAAAAAGCATATGTATAAGGACCTTACCTTAGAGTTCCTGAGTACATTACATGTTGAAAGACTCAATGTCAGGCAGGGTACATTTCATTTCATTTGCAATGGCAATTTTATGAGTTGAATTTAGATACCTTCCACCTAGTATGAATTTACCAAATTAACAACTCCCCCGAGAATTCAACCCAAATGCATTTTGGGGCGAGCTTTCGAGGAGTGTTAGGTATAGTACTAGTTCTTCTAAATGCACACATATTCGGAACCCTTGCATTTGGGTAGCTCAGCGTATCCTAGCTTGTTGTTTCTTTGCTCGAGATGATAGTTTGAATGTCCCCGAGATTGTCTGGGTTATATTTCTTACCTTGTATGCTTGATGGTGTTTAGCTTGACCCCAGGGCGTTTTTGACCAGGCAATTGTATAGTGCTGCTGTTACCACTAAAGTTAGGATAGTCATTGGTGGTATTGTCATAACTACTGCTAGATTTTTGGGTGTTAAGTCCAACCTTGAGGATAGAGTATTTGGGTCTAAGCGGCTTGATCAAGCCGTTTTTGAGATAATGAACTTTTACAAATTAGAGGCTGGACGCTTGTGCTGGATTTATCCCGGGGATCAGCTTCTACCGCTTCCCAATGTTGATCGAACTACCTTACTTCACCGTGCTAACCTTTATTAGGTACCTGGCGATGCTGAGGTTGTTTAACCCGCACCCTCTCTACCCCCTCATTCTAGTCAAGACAGACCTAGTTCTTCCTCCCAACCACACCCACTGACTATGCTGACCTCCAAGCCACCCTTATGTCCGTTCAAGAGGAGCATGTATCCCTTTGAGCATATGTTGCTTTTGAGAATGCCACTCTTCGTGACTTTGTCCAAGAGCGTCGTGACGAGCTCCGTGGGATGCTTGCTATCCAGACTCAATACTTCTAAGACTATAAGGCTTGTTTAGAGACCTGGCGCGATTGGCGAATCTCTTATGGCCAAACACCCCATCCACCTCCCCCACCTCCTTTCTGATTGCTTTTTGCTACTCCCCTTCCCTTTTCTACTATGTGCACACATTGAGGACAATGTTTTGTTCAAGCATGGGAGAGCTAGTCCCTATTTGATGGCGCCTGATACCTAACTTGGTTTGGTGCGTGCCAATGTATGTATTGTATATATTATTCGTGATTGCATTTTGGAGTTTCATTGTAGGTTTTAATCTTATTTAGTTAGAAGCATGTTAGAAAGTATGTTTAGGTTTCTTTTCATTCTAGATTGCATTTTAGTTTCTTTTTTTTTTTTTGCAATCTTTTTGTTTTTGGTATTGCTATTAGGAGCATGCATGAAAAAAAAACCATTAAAAAAATGGAGATAAAATGAAAGGAAAAAAAATCCTCCGATAATGATCTTTGTAGACTAGGTAGACTTCTTTGGATTAGTTTGATCCTTTGATATTGCCAAATGTGCATCAAAATGCTTGAGAATGAGTTTTCAAAAATTACCTTCATGTTTTGACCATATGTTGAGTGCGAGTTGATTATCCAATGACTCTTTACATTAATTTTGGCATGTGTTTACTAATGAGCTAGTTATGACCTTGGTGGATGTCGCGTGAGGCTTTGAGCTTTTAAAGGCTAATTTATTAATTTAGTCTCTTGTCAATTTGTGAGCAACTCTTCCTTGGCATCATTTGTCTAGAACTTGCCTTGATTCTCATTCAAGATCACATTTTGCATATGCATTTAGGCGATATGATTGAGGCGTTCTTTGACTTGTTAAACCGAAAGACCAAATAGCCACCTTTGTTGCATATTATATCCCTTGCTAGCCCCTTTGAGCTTGTATCCATTTTTATTGCTTTGAACCTCCTACCATAGCCTTTGGCCAAATGATTATTTAACCCTTAAGCCGAGACTAGAGGAGCGTTTCATCCTTTTGCATCGAGATTAATTGGGAACTAGTAAGGTGTATTGAGATCTTTTTAATGGATTTGGTTGTTTGGTGAAAGGATTTGTGTAAGTGTTTTATATAAGAAATCCCGTGTCTTGTTGTACAAAGTTTAAAGAAAAGTTGAAATTCAAAGTTTGGTATGGATTTTCCTTGGCTTACTCTTTAGAAAAGAGAAACAAAAAGAAAGAAAAGAAAAGGTAAAAAAGAAAGAAAAAAAAGAAAAAAAAGGGGAATAACAAAAAGAGTGTTAGCCTTGTTTGGAATGCAAACAAAAAAAAAAAGAGTATTTATGACTTTCAATTCTTTATCTCTTCAAATGGGGATGTATTTTGTCGTTCAATTGTATTTGGTTTAGGGAGAATGTTATATGATGCATGGAAATGTTTAGCTCTTAGTCTATGGCTTCTAGCTCCACATTTCCAAAACATTTGTTCCCCTCTTACCTTTACCCGTGGCCCCATTAGAATCTTATGAAAGTCCTTATGATTGTCCCATGTGTATTGCATTTTAGTGATGCCGAACTAGAGAGTCTTGTCAAGTTTATGGTATATTTGAGTCTACGGAACGAGAATTGAGGGAACCTTCTTACATTTTCAAACACATGAGTGATGAGTAGCACATGACTATAGTGAGGTTCTACCAGCATTGCTAGCTCCATTTGTTTCATATGTTTTTATGATTGTATTTGATGATTTGGGAGGATTGATTCAAATTTGACATTGTGGTATATCAACATGTTTTTGAAAATTTCATTCCCTAGTCTGTTTGCCAAATGATTTTTGTACCTTTTTGGGCTAACTTTGGATTGGTTTTGCCATTGAGATGCTATCAATGTCTATCCTGAGGAGGTTTTGAATAATTTTTGGTCTTAGTGTTGCTTGGGGACAAGCAACGATTCAAGCATAGGGGAGATTAATAAGTGCTTAATGTATATATAATTTTAGGATCATTTTACTGCATTTTTAGGAGAATTATGTGCTTAATGTTAAAATTTATTCTCCTATTCTCGTTTTATGCTTGGGTATGGTTCTTTGATGACATTTACAAGATTTTGGACCATTTTGACCTGGCATTTGATCCTCATTTGAGTGTATGCTGACCCCCACGAATGCCCCTAAGATGTCGTGCCCATGGAGTATGAGAAGAGTGGAAAATTCGATTCCAACCAAGGCCACGGTCGGATTGTGGAGCCTGCCACGGTCCATGGTTGGCTGCTAATTGCTAGCCTCTTCTTTTTCCTCTATTGTGTGGCTAAGGTTACTTCGATGGCTGCTTAAAAGGGCATGTTTTAGAGCAGAAAAGAAAGGTCTTATTCAACAACCATAGTCCTACTTTCACATCTTTTTATTTTAGCTTAGTTTTAGTGTAGTTTTCGTTGAGATTAGAAGGGAGCAACTTGCTCTTGGAAGCTCGAAGATTGTTGCGCAATTCAAAGGATACCATTGTTTTAAAGTTTTCCTTGTTTCTATTGAATTTCTTTTAAACTCTTGTTTTAGTTGAATTTAGAAACATGAGTAAGTAGTTTTATCTAATCTAAGGATTTGTTAGCCATAAAATTATTGTTGGATCCTTTATCCTTGAATTCTTGCGCTTATTTTAAGTTTGGAATGATTCATGTCTATCTTGAAATTGGAATGTTGTGAGTGTAATTTTACCAATTTTGCTTGCTTATATTAGGTAGTAGGGTGAGGTACTGAAAGGTCAAACTTTCTACCTGATGTTCTTGATAGAACTTAATTTAGCAAAACTCGAAAGAGAATTGCTTGTTAAGAGGAGACTTAGCATTCACAGATCTTTAACCTAGACTAAAACCACATATACTTGAGAGAGTGTTAGTTGAATTTGTTTAGGCAATTTACTCTGTTTCGAAAGAAAGGACTAAATTCAATTTGATTGCTATTCCTTGAATCGTTCTTCCTATGAAAAGTGCATGCCTAAATCCATAATCCGACTCTTTACTTGGTGAGTTAAATTCCTAGATGTTTTTCCATTATTGAATTTTCGAATAGTTAAATAGTTTATTTAAATCGACCATTTGAAAGGATTTTTTGCTTAGCAAATTCTAACAGGCTTTTGACTCGATGGATTACTTTTGTCCCTGAGGACGATCTTTTAATCTATACTATGACGTCGTGCGCTTTCAGACGTGTCAAATGCCATACTTATAGACTTAAATCTAGGGCCCTTTGTATCCCAATTAGATTTTCAAAAGCACAAACATGACTCTAGGCCCTTTCCAATCCTATTAGAGTGTATGAGGTATACACACCTGATGCAACTAAGCCTGATAAACCTCTATTTTACACACTTTTAGGCATGATTTTTACCTCTCATCTTGGCGATTTCTGGTAAAATCCTGAGAGTTTAGAGGTTGATTAGTCGTTATTTACCTCAAATCTACTTAAAAGCGTGTTTTTGTGTTTTCAGGGGTTGGATTGAAAGTAATGAGGAAAACAAGCTAGCGCCGCGCCAGATAGGAGCTAAAAAGGAGGATTTCAAGCCAAAGGATGGTGGCACGGTGGCACCGTGCCACCCAAGGAAACGGGAGCACGCAAGGCAGCAAAGTGGCATGGTCACACCGTGCCACTTTAGTTCCCCTCGTTTAGTCGCGATCTCGCATTGTATTGGGGGCAGTTTTTAGTTTTTGTTTTTCTCTCTACATTTCCTCTCTCGAAAAAGGGCGATTAGGGTTCGTGCACTTTAGATTCGTTGTTGTGAGATTCAAGACATCAGATTGGAATTATTTTATGCTTTTGGTAGATTGTCATCGCAAATTGCACAGAGTACCTTCTTCTACCTTTTTCCTTTGCATTTTAATTCAAAGTTGATACTTTTGTGCATGTTTGTCTTCTTGATTGTAATTGTGATTAGAATGATGATTTGTGGCTAAATTTCGTGTATTGGATTGGGCGTAGCCCCTTTGATGTGATTTGGATTGATGTCCTAGGTTTTCGTGAATTGATGTCCATGTTATAATTGAACTCTCGCTTAGCGTGTCAGGTGTTCGATGAATTGCCTGAAAGGGTTGTATTCATGTTCATAATTAGGGTTTTGGAGATTAACGAAAGTTAAGTCCTTTACTTAGAGCGGTTTTGCGAGCGATTGAATTTCTTAACATGAAAATAGTTAGGGTTTCAATTGGGAATTGAGGGTTACACAATCTTGTGGTCTTGCGACCCTAGTTTCATGAAAATAGATAACTAGGATAACTTGACCAGTCTAATGACCTTTGAGAGAAGGCGTAGACGCGTTTAATTTGTAACCATTCCATTTCAGTTGTCTTGTAGGCATATTCACATGACCTAGATTTCAATCCTAAGAACATCAAAGAGTGGTGAACCCCAATCCAGGGCCCTTGTCACCATTGATTTAGATACAAGCAGTAATTTAGATTGAATATAGTTGAAAACCCACTCTACCAGACTCTGGCCTAAAGTGAGTGCTAAAGGTTGGATTCGGTGATCGAAACCAAGTTCCTTATGAACACGACCTGTGCTTGCCGTCGCTAGCTATAACTGGCGCCGTACACTTGCGGTTATTGAATAAAACGATAACAAAGGCACATCGCGACATGTATTTTTATCAATCACATTGGCATGCATATCTCGCAACTCGATTGTCAGCATAGATTCTGATATGACTATGATTACACCCAGCGTGTTATCATTTCTCTTGTAAGGTTCATAACAACTACATAAATATACAAATGTAATTCCTAAGATCAAAGGATGATAGTTTGGTAACACAACAACCAGAAAGTCCATAATGGGAACGTCCGTGCAGGATAGTCTTAATATAAGAGAACAATAATGTTAATAAGCACAATACCCAACAAAGGCACAATTCTAAGGTTTTCCCATGAAAACTACCATGTAATATATGAAACTCATCGCATAGGGTATAGTACAAGATAACTTAATCACGTCATGTTCTTGGACCTATTCGAACTATGTCAGTCATTGTTTAACATAACTTCCCTAACGAGTATAGAGTCAAGAATTCAATTGTAAGCATGGTACACTAGCTTGCCATCCAATCAAGCGTAGAACACAAGCGCAAGAATCTGCGAATGCGACTCATATAGCCACGACATTATGCATTACACATATATATGTATATACAGTCATTCAAACTATAATATGAGATACAGAATTCATGGAGTGCAAATAATGACTCAGAGATCATACCGAGCAATGGATCACATAAGTTAAATCATTTAAAAGAAATCCTGCCACTTGCTTAACCAATACTCAAGAAAGTGAACTCCAAGAGGTATGCTTACCATACAATTCATTAAACATATAAATGACCATTCATAACAAATCTAAATAACCATACAGGCCTCCATGGCCTTACATTGCACATAATGTTATGGTTATGCTTCAAGACACGTAGACTCATAGTAGTGTCACATAAGAGGACATCTAGTCAAGTGCATGTGAGTGTTGCCGTCATTTGCAATCCTTGTGTTAAAGGCATGCCTTGAGGCTTGTTCAAAATTATAAGAAGCTAGTCATCGATCAGCTAACAAGGCTTTAAGGGTAAGAATAATGGCGTTAATGGTCTTACAGATATATGTCGACGCCTTATGACACTTTTTTCGCATAGGGTGATCGTAGGAGTCTTAGGAACTTATAGTCCAGAAGCGAAGGCTCAACCTCCTGTGGAGAATTTAGCTTCTGCACTTGGTGTTATTACTTAAGAAAATGTTGGGAAGGTATGGATCGTTGTCCCAGGAGGTAACAAGGTGATACATGTAGTACAACAATTCCAAAGTCTGTCAGGCTCTGCCTTTTATTTCCTATCTAGGTGTGTTGGCGTTTGATATATCCAAGATACTATCAATCCTATAACAAGAATAGCATTCCATACTACGATAAGCATAATGCCTAACTGACTCATGAGTAATAGTAGTTGATGTTGGGAAGCAAGGAAGACTCTCTATGTAAATAACAAATCTAGATTAAGACCACATATAAGTATCAATGGCAAGTATACAGAAGCCTCAGAATAACACTTAAACAACAATCAACAAGACCCCATAACAATTACCCATATTGACAGGCATGTATATATAGATCTCACTTAGTTCCCTTAACAGTTGAGAATTTACGTAAAACGGGTATCGTCTAAAGAACCTTCAATGAAAAGCAATATTTTAATCACTTACTAACAACTCATTATTAACGCATCGAGCACCGTATGCATTTTGGCATGTAGGCATCCGAAACATCTGGTTACACATAGAAACTTATGCTCATAGAACTAGACTCGAGCATTATTGTAAAGCGAATGTCATCTCACAATGCAAGGATCACCATTTTGAATCATTACATAAAATATTCATCATGAACCCACTTTAAAACACAACTATTTTTTGAACCCAAAAAAACAAAAAACCCAATCAAACCTTTAAAAAAAATGTAAAAGTTCATTGTGAGCTGATCGAAAAGGATCGTGGGCTGTAGCAAAAAATGTGGATTGCGAGCCCTAACGGTGGATCGTGTTCCCCTAGCTGGGAATGTTCTTATATCAACCTTCACATTTAACATACACAAGAAAACATTAACATTAATAATTTGAGCTTCCAAATTGGTGACGTGGCATGGCCATATGGACAAATAATTGGAAGCCACACCAGGAGATAGAGTTCAAAATCATTTGTCACAAGTGAAGAAAGGTAAAAAAAATACAACAAAAAGGACTGAATTTCACAAAGAAAAACTAAAACAAAACCCCACAAGAGGGTATTTTGAGGTGTGAGTGAGCCGAGCGGTGTCCAAGTTGGTCAGGCTCGGCGCGGCTCGGAAATATGAAAGTTCTCAAAACTCATTGGGTTTGTAAAGTTTAAACTTGGTTCGAGTCGGATGCACATTGCTCGGCTTGGCTCAGCTCGATTTTTTTTGTTCTTGTTTAAAATTTTCCAAATTTAAGGATACAAACCAAGCTAATCTAAATTTTTGCATTGGACTTAAGAAATAAATGTTGGAATAGAATTTTGTTGATTCTAATGGTAATTACATACTCTCCACATAAAAGATCAAGCTACTCTAAACATTATTATTATTATTATTATTATTATTATTATTATTATTATTATTAT
>JACYFF010031952.1:42768158-42840091 GCA_017589665.1 Selenicereus undatus
TATATATATACACCTATTCGGGTGGAGCCCACGGGCATGAAAAAATGCTCCTTTTTGTGGCAGTCAATGCAAGGTTAAGAGAATCGGACCGGACCGGCCGGTCGAACCGGTTGGACCGGGAACCGGTTGGTGGGCGGGGCCGGATGTTAAGAAAAAACGTTTTGAACATCGAACCGGAAAAACCCGGTCAAACCCGCTTGGACCGAATGACTCGGTCAAACCGGCCCAACCGTGGTTGGACCGGATTTTCCCAGTTCTAATAAAAAAACCCAATTTTTTTTTGGCCCGTGATGTTTGAAGATTGAAGAACGCAGGCTTATTTCTCACCCTCTCCTCGGAGTGGGTCTTGGAAGGCTTGGAGGAGGAGATCCGGGTCGAGTAGGGGCGGACGTAGCAGAATGAATGGCCGAGGCCCTCGTCGTATGGGGCAGACACGTACAAGTCGTGCTGGTAGTGGTGCCGGACCTCGGCGGTGACGCCGGTGGTGGTGCTGTTGCCCAAATCGAAACTTCTAAAAAGAAGAGAGTTGGGATGGAGAAGAGAGTTAAGATAAGCATGGAAGATTGCGTTTGGGGAGTGAAATACTGAAATGTTTTGGGGGGGGTGAGGGAGAGAGAGAGGTTGAAGTGGAAAAAGACCTTTGGAAAATGAGGAGGAGGAGGAGGGAGGTTTTGAAATAGGGCAAGGCAGGATGGAGGGATGGCGTAAGCCGCCTAGGCCTGCTTTTTCTTTTATTTTCTTTTTTATTTTGTTTTATATTATTTTGGGGGGCTGAATTTTCAAGGTTTATTGTTCTCCTTTTTGTGACTGCAGCACAGTGGTAGGACATGGATTGTTTTATTTTATTTTGGGCTATTACGATAAATTTGATTAGTTATGTTACCTATGTATTGAACATGAATTATTTTATTTTTTTTGTTGTGTGAATATTTATTTGCCATTTTGTTGTTAGCTTTGTTAAACATTAATTTGTGATACTTGTAGACACCAATTGTAGGATTATTCATTATTGTGTTTGTGCATTGAATGTGTGCAAAACTTAAACCTGAAATACTCAACTTCATGTTTATGTCGTACAATTGTGTTGTATAGAACAATGTAGTAAAATTTGAGAAAAAAATATAACAAATATATGTAAAAAAATTTCAAGGCTCACCGGGTTGTACCGGTCTAACCCGGTTTGACGGTAAACCGGGTCAACCGGTCCAACCCCGGTCTAAACGGTCCAACCGGTTGAACCATCGACCCACTCTACCGACCGGTTCGATTACCGGGTCGGTTCTCTCAACCTTGAGTCAATGTAGAGTGAAATTGAGCGCACTCTTTTTTAGAATTTATCAAACGATATCCAGCCTTTGCAGTTGTTCACGCACAATCCATTTTCTCACACCATGCTATGCATGTAACATCACAGTACACCTTTCAATTAAAGAAATATTAATACAATAACAATAACTCCCAACTCCAACTCCTAGTATTAGTCCTGCTTACCCCCCACAACAAATAAATAAATAAATAATAATAAAAAATAAATCAGGGCCAAAACTAAAGGGCTGTATAGCTTTGCTTAACAGCTTCTTCACGGTCATCAATCATCATTTCATTTGCTTGCCGAATAGGTCGTCAATTTGAATCTCAATAAACAGAAACAGGCCCCCGCAATCAAATTCTGATAACACGTATTTGTGCCATCTCCCGGCTAAAAAAGAATACAGAGCACAATAAGCAGATCCCCTCCCCCCAAAGAAAAAAATTAAATAAAATAAATTTAAAAAATTAAAGAAAGGAAGGAAGAAAGGTTCTACAAAGATAGGCAGTCCTTTGCAACAGTTGAGACCCTTGCAATTCTATTTCCTTGACGAATATTTAAGCCGATCTCCCATTCCAAACATGTGCTGCTCCAAGATTTTTTTTTAAAAAAAAATCTGCAAGATCACAACCACTGCAGCAATAACATAAAACTTTAAATGAGAACACCAAAATTATGACCACAATCCAAATAAAGCCGATAAGAATGGCGAACTTATGCTCTAAAACCGAACTATTTATTTGAACTCATCACATTCCCCAACCGGGGGGGGGGGGGCTGCAGGCATGGCTTGAGAAACCATATTACTTTGGAGAAGAAGGTACATGGCAGGCTCAACTTGCAGACACCAGCTCTTGCTGCAGGGCAGAAGGAACAACAGGTCTCCAGGTTGTCCCTTCTGGGCTGTCCATGAGAGCAATGCCCATGGCAGCTAATTCTTTCCTGATTGAGTCTGACTTCTCATATTCTTTGTTCTTTCTTGCTGCGTCTCTCTCTACAATCTTTTGTAGAACTTCGGCCCCTGATAACTTAGCTCGCTTTAAGGCCTTTTCTCTCAGTTGGTGTAGAGCCTGCAGCGTCCAAAGAGTTCAGAAATAAAAGTAGAATGGGTCTTAGAGCTTCTGGGTTTTATACAGAGAGATTGAACCTGTATTACCAATGAATAGCTTGACGGCATCAAACCTAAAACGCTCAACACATTTCTGATGGTCTTCTCTAATGCTGCAAGTGATTCACCTCGCAACTCTCGCTTCTTCGCCTGCAAGGTTGATTTGCTAGTCATGCCAAATGTTAAATAGAACTTAAAGTTGCTCTGTTCCTGATAGAACAATGCAATAATTTCAGAGTTGGGAATGTGATGATCCAAATGTATTCTATGAGCCCCAGCTTCCCAGTTCGATGACGGAAAAAAAGAACAAAACTCTTCCAACCGTTGGAGACGTTAAAATTGCTTTCTTCATAAAAATATCGTTTTTTAGGGAAAGGCTTACACCACCTAGAAACAGGTTATTGCAAGTGGGCTTATTCCAAGTCAGCTGGGCTCTGGGCTGATGGGTTATTTAGACAAGATCAGGTTTGTCACAGGTCATCTGAAGGTCAGATCAAGTTCAACAACTCATCTCTCTGTGGATCCAGCTTTCGTGGGTTCTGAAGGTCAGATCAAGTTCATCCCCGTTAATTGTCTATTCAGCCCACTGGTCAAGAACACACAAAAAGGGGCTAAGATACATTTTTGGTGGGTTTGGGTCATATCAAAATTCGTATTAAAAGCCAAAATATGCTGCTCCTTTACCTACTCTGGGTCAGGTTTGACAAGGCTTGTTTTGGCTCAGGCAATTGAGTTCAATCAACTTTCCCAGGTCTTCTGGACACTCTAGAACACCCCCTCTTCTTTCTTTTTGGCGCAGGAGGGTGGGGAGTTGAAGGACCCTTCTTTTCTAGGACGACGAAAAAGGTCATGAGAAGGGATTGAGAGAAAAGCAACTTCAACCCTTTCACAAGTTCATCCATTTTGCTCTTTACAGATGACCACAAGAAATCCACGGAGAACATATGTGACAATCTCAGAAGTTCCCTATCACCGACCTTCTTTTGCCCCACTACAGGTTCCTCAGAACAGCCACAGCATACAGTTGATGAGACATCAAACAACAATCGGTAATCTCCCAAAGACCTAATTAAATACCCCCTAAGCCTAGATGCTTAACCTCTAAGAGACCGACACATTTAACTGTGGTCAATGAATAATATACACTATCACACAAGACTCACCAACTCTCAGCAATGAATCAGGATATGCAATTCTAGTTACTTATCTAATTCATGACATTATTGTGGAATCTTCAGACCTTTCAAACCAGATATAAAAGAAACTTAGAATTTAGTTAAGCTCCAGCATCACTAGGACTAACCTTAATAAGAAGTATAGAACAAAATGAACAGGGTTTTGCCCATTCTCAATTAGAATTTAGTAATGAAGCTCCAGCATCACTAGGACCAACCTTAATAAGTATAGAACAAAATGAACAAGTTTTGCCCATTCTCAATCAGTTCCCCAGTGACAGAATCCAGGTGAAATAGTTCCCAATTTCAACTATTATACTTAATGCAGTACACAGCACGAAATCCCCCCCCCCCCCAAAAAAAAAAAACCAAAAAAACAAAGGAGGATGGTGTTAGGCAAAAAACACATTCATAAAATAAGATGAGGAAGGGAGGGTGGAAGCATGACGATGGTGAGGAGAGAAGAAACACAATACACAGAACAGCAGAAATTTAGAAACCGCAGTTTTGCTCATCATCATTAGCAGAATTGAATTTCATACAAAATACTCAGTTCTACACAATAAATCCTTTGATAACCTTGTGCTCACAAAAGCTGAAAGATGGGGCATTTCAACCGGAGTTTTCATACCTTCCAAGTATGAAGAAAATCATTGATGATCTTCAAAGGGTCAGAAAGAGCGGCAAGGACAACTGGGGTGTGGAGGTCATCTGACATTGCGACCACAAAATCACTATAGAACTTATCAACACAATTTGCAATATCCTGGGGAACAGAATCCTTCAGAGTTGCTCGGTCCTGCTGTTTCAGAACATCTTCACAATCTTTCAATGTCTGCATAATGGATTGCATGAATCCACATTTGTCACAGGAGCAATCAGAGAAAGCAGTCTAAAGATATCTGGCCTGAACCATGAAGAACATTACTTCATGTGCCATAGAGAGATCAGGCAAGTACAATGCCCAGAACTGATGCAGTATTTCAGGTTTCAATTATGATATAAAGACCAATATAACCAAATAGTTTCATCAAATTGCACAGGCGATCACCCCACACCCCACCTAGGCAAGACTCTCATGGTGTGGATTTGGATTTCATCACAGGTGATTGAAATTTACCTGTCCCCATCTCAAAAGAAGCATTCGCACTGAGCACTATCAATTATAGAGCAAGCTCACGTTAAGCTTCTCCTTCGATGTTTAATACTCCTTTCTTCTAACTTACATTTGCAAATATTAAGAAGGGCTCAGAAGCACCACCTTAGAAAGCTCTCCATTAAAAGCATAAGCAATAGTGACAATTCAGGACAACCAATTTGAGAAAACTCAAAGAAGGAAATCATTCTGACACAAGTATCTTTTACCAATGTAATGCGATGCATACAGGAAGCAAAGCAATTGCAATATAGATGTCATGGAGATCCAGAAAGTCAAATGAGACTTCTTTTGCCAAAGAGAGTAGCAGATAAATTACTTTAGCATGAAGTGAGCCTTCACCCTTCCCCCCCCCCCCCCCCGCCTCCCAACCCTCCGCGATAGTTGTGAAAGAAGAAAGCATTGATGCCCATATACAGACCTGATAGATGTAGAAAATACGTTCTGATGCACTTTCTAGCAAGGCATCAGAGTAATTTATGGGTGCACGATAGTGGGTTCCCATCAGAAAGAGTCTCAAAGCAAGCGGATGATAGAGTTCTACAACCTGGGCAGATGAAAAAGGCATGATAAGATAAATCAATGCAATAGACAGAGAAGATTACCTTATTAATCACACTGATTGAAACCGGAGAGCTGATTTGACTGAAACCATATTACCTGCCGAATGGTACAGAAGTTTCCAAGTGACTTGGACATTTTCTCCAAGTCCACAGTAACAAAACCATTATGAACCCAGTAGCTTACATTACTTTCACGACATGCAGCGCAGCTCTGAACAATTTCATTTTCATGGTGAGGGAACATAAGGTCCATACCTCCACCATGTATGTCAAATGAGTAACCCAAGTATGCCGCACTCATGGCACTACACTCAATATGCCACCCAGGTCTTCCAGGACCCCATGGACTCTCCCAAAATGGCTCTCCTTCCTTGGCAGCCTGCAAAAGTAACATGATTCAGTTAGAGGTCATCGATCAAATACTAAATAGTACAACCAACCTAAATGTTACAACATTTTTGTAAAACTACTAGCTCATGGTATACTTTATGTAGCATCCACTGAGGATGGCCTTTTTGCGTATTTTTAAAAAGGCAGAGTCAAAACTCATATAGGCAGCATGAACATATTGAAAAGGCTTGGGCAAGGCGTCACACTAGGACACAATGCTACAGTGACCCTGAAACAAATTATAGAAATGGATATTACCTGAACTCGCAAACAAGGATTTACTCTGAACATGTTTATCATGGTTAGATATAGCTTTCAAAAGGAGGTTCTCTATTCAAGTTCAACATGTCCAATTATTGAAACATATCCACGTGTCCAAAGATTAGACTCGGGTGCTGTTGCACAGTCAATTGGACAAAGGGATCTGAATTACATTGCAAGAGACAAAGCACTACCAATGGGTAGTTAACTTGCAAAACAGGACGAACAAGTAACATATACATAATCACACATGTCCTATTTCCCAAGAACAAGCCCCTCTCTCCAGGTTTAACAGATTATGCATCTTCACATAGTATAAAACTAGCCCGAATGAAGTCGAATTCTTACAGCTCTGAGATGCTTGAAAACATGTGAATGGACAAAACATAAGAACTCACTTTCCATAAAGCAAAATCAGCTGGATTTCTCTTTCTTGAGTCCACGGCTACTCGTTCACCAGCTCGGTTATCCTCCAATTTCCTTCCGGACAACCGCCCATAGTCAGTGAACCTCTCAACAGCAAAGTAGACATCCCCATCCAGACAGTAGGCAAACCCATTATCAATGATCTGCCAATAAAGATGAAAAACGAACTATTTGCACTAGAAATTGAGAAGGAAACAGTACACCGAACAAAAGTTCAATTTTGTGGGCATTATTTCTTCAACAAAGCCACAAGTGCAGTTGCGGTCAAGCTCAAGGATGCGCTATATAATGCTGCAGAACATGCATCACACTGCCATAGAAGCATTGATTCCAAAGAAAATAAAAAATTTACCTGTTTAATCATGTCTACAATTTGTGGTATGTGATCAGAGACACGAGGTTCTACAGAGGGAGGTAAACAGTGTAGAGAAGCCATGTCTTGAAGGAACTCATCACAAAAGCGTCTGCTCAAAGATATAGGATTCTCACCCAGTTCATTTGCTCTCGCAATTATCTACAGAATTTCAAAAAATTCCATACTCAGGCCATTCGGCGCATCATATTAGAAGTAATAAAAATATAAAACTATGAATCTATGACAAACTCCCCCAAAGGAATAGCTTTGTCCCAATTTGAACATTTACAACAAATAAACAGTGAGATGCTACCAAATAGGAGACTTAGAAGGGGATGATAGCAGTATATTAAACCAGGATAACTAAGTGAATAAATTATAGTTATAACAGCCAAAACAGGAAAGAAGGAAGCTTAGCCAGAGATGAAGACTTTTCAAAGGTGCAAAGCAGTAGAGCCAAGCTGAATAGCAATCTCCTCTAATTTGTCACTCATTTAATTTTGGGAAGCTCAAGCCAATTCAAGTTGCTACTTAAAGTGGAAATAACTTTGTCCGAATTTGAACATTTACCACAAATAAACAGTGAGATGCTACCAAATAGGAGACTTAGAATTGGATGATAGCAGTATACTAAACCAGGATAAATAGGTGAATAAATTATAGTCACAATAGTCAAAACAGGAAAGAAGGAAGCTTAGCCAGAGATGACGACTTTTCAAAGGTGCAACGTGGTAGAGCCAAACTGAATAGGCATCTCCTCTAATTTGTCCCTCATTTAATTTTAGCAAGCTCAAGCCAATTCAATTTGCTACTTAAAGTGGACACACTTAGTCAATTGTTTAAACCTTTATGATAGTCAAACTTGGGTAACGAGCAACTTAGAGCATGCGCTTTTTGACTTATAAGAAGTTACTTATTGGTACTTACTACTGAAGGCAGCTGAAAATTGCTGAAAGTTGCTGAATAGAGCTAAAGTTGTTTAAAGTTACTTAATAGTGCTGAATGGATAAAGCAAACATAACTAGGTACTTTCAATAAGTACTAAATACAGCTGAAGGTTACTGAAAAGTACTGAAAGTTCCTGAATGATGCTACATTTTGATGATAGGTACTTATGATAAGTTGAAAAGAACATGACCTAGCTATACAAAAGCTGAAAAATCAATCACAGCAGTCAAGCTTAGCTGATTTAACATATTATTCATACCTTGCTTAGCACTTGCTTCACTGACCTCAATTTATTTAGTATATTGAGTTTGTCAATCCACTTGCCAATTTGTTGATTTGAAGCATTAAGAAAAATTATAAAACACAAAGTACTACAAGACCAATACATCCATATTTAAGTTAGCTTCACCTACCATTACATAAATTTCATATTAATTCATAAACAGATGCGGAAAAATTGAATTGATACTCGCCAAATATGTCAAGTTAATTAGTCTAAAGCGGCAAATAACAATTATCTAGATAAAGTCTAAGCATAATCTAAATATCATTAACGATTACAGGAGTTATTAAGCTACATGCAAATCGGTTCAGAAATAGACAGCTCATGGCTCATCAGACCAAATCGGATAAGCATCCTCTGCTAACCTCAGGGTTGTTTCGTTGATCTACTTGAAAATCTACTTGAAACTCAGTTGATTTATTGATGAAGCAGACAGACGTAATTGTGCCTGAATTGTTCAGCAGACAGTAAGATGATTTGCACATACCAACATAAAATACAGGAAATTATCTAACCTTGTCATCCACGTCAGTAAAGTTCCTCACATAACAGACTTCGTATCCAAGATACTTGAGATACCTGCCAAAACAAATATTTCAAGTTCATGGCAGACAGTCATTCACCAAACAAAAAATAAATAGAACTAATCATCAGATGCTCACAAAGATTGGCCATACGATACATATAAGCAAATATTTATCTCGCGAAAGCCTTCAGTTTGTCACACAGTTTATTCCAGTTTCACGATTTAAACTGCTCCATTGAACACTAAACTCTCCATAGTCCAGACACTTAAGAAATTTATGTTTTCTTACCACAAACGTGTTCTTCCCTGTTCAAAGTAGTTGCTAGTCCAACTGGAAAGAAATGCAAACTGCAGAAAAATGCAGTTTAACACATGGATAACTGAAAGAACATGTTTCTCACACTGTTATGAGAGGTCGAAATCCAGGAAAAGACAAATCTAGGAACTGCAATAAATCGCGCAAATCTGATTGCCACAAAAGTCAATGTGACAAAGGAAATCAAAGAAGCAAGGAAGGATGCTAGTCAATCCAATAAGGAGGATGAATAAATCAATCAGTCATCTCTACTTTAAAAACGGCTAATGAATGGATCGCAATCAAATGGATGGCAATCAAATCGTAAACGTCTCCTTCACTATCAAATTTACTTCATCACACTCATGTTTAGTTCACAAAATTGCAGTCTTCACCTTTCTACTGTGATGATACACACACAATCTTTATACACATTGACGCAATCAACTAAAATTCTCAATTCCACACTACCTCCTCCCCCGTCCCCACCCCCCAACCAAAAAAAATAACAGAGGAAGAAAAAGTGCAAACAGGAAAAATGTGAGAAACATGGGTATCTACAGTTCAATAGGTGAACAAAGACTAATTATTTCAAACAGAATGCCAGCAAACCAATCCCGGTAAAACAGAAATTACAATGAAACGGCAGAGACTTTCTAGAGAGAGGGACAAAGAGAGACCTGTAGAGGCAGTCAAAGGTAACATAAGCTCGAGCATGACCAATATGGCTGAAATCATAAGCAGTAATCCCGCAAACATACATGCCCACTTTGCCAGCCACTTTAGGCTTAAACAATTCCTTCTGCCTGCTCATTGTATCGTACAAACACAAATCTTTCTTTGTTGTAACCTTGGATCTCTCATCATTTCTATCACAACAGTTACTGTTATTATTTTCTCCAATAAATGCGGACAGAGAGTTGCCCACAGAACACATGCAACGGACCCCTTTGTTAATTGCATGGTGTGGACGGATCTTTGGGACTAGGGAATGAAATCGAAGTGGAATTTTAGAGACTGAAAGAGGGGATAGATATGGAAGGAGGAAGATTCTGCAGGACTTCAACAACGTCACCATCTCCAGATCTTGCCAGATCCAGATTTAAAAATTTTGAAACAATGCTGCCCACCTACAAAAAATTTTGTCACATACCTATACATTAAACATCAGTAAGTCTTCCGTAACACAGTCTGTCAGTCTCACAGTGACTTAAATTGTGAAATGTATCACACACTCATTGACTGCCACCCAAATTTAAAAGAAAAATACCTTGCCACGTAGGCGGTCTCACGATAAATCACCGTGAGACTATCTCATATAAGAATTTGTGTACATTAAAAAAGGAACAAAAAAGAAAACCTTAGAACACATTAAATAATATGATCTTCGACAAGCAACTTTGACAATTATGATTTTTTCAATTATGATTTTTTTCATGTTTTGGAAATGATTCATCAAAAGTTGTGTCACCACATCTCTCTGTAGTCTTGATGTAACAGACTAGAATACTCATCCCGATTTTGGTCGCATCCTATGCTAATAACCAATTACACAAACAGTTGCACTTTCACACTATGATTAAGATTTCTATGCATAAGCTAATTTTCTTTTCTTTCATGCCTTCCTTTTCTTAATCTATCTAATCGATGCATGCTAAAACAATTATTATAACAATAATGATTCTATGAGGGCTGAGAGGACATCCCGAAAGAAGCATAAGCAATCAGGCATTTTTAGTGGATAATAAGGGTCGTGTCTGCTAAAGCAAAATTTTTTTTTATCCAAATCCCATAGTAGAACTAATGGAAGATTTTAAAGGAGATTTACCAAATTAAAAAAAATAATAAAAGAAGCAGCGGACTCTCTTTGTTTAGCTGTCCAGATTAGAAGAGAGCACTTACAGGGAAACAAAAATGGAAGAAATTTTTCACGCCAATTTTCAAATTTTGCTCGGTCCAATTTGGTGGGGTTTTGAACAAAAGTAAAGACCATAAATTCTATATTTTATTGGCCTTCCTTTTTTTCTATGTTATTCGGACTCTTCATTTTGCCTCAAGCACCTATGACAAACACTTTACACTCAGACATGGATCTGCAGTCAACCCTTCATTTTGGGGCAAAAATGTACAGAACCTATCAGAACTTATTAGAAAATTGAAGAATCGTCCTTTAAGAACACAACGCGAGCAGCCCAGTTGAATTCTCAATCACTACACTGATATTATGCAGCAAGATACTCCATCAAACCCCTAATTAACAATTCTTCAAACAGCTGGCGAGCACCTGAGAAGCAACTGAGGAGCTCTCACCTCTGAAGCACCGACACGTCGTCCAGCCTCACGTATCCATGTGGGACACGTTTCTGACACAGACATGCACGGACACACCTGAGACATGTGTTAGATACAAAAAGAAACATGTCCCCGAAAAAATTCCAAAAAATGTTCCTTGAAACGTCTTCGACTCACCATGGACACTCAATCCCACTTGAAAAAGGCAAGTTGATCAGTCTCCTCTTTATCCGGCACCGCAACATGCACCAACATCCGCCATTTGCCAAGCTCCAAAAATTCACCGTAGCTTTCTTTGTCTATATAGTTCTTAATAGATGCAGGACGGAGAATGATTGAATGGGTTTAGGGGAGCCAATTGTTCTCTGTCCCTTGAGCAGTAGCCTTTTATTGCAAGTTGAAATTTTCAAAAAACAAACTTTTTTCCAGGGACAATGCACTGAAATACTGCGGGAGGAGACAGGTTAAGGCTGATGGGCACAACTCTCGAGAGCCTAGGTCAACAGAAGTAACTTTGAGTTGAAGTGATATAAAACCGTAAAAGCTTTTCTCTGTTTTACTTCCCGCCCTCCCCCCAACTACTTTCAGTTCTCACTTACCATTTCTTCCTCGTCAAAGGCAGTAAAGCATCAGAAAAATTTTACTTATTACTGCCACTTTTGTAGTTAAAAAAAAAAAAAGAGGCCATTTATATAAAATAAAAATTAATAATAAACGTGTAGGATAACGTGTCATATCCTTGTATTTTTCTAAAAAAAAAGTGTCACTGTGTCCACGTTGTATCGGATCTGTGTCACATGTCTGAGTCCTTGCTTTTTAGGCTCTCATAAACCCCCATTGTCATTACAATTAAAGAAGAAAATAACATGAACATGACATGCATTCCCTAATAACATAGTCAAAATTCAAGAACCAATACTTACAAGGCAAATTGAATTATGCAATTATGTCAATCATAGAAGAAAAATTGGCAACAATCTTGTGAAAAAGATGAAATTGAACAAGGTAAAAAGTTCATTAATGGAAAATGAAATCCTAACATGCAACCGCAAGTGATGATAGTGCTGGTGGGTGGGTGACTAGTAGGAAAACACTGGCTTGCTAACACGGTCTATGTGTGGATTGAGGAAGATAGCATATAAATGCTTGAAGTCGGAAGTGTAGGGCTCTGGAAGCAACAGAGCAATGTCGTCGTGGCGCACTGCCCATCATCCAAGCTAGGTGCTCAGATGTTGCTGCGCACACCACACACACGAGTCCAATGCAATATTGGAAGTAATATTTGGAAAACTCATAGTTAACTAAGATCGGAAGTCCTAAACCATAGCCGATTGAGTCTAATATGAACCTACGGTAGAAATTTAGTCTCATTATTGATCCACTTTTTCTTTCTTTTAGTCTTGCTTTTGAGCTACATTCCCAATTATAACACCAACCTATCAACCCTTCTCTTCAATTTATCCATTGGTGTCTACTTAGGTCGAACAAGCTAGGGCTTTTGTTTGTCATTGAAAAGCAAAGCTTTGCAAAAGCGGAAAAATTGACAAAATTTAGGCAGTGACTACATTTATAGCTATGAAAGTGATGTCTTTGCAAGATGGAATGCCGTTGAATTCTACTCATATTTGAGCAAAACCTTAGCTTACCAAGTTTGTGTATGTTTTGTCGTTCAGGACATGTTTGAAAATAATTGAAATATCATGATATTTGTAAGAACCATATTTTGGCATATCCCTTTAAGATGCAAACTTAGTTAGGCACAAATACAACTTATTTGAGTCTCCTTTAAGATATTGAAGATAAGGAAAAGTTCTAGTACCTTTTGCCCAGTATGGACCTAAACCTAATATTATTTCTCTCAAAAAAGGGGCAAAAGAAGAAGAAAGAATAACAACGACCCCTGCGTTTTCGCGCATGGAAAGAGAGGGAATTGCCCTTCTTCTTCCTCCATTATCACACACGCAAGCGCGCACACAGACACACATACACACACCCACAAACACACCCAGAGAGAGAGAGAGAGGTGATGGCCGCACTGGGCATCGACTAGCTACCCACTCAAAGGACTCCCATGGAGTCAGCTAGCACAGAAGAAGAGATATTTTGAAAGTCGCATTTGGGATGAACCCTAGCCATTCACCACAAGTTGCGCTGCCACCACCACAGCCTAGCTGGGCTACCATCAGCAACTAAGGGGAACCAAACAGCCAGGTCTTGGCCAGAGTTCGATTAAATGCACTATGGCGGAGAAAGGAAGAGGTTCGGACCACAGAAGGGCCGCCCCCATCATGCGACTACAGCCAATGTCGACTAGGGCAGACAGTTGCAGCAGCAAGGCAGCTGACAACAAGAAGGCTCTTCGGAATTTGGGCATGGTCAAATTCATTCAAACCCTCGGTGATCTAATGTGTGAGGTGGAAGGTTTTCTCCTCCACTAATTATAGCAATTTCATGAATAAAACAATTCTAATTTTGTGTATAGCATACTAAATGTTGATGTAAAGTTGGTGTGTTTTGCTATTCTCTAATTTGGATATGAAAGCATAGTTTATTAGAGATTGGTACTTTGCGTGTATGAGAATATAGAAATGAACAAGGGAGGATGGATGTGTTTGTGTGTGTGAAAATGAAGAAGAAGAATACTTACCACTCATTATAAATGACATGGGGCACTTTGTAAACCTCAGTGGGTGCTGAATACCTCTTAATTGGAATGGCAACTGAGTTAGCTATCCTACAAGTATACTTTTACACTAGAATGATGAACTATTTTGTGAGTTTTGGCTTAGCCAACATACTAACAGAAATGTAGTTGTATCTTAAATGCCAAAGCTAAACATGGAGTTGTAAGGACCACGACCCAAGTCCCGGGTGCGATCCTCCACGAATGGTTAGAGCTGCTTGCTAGGTACAAGGTTTGAATTTTATTTTATTTACTTTCTTTTTATTTTTGGCAAAAAAATCCAAACTATAACAGGATACTGGGCTCGGACTCAAGAACCCAACACGGTTCCAGATAATATAGACTGCCTGGTCAGAAGGTTAGCAGCCCGACATCCGGGTTCCTGGGCCAAAGACCAGCTTTCTGGCCCAACTAAAGAAGCTAGACAACAGTGCTGATCCAGGACCCCGACCGGATTTCTCTTCTGGACAGTGTCCAGCTTTCTGGCCCAAACAACGTTACTGTCAAGATTCCGAGGCAAAACCCGATTCCCGAGCCTACTCTGCCCGTTCCAAAAAAGATTTAATAAAAAATAAGAAAAAAATTCAGTAGAGTCCCAGCGAGTTTTTAGAAAACTTACTAAACAAGTCTATTCTCTAAAACGAATCATAAACCGAAAGGGACACTAAAAAAGACAACTAGTTCGTGACTTTTGCAGCTCTTGTCTAGTTTACAATGTCCCAACTTACTCCTTGAGTAATTATTGTTTTGCCGCTCTTTAAATTAAACTCCCAAATAGGCCACTAGCTAAATGGGAACTCAATTAATCAGTTAGGTTTGATTACTTACCACCCACAAAAACTCCGTAGCCGCCAAGCTAGATATTTTACTCTCCTTACTCCATTCGCACATGGTAACATCCAAAAAAGAAATCTCATGTAAATATTTGAACAACTCATTAAATATCACCTTCTTTCCCAACCCAACTCATTCAACTAGTATGCCCTCCATTCAAATTTAAGAACAATCTCTAATTTAAGCTTCTTTGAATTTAACAAAGAGCTCAAATCAAGTCCTCATCCAAATTCCTCAAAACATGAGTTACACAACAAGATATGGACATATACTTACACCCAATTTGATTAAGGACTAGCTCTACAACATTAAACTTTCTTCTAAATACAACTACACAACCTAAGTTGCCCAATTACTCCTGATTTCAGTTTCACCCATAATTTGCTCAAATGTAAGTTCACAAATACCTCAAACAAATTCTACATGGATACAAAATTACCTATCTTTATCTATCAATTTGCATAAATTAACTATGGATTAGTACGAATTGCTCACTAATTTCATTAAAAGTGCAAAGAATAGAGTTTAGATCTAGCTGAAAAATAGGTAGAAGGAGATTACCTTTGATGGGGAAATGGGTTGAAGTTGGCGGAGATGGGAGCTGTAGTTGGGTCTGCTCTCGTCCTCTTGTTCCCGACGCAGAGGAAGAGGAAGAAAGGAGGTTGGGGCTGTGGCCCCGTCTAGGTGGCTTCTGGGGTGACAGGCTGATGTCCGGCAGTCGTGGGCTGGCGGTGGCAGAGAGGTGGCCCTCCGATGGTGGCCGGGGAGTGAGAGGAGCGGAAATGGAAGCCAGAGAGGGAACTTCAGAGTCTGCGTCTAATGGTTGAACTTGTGTTTTTTTGGCAAACAAAATCCAAATCCAAATCCATCCACCACCTCAAAAATCCTGCTATCAGGCAGAGTGTACAAGGTCCGATATAGTAATTTTATTCCCTTAAATTACAAAATTATAAAAAGATTAATTTTGATTAACCATTGACTTAAAACCTGAAAACTACTTACTACTCCACACAAACAGAGCAGAGAAAGTTTAGAAAAACATCTTCTTCAATAAAAGTGAGTAGAAATCTCTCCTCCTTATACTAAGGGCATGTTTTATTTGTTGGCCTTCTCGAATTTACCAACTTCAACCAATTTCAACGAACTTTAACCTATTTAATAAAAAATACTAACTTCAACCAATTTCAACACAACAACAACTCTCAGTGTGGGTCCCGCTTTCGCGGAGTCTGGGTTCAACTTATTTCAACACATCTTGTTCAAAATTTTATTTTCACTATTTTAACCAACTTCCACCCATAATATAAAAAATATATCAACTTCAACCAACTTCAAACCATTTCAACCCACTTCAATAAAA
Source organism: Selenicereus undatus (assembly GCA_017589665.1). Lineage (NCBI taxonomy): Eukaryota > Viridiplantae > Streptophyta > Magnoliopsida > Caryophyllales > Cactaceae > Selenicereus > Selenicereus undatus. The sequence goes on from JACYFF010031952.1 coordinate 42,784,123, forward strand.
AATACTAATTTCAACCCACTTCAACTTACCTCAACCAATTTTACCCTTTTGCTAACCTCAATTTACCAATGAAAGGAACAAGCCATAAGAGCACTTCGAGCCAATGGAACGCATGCCAGGTGTGGGTTTCACGTTTCACACAACGCGTTTGCAACGGTTGGACCAAAAGGGGGAACGTGTAGCGAAATCATTGAGTGTTCCTATAAACACAAATTTCAAGTCTAAAATAAATTCGAATTTGGATACAAGATTGAATCTTTATATTGATTTGAATGTGTAGGTATAATCTCTATTGAATACAATGAGTATGATCCTCTAATTCGATTTCCTTGTTAAATTTGAATGAACTTTAGTTTGAGAGAGGACTTTGAAGGCTTAATCTCAATCAAGGCAAATCTTTGATTTTCAAGGGAGGACGGTACGCGCTCGTCGTGCTCGATGTGTTTGTTCTCTTTCTTGAAAGAAAGAGTATTTGAGTACTGGAAGGATTATTCAAATTTTTCAACCTTTTCCAACCTTTGAATCAAGGAGGGTATGATCCTATTTACAAGAAAGCTTCCCCCTCATCCTTGAAAGTCAATATAGGCCTTGACTTTGGTTTTGGGCCTTTAATCACGCCCCATCCTAGATTGCATTGACTTAAGAGTCATTTGCTTGACTTTGGGAGTCTCTAAGGCTTGGGTCAGATATTGACTTGGAAGTCGCCTCAAGCTTTGACCGGATATTAACTTAAGAGTCGTTTGACCTTTGACTTGAGAGTCAACTTAGGTTTGACTTTTGACTTTGACCTTTGAACTGGTTTTGACCGCTCCTTTGACTTGACAGTTGTTCGGATTTTAGATCGTGACTTGACTTGGTAGTCTTTTGAGCCTCGATTTGGGCTTGACTTGAGAGTCTTTTAGGCATGATTGAATTAATTAAAAGGGTTGGCCTAGGTAATTAATTTGATTTTATTTGGTACGGCACGCATAATTTTTTAGTGCCTACAAATTGCTCGCTCAAGACAAAATTGTGTATGAGACTGTTGTCATATAGACGTGCCCGAAGTCTCGATTTTTTTCTTTTATAATCCATCATTTGTTCACAAAAAATGCTTTCAACATGCTTTGATTTTTTTGAAAGTTTGAACAAATGATAATTTTTTTTGTCAAAGAGTTGGGAGAAAAAATGGGTTGGATCAAGTGAAAGCAATAGAGTCTCAAAACAAAGCCCACTTACAACAAGCCCAAGCTCCCATTCTCTCCTTGTTTTTTCTTTTAGCCTCTCATTTGGCAGGGTGGCAGTCCTGGCAGCCCAGAGGCGTCAGACAAGCATCTGCGCCTAGGTTCAGCTTCTTCATTTCTCTTTTTGCTTCCCTTCTCTCGTGTGGGCCTGGCCTGAACTTCATATTTCTCCTTTTCTTCTTTTTTGTTACGTGGGCCTGGGCCTGTTTCTTTCCCTTTCTGAGTATGCTTAGACCGGCCCTCCTTTAACTTTCCTTTCTTTTTTATTTTTCTTTTCGTTCTTTGCGAGCTTGGCCCTGACTTCGCCTCTTCAACCCAGCCCAACTTGAGTTTATTTCACTTAACAGACACATGCAGGTTACGTGACCTGTTCTATCTTCTTTTCCCTTCTCTTTTGTGCCTAGGCTGGGCTTGGACGGTTTTCTTTGTTTTTTTTTAGTCCGTTTTTTGCGCCCTTTTTCCTTCTTTTCTCTTTCCCCCAACCCAGAGCCCCAAGGTCCCATTTTGCTTACTCCGTACACACGACACACATGATCTCCTCAGCCCTTCCTTCTCCTTCTTCCTTTCGTCTTAGGCCAATGCCAGAACCCTCCACTATTGCTACTGGAGGTTGATAATGGAAGCTTCTCCCAAGGCTTAATCTTTACGCCACCAAGTTTCTACGTCAACACCTTGTGTTGTTCTGATGCTTATGGCTAGCTCAAGGTACAAACTTTTGAAGTCCTTCTTAGTTGCAATACCCAGAACAAGAGCACCCATTCTCTGCTGCTGCTACTACTGCTACCGGTTCCAATGAAGGCTCCCAGAAAGCTTAATCCTTGTGCCATCATTTTCAATCCTTTTGGCTAACACTTGTAGCCTACTCAAAGGTATGAGCTTTCTTGATCCTCCCTTCACTTTCCTTTTGTTTTTGTTTTTTTTTTGCTATGAAAGACACCATTGCTCTCAGTCCTTGCGAAAAAGGTGATGGCTTTGGCTTTCTCTCTCTTTTTTTGTTCAGATTCTGCTTGATTTCCATTGCAAAATAATCATGTTTTCCCTAGGCTGAGAGGGTGTGGTTTTTGTTAATGAATAAGTATGGTGGGTTGAGCTTATTTAAACATGAGTGGGAAGGAGGTTAGCATCAAAGAACCTGCTGAATAAGTGAAGCAGATTGTGAGTATTGAGGCTTTCCTATTGTGCCTCTAACTAATCTTGTTTTTTTGGGGTTGGTCATTGACAAAAGGTTTTTCCTTCTGGTAGATTAACAAAATGTCTTTTCTTTTAGCTTTTAGCAGATTGTTCCTTTTGGCTTGATTATGAATCCATCGGCCATTTAAAGTAGTGGTTTTTTGACCTTTGGCATAGAATTTACGGCAAATTACTCCAAGCTACCAATCTCTTCACTATTTGCATGTTGACATTCCTGTTATTGTTTATTGCCTTCATATTTTGGCCTCCAAGAATGGTTATTTGTATGCAATGATCTTTTTTTTTGTTGGATTTGTATTGTGACTTATGCAGATTATGAAGTCACTTGAAGAACCACTTGCAAAATGGTTTGTTGCTAGGTCTTTTGAGGCCTAGAATAGAAACTTACACACCTGAAAGTGGCATGAAGATTTGAACCACTTGCGAAATGGTTTACCACTAGGTCTTTTGAGGCCTAGAACAGAAACCTACACTCCTAAAAGTGGTAATAAGACTTGAAGAACCACTTGCGAAATGGTTTACCGCTAGGTCTTTTGAGGCCTGGAACGAAAACCCACACGCCCAGAAGTGGTATGAAGCTTTGAGAAACCACTTGCGAACGCGATTTCACTGTTAGGTCTTTTGAGGTCTACAACCATATCTAGCAAAAATGACCTAAGACCCGAAACCCAAACCGAACGACCCGGACCCATACCCGACCCAACACCCAAAATATGCTCACCTAAAAGTGGACCCGAAACCCCAATTGACCCGAACCGAACCATACCCGACCCGAAATTTTTTACAAAGCTGCTTGTTTTGGCACGACGAGCATATTTGACCAAAAATTGGTTGACCCGAAATCGAATCATACCCGACCCAAACCGAAACAACCCGAAACGTCACTTAACCCAAACATGACCCAACCCGAACTTGACCCAACTCGTACCCGAACCGAATGACCCATTTGTCAGGTCTACCTAAAACGGGATCATACACGCCAAAAGTGGTACGAGCAGCGGGGAGCAGTTCGGCGGCAGAAAGCTGATGTCTTTGATCGCCTTTCTTTCATACCCCCTTCTCTTTTTTTTCTCTGTGTGATTTGTTTGATTGCACTTGATGATTTGCTTACCAAGTTGCCTACGTACTTATGGGCACTTGTAGTTCTTAATAAGATCAATGCATCACGTAGTTCAATAAAGCATTCTTTTTTTTCATTTGTTTTGTCGTGCACAGTTTGTACTCTTGGGAGTCAGGAGTAGTACAACGATTTGGTTTGAGTGAACAGTTTAGGCTCTTGTTCGGAAGTTGTCTTCTTTGTATGTGTGAACAGTTTAGTCTCTTATTTCGGAGTCTTCTTTTTTGAATGTGTGAACAGTGTATTCTCTTGTTCGGGAGTCTTCTTTTTTAAATGTGTGAATAGTTTATTCTCTTGTTCGGGAATCTTCTTTTTTGAATGTGTGAACAGTTTAGTCTCTTGTTCGGAGCAAGTCCAACATTTCCTCAAGGGAAGTAGCGCTTCAAGAACTTGTCATTTATTTGTCCGACTCGAACCCCCTGTCCATCTACTATCTTGTAGGCACCATTTGAGTACACCTCATGGACAACATAGGGTCATTCCCTTTTTGAAGCAAATTGGCTTCCTGTCTTATGGGTCATGATGATTGACCTCTTCAGTGTAAGCACCTGATCCCCAACTTGGAATGAATACGGTTGCATTTTTTTGTTGAATGCTCGAGCTAGGCGAGCCCAATAGCATTCTAATTTCTGCTAGGCTTGGAGTCTTTTCTTATCGAGGGCCTCCAATTCTGCTAAGCAAAGTTGGTGGTTTTCATCCTGACTCAAACCCTCTTGTAGAACAATGCGCAATGGCGAGATTTGAATTTCCAACGACAGGATGGCTTCTACTCCATACACTAGAACATAAGGGGTTGACTGTGTTGACATCTTGTATATGGTTCGGTACGCCCAAAGAGCTTCCCCCAGCCTCTCATGCCTATCTCTCTTGGACTTCGAGACCACCTTCTTCAGCAAGTTGCAGAATGTCTTGTTAAAAGCTTCTGCTAGGCCATTTACAGGGGGCATTGTACATTGACGACTTATACTGGGCAAACTTGAACTTCTCACAAAAGTTAGAAATCAATTTATTGACTAACGGTTTGCCATTGTCTGTGATAATATATCAAGACAGACCATATCGATAAATGATGTGCATTCGAATGAAGTCGACAACATTCTCCTTTTTAACTTCCTTTAATGCTACCGCCTCTGCCCATTTAGAAAAATAGTCGATGGCAATCAAAATGTATATATGACCCGTAGAAGACGTAGGAGTAAGGGGTCCTATAACATCAAGTCCCCATGCCTCAGACGGCCAAGATGCCATGGCTGGATGGAGTAGCTATGGAGGTTGGTGAATGAAGTTAGCATGGAATTGACATGCATCACATCTTTTTGCATAGACAATACAATCGCGCACCATGGTGGACCAGTAATAGCTCATTCTTTTGATGCAGTCATGTAACTTGGGTCCTGATTAACGCGCACCGCACACGCCAGCATGTGCTTCTTCCATTACCCGTTTTCCTTCTTCCCCATCCAGACATCGTAGCCATAGATCAAGGAAAGAGCATCGGTATAATGTTCCTTTGTAATAGAGGAAGCGTAAGGCTCTTCGTTGAATTTCTGTCTTGTGCCTCACGCCACTTGGTAGCTTTCCGTGCTTCAAGTAGTCAATAAGTGGTTGGTGCCAATCTTCCTTATGTACCACGCAAGCAGTGACTACTTTGACTTCTTCTTCACCGTCATAATCAGGTGGTGTAATGACCCATTGCCTGCAAACTGGAACATTAATGTTCTCTTTTGCCCCCAGCACCAAAGTGGGTGTCAGGTTTGCAAGCGCATTAGCCATCTTATTGGCACCCCTACGGACATGTTCCAGCTTTACAGTTTCTAGCATATCCAGCAGTCGTAAGGCATGCTTGTGATACTAGATAAGATCATCCTTTTTCACCCCAAATTCTGTTAGGAGTTCGTTGATGACCATTTGTGCGTCGCCATAGATATCAAGATCTTTAATCCCCATCCCGATTACCATTTGAAGGCCTAGTATGAGATCTTGATACTCAGCCATGTTGTTAGAGCACTGTTGGGTCAGCGCGAATGAACATGGCAGAATGTGCTTTTCAGGAGAGACTAGTACAACTCTTGCTCCTACCCCATAATGTCTGGCAGCGTCATCGAAGTACATTTCCCAAGGTGGAAAGACATCGATGCAAAACACCTCCTCCCCAAGAAGGTCATCACTTAGTTCTCAATTATCAGGAACTGGATGATCTACTAAGAAGTATGCCAGCGCTTAGCCTTTAATGGCCTTTTGTCACATATAAATCAGATCCTATTTTTCTAAGATAACCACCCACTTCGCAAGTCATCCATTCAGAACTAGTCTTGTTAATATGTACTTAATTGGGTTAGCCTTGGAGATAACATGCACAATATGGGCCTCCATGTAATGTCTCCATTTTTGAACAACAAATACGAGAGCCAAACACATCTTTTCAATTGGTGAGTAATTAAGTTCAACGCCAACCAATGTCCGACTTAGGTAATAGAGAGCTATCCCCTTACCTTTAGAATTTCTTGGGCATATAATGCTGCAAGAGAACGTTCTTGCCTGCAATGTATAGTATGAGTGGCTTGCCAAGAATAAGTGCCCCTAATACTGGAGCGCTTGACAAGTACTTTTTGATGCTATCGAATGCCCTTTGACATGAGTCATCCCATGCAAAACGTGCTCCCTTTTTCATGAGGTGGCTGAAAGGGTGACAGCAACCAGCGCGGTGTGAAATGAACCTTCTGATATATGTCGGGTCCTTGCAACCCTCGGAGCTCTTTGAGGTTCTTTGGTAGGGGCATGTCTTGAATTGCTTTTATCTTGGCTTGATCAATTTCTATGCCTCTATGTCAGACGACAAAACCTAGGAATTTGCAAGATGTGACACCAAATGCGCATTTCAATGGATTCATCTTTAGTTGGCATTTTCTTAATCTTTCGAAGATTTACCAAAGATCTTGTAGATGACCTGATCTCTTTTTAGACTTAACCACCAGATCATCCACATAGCACTCCACACTTTTGTGCAACATGTCTTCAAAAACGGTTTGCATTGCCCTTTGATAGGCCGTCCTATATTTTTCAAGCCAAAAGACATCACCTTGGAGCGAAAGATGCCCTTCGGTGTGCAAAACGTTGTGGCCTCTTAATCTGCAAGGGCCATTTGTATTTGGTTGTAGCCTGTAGTGCAATCCATGAAGGATAAGGCTTCGTGACTAGTGGTAGCATCAATCATGAGTTCGGTGACTGAAAGTGAAAAGTCATCTTTTGGGCATGCATCATTAAGATCTCGAAAATCTATACAAATTTGAAGCTGTCCATTTTTCTTCCTGACTGGGACGATGGTTGCAATCCAAGTTGGATACTTCACCTCGCGTATGAACCCAACATCAATGAGTTTGTTTACCTCCATTTCGATTTCAGGTATCAACTTAGGTTGAAAATGCCGTTGAGGTTGCTTCTTCAGTGATACGCCTTTTTTAATGGACAGATGATGTACCACAACCTTGGGGTCTAATCTAGGCATTTCCTTATAACTCCATGCAAACACATCCTTATATTCAAAGAGGAGCTTCAAAAACTCTTCCTGTTCCTTGGGCGTGAGCGTGGCATTTACATAGACAAGACGAGGTTCTTCCATAGACCCGAGATTCAACTCTTTTAACTCATCAACTGTGGCTTGCCCCCATCCTCTAGGGCATCTGGTGCTTCGGTGAGATCTATTTTAGAATCTGACTCATCCACCCTTTGCACTGTGACATGGATAGCTTCTGCAGTTTCATCCAAATCTAGAATAATTCTTCCATCTCTAGCCAATCGCATGATGCACTTCTTGAGCGTAATGCACCTTTCAAGAGGGTGACTAACGATTCTATGGTACCGACAGTATTTGGGGTCGATGATCTTCCCAACTTCCTTCAGGTGCTTCGGCTCAAGCAATTCAATGACACCCTTTTCAAGTAAATCATCCAACATGCCTGACAGATCTAAGTCAAGAAATGGGTACTTTCTTTCCTGAAGTTCCTTTAGTTTGGGACACTTCTTTATTGCATCCTTCAATGAGAGCCTCTTCTTATGCCCTAATGTAGGCTTTCCCGTAATTCAAATTGGCTGGCTTGTGGAGGTGGACATTGCTTCTTTGGTCGTCTTCTTGGATAAGTTGACATTCTTCTTGAACTCAACTTTGTCCTTCTTTGACTCAGTAGAATAGAAGGAGTTGCCACGACGGCTAGCTATCGTCACCTCCATGTCATGTAACTTGGTTGCCAATTCTTGGAAAGTCTTAGGTTTACCCATTTGTACGACGTATAGTAAGTCCCAATGCATACCTTGGGTGCCCATTTCAATGGTAAAAGTTTCAGATAGCCAATCTTTGCACTCGAGGCTAAGTGCGTGCCAGCAGTTGATGTAGTCAAGAACTGACTCATCTTTCCATTGCTTTGTGTTTGTCAGCTCAGTCGTGCTGACTAGGGCTGAGCAGGACCAGGTACCCGGTCCGTTTTCATGGAATCGGTCCCGATTGTAACTGGGTCCAAAAATCTGGACCCAGTCCCGGTACCGATTGGTATTAAGTCCAGAGTTTTGGAAATAGTCCGGAACCAGTGGGGACCGGGTCCAGAACCGAGTACCCAGTTTCTAATTTTTTCCTATTATGTTTTATTTCGTTTCATTTAAATTTTTGGCTTGTGGTTGTAACTTTGTGAGAGAACTAGTACACCCAACAACCTAGCTAATCGATCGTTCAAAATCATATTCAATAGAGTGGCAATTAGACATTTACCACGTATTAAAGTCCAATTAGTTAGCTAATAAATATCATTTCATTTCATCCAAGCATAAAAAAAATAATCTTCTCATAGTATTTTACATTAACAGAAAGATTTAGCAATATCAATATATAGTAGGAAATTATGGCGATATTGGAAGAACAATACATGATATCAACGGATAAGTGGGTACCTTAGTCATTTATTTAAAAAAAAAAACTGATTGGACCGGGTAATCGGGTAACGGGTCCGGTTCCGGTTCCAAGTTTTCAGGGCTTGACTTCGGACCCGGTTGGAACCGGTTCCGGGATTTCAGAACCGGTTCCGAACCCAGTTCAACCAGGCCCAGGTATAGACCCAATGGATCCAAACCAGGTCCGGGTCCAGAACCGAATACTTGATTTTTTTGCTCAGCCCTAATGCTAACAGTGTGCTGACTGCTGTAGAACTTGTTGAGGAAATCATACTCCATTTGTTCCCAATTGTCGATGGACTCAGGCTCTAAGTCAGTACACCAGTCAAAGGCAATACCGTTCAACGTCCTGACGAACTGCTTTACCATGAGTCGTTGTCAGTCCTAGCATCGTTGCATGTCTCAATGAAATGTACGACATGCTATTTTGGGTTACCTTTCCCATCAAACTGTTGGAATTTGGGGGGTTGGTAACTGTGGGGCATACAAAAAGCATCAACCCTCTTAGTGTAAGGCTTGGTGTATAGGTGAGTTCTACATGAACCTTCCCCTAGCTGCTCCTTAACAACATTTGCTATAAAGTCTTGGATTTGTTCATAGTCATTGATCTAGAGGACTTGACATTTTAGGCATAATACCTTTCTTTGGTTACTTCTCATTGTCAGAAGCCTTAGTGTGGATGGACACTTTTTCTGAGTCCTTTGCAGAAGATTGAGCTCACCGTTTTTCTAACTTCTTGGTCAGCTTAGCAATCTTTTGCTCTTAAAGCTTGAGACGCGCTTTCTTTTCTTTGCTGTCCCTGGTGAGTTTTTCTAAGATGGCCATCATGTTGGCCATCTCTTCTTCCATATTGGTTAAGCCTATCATCATGGCTAACATGACAACAGTTTTGGGGCACTCAACTTCGGTTTATGACATGCGCCCCCCCTTTGGTGAGGGTGAAGAAGAGTTACTGCTGTAGTAATCTTCGACCTCGTAGACAAGAGATTGAAGCCGGAAGTTTTGAATTTCATCCATGCAAGATGACACCTTTTATTGCGTCCTCAAGCCTTGGAATTTGGATGAGGACGACACTATTTGCCTAGCGATCATAGGCACAGCCGGCTTTCGCCATACTCCTTGTCTCCATTGTATGAGCTCGCCTGGTAGAAGTGATATAAACTTAGAACATAATTCACAATTTTATTACAATATACAATTCATGCCCAGCCCAAAAAAAAAAATTCATGCCCAGCCCAAAAAAAAAAAATTCAAACAAGCACAACTTACCTCACCTTTGTCGAACTGTTAGCTTCTTATGTATGGCAATCTTGGAAGAGAGAGAAGAAGCATGACAAATGAGATGGGGTCTAAGGCTGGTAGGGCCTTTATAAAGGAACAAAAAAAGTGGGACTGGGGGGATTTCAAGAAAGTCAACGGAACAAAAAAACTACCAAAACAGTCGTTATGTGCGTTACAGCACAAGGGCAAAATAGGAAGCACAAGGTGACAGATCAGCATTTTGAGTGGAAACAAAACCTTTACGCCGGAATTAGGTGTAGAAATTATTGCGCCCTGACATTCACGACCCTAAAACCACTTTTGAAAATTGTGGGCTCCTAAAATAATTACACCAAACCTCAATGGACCAAAATGCAAATTTTTCTAAGATGAATCGAATCTAGGGCGGCAAACCACAGGTTAACCACATTTAACAAGTTTACATGACACAATCCAACACATAAGCACACAAAATTTTCATAAGATGTGTTGGGGCCAATGATACTACGTAAGCCTCAGTCTATGGTAGAGTTCTACGATATTATCACATCTTTCATATTTGCATTTATTGACAATAACAATAACTGTGTTAGGTAAAATTAGCTACTTAAGTAATGGTTAAATGTTTTTTAGTGGTTTTACCAATGATTAACTACCACCTATTAGTGTTTAGTGATAAGTTGTTCAACTAGCAATTCACAACAAATATATTTAGTAAATGTAATTGTAGCGAATTAATGTAATTGTAGCGAATTTATGTAAAACGACTAAAAACAGGCATAATAAATGAAGGTTTTTAGTAAATAAAAAGAAGACGTTTGTAATTTGCAATGTAACGAATAAGTAGAGGTTTTTAAAAGTTACTTTTAACAACTTTTGAAAAATACTAGATAAATATCTAATCATTATCCCATCTACTACTTTATCGAACACTTATAAATAGTGACTTATAATATTTTAACCCCTACAAATCATTAATCTCTATTTTAATCTTTATTGCGGAACACAAGTATGATGGCTTATGACTAGTTAATAACTTAAACCTTTATTGTCAAAAAATCAAAGAAAAAACAAAAACAAAAAACAGAGAGAGAGCCTGCCAGAAGCTGTTTCCTTTTTTTAAATTTCTCGTTGACGGATCAATGTCGGCTGGCTTTGGCGTCACAACTTATCGCCCAAGACAGCCGTTGTAATCATCAATCAAATTAAGAGGCCGCAGACATTCATCTGCGTTAGATGCTATTCGACAGCATATAGGCGGCGCGACGAAACGAACCAACCTCTGTATAAAATCTTAAATCGACCTTCGTAGGTCAGCAAATTCCAGAAAGAGGTCACAGAGGAAGATTGAGAGAGAGTGAAATCGAGCAACTTCGCTTCAAATGTCCGTTCGTACTCATTCTGAGCAACCCTCCGAAATGGTATGTCTCTGTTGTTTCTCAATTTTTCTCCAATTGGACTTTATATTGCAAAAATATTTTCGGTAATGCGCTGGCCTAGTGGTGTAATTTTCGATTCCTTTTCTTTCATCTTCAAGTAGTTCTTGAGTTATTGACGTCAATTACGTGGATAGGAGAGTTTGCTCGCATGATGGTAAAGTTGATGCGCTATAAGCATGAAGTTGGGGTTTATAGGTATTTCCAGAAAATGTTTTGGAAGGTTTGCTTTCATTTTGGTTAGGGGAAATATTGCGATTTCTAGTTTGGTAGGAATGGGTTCGATTTGTTTCGTTGTGAAGTTCTGAAAATCTATATGTATTTCTGAAGAAGTCCAGATGAAGCCTAAGACCCTTCTCTGTGTTGGCCAGGCATGAAAATTCTGGTCAGGAGGAGAGCCCTTGGCCTTCTCCGCGCTGCTATCATAGTCTAATCCAGTAATCCACCCGAAATATGGCATGAATGTTAGATGAAGTTTTCAATTTGGCCTTTATTGGTTTAGGGGTTTGCGGTGTCATGAAGGTGAAGACTCTTGGTGCTTTCTTTCCATTTTTTCCCGTGTTTTTGAAGCTTAATAGATTACAAAATAAGTGGGATTGACTACTAGAACCTATATATTGATTCAGAACTTTAGTGTATCTTTCATAGATTGGTGGATCTTGAGGGTTAAAATTTGCAGATATGTAAGTGAAGGTAATGACAGTTTTGGAAAATTGAGACTTCAACATGAGCCATAAAAAGGCTGGAAATGGGTCATGAACAGGGAACATTGAGGTGGTTATGTAGGTGGGGGTGCATTTTCTTTCTTCTTGTTTTTTTCCCTCCTTTTTGTGAGGTTCTTTGGTTATAGTTGAACCACACAACTATTTCTTCAAACCTTTGGACGTGCCAGAGATTACAGCAGATTTAGACTATTTTGAGTAATTGAGTCCATGGGTCGAAAAGTAGTTTATGATTTAGGATTGACTTACAGTATTGTGTAGTTCTTTGCGGTGGCTTAATGCAAAATTAGGGCCTCCGCACCGGTGATCATTGGTTTTGGTCCTTTGCGTGACTGCCCAAGGGCAGGTGCACCCAAATAGTGGTTCTTTAACTTCATTTTATCTTCGTAGTCCTAAAATGTCATTGTTAAATGATGTTTACTATTGCAAGTTAATTGAACGAGGCCAGCTTAGAAGAGTCAGTGGAATACTATAAAGTTAATGAATCCTTTTTTGATGTTCAAGCCTGAAATCACCACCTCTCATGACGTCTAAGTTCATTGGATATTTGGAGGAGCAACAACCCCCCCCCCCCAAAAAAAGAAAAAGAAAAAGCAATCGAGCACAATGTATGTATATTTTAAGATAAAAGAACATTATTTGCAAATAATTAACAGATTTTGGAAATGTTAGGTTGGCTATGAGACTTAAAAGGATTTTTCAGCTACATTGTTGTTTCTTTGTTATTGCGTAATTCATGTTTGGCTATAGAGTCAGATGTGTATGCGTTCCGATTGATGCTTGCTGTGTTAGTGGATTTCCTATAAAGGGTTTCTTATTTACGGATTTCTTATTACTTCAATAATTCATGTGCATTTTTTCCTTCATGCAGGCGGCTCCACTTGTAGCAGGACTTTGCATAGCCGCAACCGCTTTAGCTGGGAGATATGGCATTCAAGCTTGGCAAGCATTTAAGGCAAGACCTCCGAGACCTAGAATCCGCAGATTCTATGAAGGTGGGTTTCAGCCAACAATGACAAAGCGAGAAGCAGCTCTGATTCTTGGAGTCAGGTAACTTGTTATCTGGGTCATTCTTGATTTTTAAATATGAAGTTTCAGTGATTCTTTTGATCTGAAAGAGATGACCTTGGGGATGAGATTTTGTATCAGATACGAGGTACTCCATGTTATACTCCGGCATGAATAGATAATACCTGGCTACCTGGTGATATACCACAATAGTTTTGTCCATATTTGGTTTGTTTAGCAATTCTCTTTTTCGTAGAAATCAGTGAATATGAAAAAATGCAGTTGCACTTGCTACAGTGCCTGCTGTTTTGACTTGTTTGAGTTGAGCATTTATTTTGAAGTAAATTCTATATTTATCTTCACCTAGTTTCTTAGCATAAGGTCGGCGCATCAAGGCACTTCATTAATCTATAAGTGGAACAAAGAATGTGAAGAAAGCATACTGAGATTGAGACGTTTGTGTGGATGTGGTAAGCATACGGTGGTTGAGAAGCCAGTTTTGTTTGTGTCGATGTGGTAAGCATATGGAGATTGAGAAGTCAGTTTTGTTCTTGTCGATGTGGCCATTCTGAACTCCGAAGCATTCAACATGCAAACCCTATTTGTAAGTTGAATATCTAATATAGAATCAAATCTTGGTCTGAAGCTGTGAGACCAAGAAAAGGGGAAAAAAATGAACTGAGATGTTTTATTGCGGCAAGCTGGCGATAGCGAAGCTCTCGGCAATGTCATGTGGTAAAATAGAAGGTTGCCAGACATGATGGCGAAGGCCATTTACTGAAGCAGCTTGCACTTGTCAAATAGGTTAAATTTGTTGTCCTGTGTGAATTTCCGGGGAGGCAGAATTCCTTTTTTTAATTTTTTTTCAAAATCTTTGAACGTCGACATGTATCCGATGATATCTGTGTGGACACGTATGACATCGCTAAGTGGGGCAAAAAGACATGTCGGTGCTTCGTAGTTGAGAAGAAGCTCAGACATGCACTTGTCCTTATTTCCTTGAAACCTCAATTATAGACCTAGCAAATGGGTCATTCGGTTCAAGTACGGGTCGGTTTAAGTTCGGGTCGGGTCATGTTCGGGTTAAGTGACATTTCGGGTCGTTTCGGTTTGGGTCGGGTATGGTTCGGGTCGGGACGATTTCAGGTCAACCAATTTTTGATGAAATACGCTTGTCATGCCAAAACAAGCAACTTTGTTGAAAATTTCGTGTCGGGTATGGTTCGGGTCGGGTCAATTCGGGTTTCGGGTCCACTTTCGGGTGAACATACTTCGGGTGTCGGGTCGGGTATGGGTCCGGGTCATTCGATTCGGGTTTCGGGTCTCGGGTCTCGGGTCAGTTTTGCCAGGTCTACTCAATTATAGCATTTTTATGAATGGCCTAAATGAAGAAGTGGATAAAAAGAGAGTTGATGGAAGCAAATGCCAACCAATAAGGCAAATAGATGTGAGGATTCAAAATGTGGCCGTGCTATAACGAAATGGCCACATTGAAAAGGTTTTAATTGAGCAAACATGGTTTTCACCCCATGACAACTGCGATTATGCAACATGATGGCCATATTGGAGAATTTTTTCAATACCACAATGGAAATTGCTGTCACGATAGAAGATGTAAGGTGTAAACATATGAAACAAATAACGAAGGTGTATGATAGCGTGTAGGAATTTGTAGCGATCCATTGAAGCTAATGTGAGGCTTTGCGAGGATAGGAGAAGTAAACATTTTAGTTTTGGATGGTGTTTGATCAAGCATGCCTACTGAGAGGATAAACTTCAGAATATAAGTTATGCATGCTTGAGTGCTTGAGTACAAAAATCACAATGGCCTCTTGTTTAAGTGTAGCTTATTCATTTCTCCAGCTTGTCGTCATCATCTTTGTAATGTAAGGAGCATTGGTGGACTGCTGTGTGTCTATTTTTCTGCATTTGAAACAATAAGTGTCTCTTCACCATGTTCCTCAATGGATCGAAATTTTGCTTCAACAAAACTCTCAACTAAATCCTGTTCTCTTCTTCTAAATATCTTTTGGTTTTTACTTTGGTGTCTTATTTATGTTTTCAACTAAATAATGCCCATATGTATTTTTGCCCAATGCATAGTCTTTAAACACATGTCTGGCGTTGGAAGGGATACAACTTATGTGACAGATGATATATATGAGAGAAAACAAGTCCAACACAATAGAAATAAAAGAGGCTTCTGACTTTCCAAAATATCCTGTGGGATGTCCAAATGTAATGTTAGGCGTGCAAGTTGCAGCACGTGTGGTGGCTGGCCGTAATGTTTTCATCCATCTTGTCTGGCAAGTCATCACCATGGTGTTTGCCATGATACAATGTTTCCATTTCTTCTGTGATGTTATACTCTGGCCTGCTGTGATACATCTCCATTTCCTTTCGGTTGTCTTCGTGTCGCAGTGCCTTATGATTTGATTCCATACTAAGTTCTCATGAGGTGGAGAGGGAGAGGGGAAGAGAAGAAAGAAAGTGTGAGAGGGGTAGGGGAGTGAATGGTCATGAAATATGTGATTTTTTTTTCCTTTGGTTTTTACTGCTCGTGAATGGAGAGAGGGGTCAGGTGATAGGTTGAGAGAACTAATGCATAACACAACTATTGATACCATATGCCATGTGTCTTACCACTTCTATTCCCTCATCTGTTTGTTCCATTAATAAAAAAAATTTAGCAGAGACAGTGTCCAAAAATTTGTATTTTTAGTTGGCTCTGTTTTCCAATATTCCTACTTATCATATTTTCACCGTTAGTCACTTAATGGGCTGGCAGCAAGGTTAAGCCTGGTAAGGGAGTGAGTGGTCTGTGTAGTCCTACAACTCACTTTTTTTACTCTTCAACTGGCCAAAGTTATAATTTAGGTTTAGGAAAATATTCAATAGTAAATTATCAATAACATGTGTTGCTGTGGTGTTGTCATGTTTTCCAATATGGGGAATGTGTTTTCCATGGAAGATCATTTGGAAATCTCTAGCTCCATTTCACCTCTATGTATGGGAGGACTTTTTTGGTAGGAAAGCGAAGAAGAAGATTGCTAGATTATTTCCTCATGCAATTTTTTGGAGCATTTGGCGTGAAAGAAATAGGAGAGTCTTTGAGGGTGTGGGGATGCCACTTCAATGTTTTAAAGATTATTTCATCAAGGCTCTCTATTTTTAGGACAAAGGGATCTTTTGTTACTCTTCTCTTGATCTCTTAGATTCTGTGGATACTGTCTATATGGGATGTGTATAGCCTTTTGTAGGATGCTATCTTTGCATCCAGGCTTTTGTTAATGAAATATATCTATTCTTTTCCTGATCAAAAAAAAAAATTCAGCAGTAATTGCTTGGGTTCTTGTTATATTTTCCTTTGTCATAATGGTTGGAAAATGGTAAAGTTCTATTATTGTTATGAGGATGGGGCATAGATTGGACTACAAATACAGAGACAGTGACTTTTTAATAAACAACAATGAAAATGACACATGTATCCCAAAGGAAGACATTTGTTGGCACAAAACCCGCCTGTGTATGAAAGTATGAAACTTATTAAATTTTCGCCATCTAAACGGCAATTCAATTTGATACATTTACCGACTCTTAAAGATAAATTTTTAGCCTAGAATCTACTTCTTACAAGCAAGACAAGAGAATAATCTAGTGTCCTATACATGAATGAAATTGTACTCTCTTAAATAATAGTAAAGCGCTTACTTAGTACCTAATCATGTAAAAGTGCTAAATTAATAATGAACATAGGATTAGTTACTGCTGTAAAAGTGCTAAATTAATAATGAACATAGGAAAGTAATCTGGTGTGGGTTAAGGATCTAATTTTGTTGAATTTTATCCCATGAATCATGATCCCCCCCCCCCCCCCTTTCTGAGGTTGACATTGTTAGATCTCTTTTATTCTTGCCTTGAGTTGATTTCCTTCCATCATTGAGATGTTTATATCATGTGTGTTTATCCAAGCAGTAGTGAAGATTGAGTTTTGTTGCTTGTTTAATGGGAAAGAAGTAATTTGACATCATCAAAGGTCTTTTGCTTCAAACCTCTTATGGTTATGGGCTAAGCTTATAATACTGCCAAATGAGCATCAGTAAGAATTGGGCATCAGTAAAAATTGGTAGTTTGATTGATGCTATCGAGGGATTGGGGGACTTGGTACCATGCATCTTGTGCTAGATGGATTTATAGAATGTGACGTTTGTGGATTGATTTGAGGGCCTGAGGGTGGAAGTCTTTCCTAGTCAGAATGGAAGTGCCTTCTTTGTGAGTTTCGTAGTGAAATTTGCACCTTCATATTGATATGGCTACCAGGAGACAGGATGGTGGGTGCCCTAGGAGTTCATATGTGATGTTTATATGTATCCATGGGGATACATAGTGATGATGAGATGTTTCCCTTTGTGAGTCTGGCAACTTCGAGAGCATGTAGGCTCAAGTTAAGATCAGTGAGCCCTGCAGTTTGAGTCACCCTCCTGCACATTTGGCTTGTTGATGAGCTGAAATAAAGCAAGCAGCACGAGTGTTTTCTTTGATTTTGTGATGCACTGCTTGAGATGATGATATAATCGCTCAAATTAGCATTATGGGCCATGACATGAGCCATTTGCCCCACCCATAGTGGAACCTTTTGTGTCTATGACTATTTAGCCATGGAGCTTTTAAACCTGGGTTCCGAATAGATGCTGATTTTTTAAGGTGCCAACTTGGCTAGTACCGCTAGGTCCGCTGGGATACCTATTGGTGGTCTTAAGTTTTGGCAACCGATACAACCCGCTAGCCATTTAGAGCTATGTTTAGATGGGTTGCAGATAATGATATATGAGAGCAAGTTGTCCAAGTTTAAATTTTCACAGCCCTCCTCTCCCAGTCTTTCAATTGGGCTTCAGCACATGGAAATGATCTTTCTTAAGAAAGGGAAAGCCGGGGGCAGGCACTGAAGTGCACCTCCTTATAGGCACTACTCAGAGTAGGACCCTGAAACCGAAGAATGAGTGGGACTAGGAGTTTTTTTCTTCCCCCGCCCCCTGTTTTTTTTTTTGGGGGGGGGGGGGTGGTTTGCTGGAGGGGCAGTGGGTGGTAGCCAGTTGCATTCCAGCGTCACCCTCAATTGCAAAAAGGTCATTCCTGTTAGGCTCTGACTTTTTAAGTGCCTGCAACTTCATGGCAGGAGTATAGGGAGAAGGTTGATGGGGCATTTGTGAGTCTCACCTTTGTGGACATCAATTACCTTTGTATGCAATATGCAGCCGCCGGCCCCCCCCCCCCCCGCCTCCTCAGGACTCCCCAAAAAAAAGGGAAAATCAGAAGTTCTAGAATTCTGTTTGACGTTGTGGCACTGATTCTTTTGACAGGGAAAGTACAGCTACAGAAAAGGTAAAGGAGGCACATAGAAAGGTGATGATTGCAAACCACCCAGATGCAGGTGGCAGCCATTACTTGGCTTCAAAGATTAATGAAGCTAAAGATATGTTGCTTGGCAAGTCCAAGAACAGCGGATCTGTCTTTTAGTGTTTCTTCCATCATTTGTTTTGGGTGGCTCTAGTCTGCAATTCTTAAGAACCACTTGGAAATATTCTCAATTGAAGGGGAGACGTTGCAGTTTTTTCAGAGATCATCTTCATACAAAAGTTAGTTACAGCTGTTCGACATTCATGTTTATACAAGAATCGTTGGCAAGCAGACGGCTCATCATGTGTTTGCTGAGACTGATATACAAGCTATTTATTGTAGTCTAACTGAGCTAATTGGCTGTAGCCTTTTTTGTCTTTGAATGAGTAATCGGCGGTTGCCTGAAGTTGTGAGCACTAGGTTGTTGATAATGTAATAACTTTTTGGTGTATTATGCTGTTTTTGCCGTTAGTTACACACTTCATCAGAGAACAATTTCTCAGGTCTGTTTGAAATCTGAAACCATACTAAAACTAAACTACTCATGACAGCTCTTATTTTAACTTGAATTTTCTGTTGCTCCATGTCTTGCTGTGGGAGGTTTATTGTTAGGGGATCGTGGGGTCAGCTATGGCACCTGATTCCGCACTGGATAACAGGATTCACTGAGGCACTGACTGTTCTTTGCGGCGAGGGTAGAAAGACCATAAACCCAGATCAGCTCTCCATGGAATGCGCAGTAGAGAGCATATTTGGCACAGCCCGAATTGGGGAATTAGAGAACATATTTTGCTCAGCCCGAATTGGGGAATTAACAGAAACTTTGTGGGAGGAGGGGATGTATACTCCACTAAGGCGCAAATTGTGTGAAAGGGATGGAGTTCCACAGCTCGAATAGTGCGAGTATTTAATTTGATTACAGAATGGCCGAATTTTTAGTTGTAACTATCCAACACCACGTAATCATCCAACAGAGAAGCTTATGCCATGTCACATATTTGGTGAACTCAGCAAAACCCTGAGACGCCTGACACATTTGACAGCAGAAATTATGATCTCTACTGATACATTTGTAAGCAGGAATTATGATCTCACCTACTTACAATGCACGGACACTAATATGGTAACGCGAAGACGACACAATATGTATAGGACATGTTCTAACGGGGACAAGGCATCGACACGAATTTTTAAAATTTTTAAAATTGTATTTAAAATTATGAATTTTATACACAAAATTTTCTGTTAAAAAAATTTAATACGAGCAAAATATGCTTCTAAAAGTCGAATAGTAAAAACTATTCTTATTAGCGGAATTGAAAAATATGATCTTGAATCTAAGATTGTAGTAATAGTTAATTGTTCAAATTATGAAAAAGAAACAACAAATTAATTACTTAAAGGACTCCAACTTATTGTGCAAAAATAAAAAGGACCCTCTGCATTCAAAAATTATGAAGTAACTTGACTTATATAGTAGTTAGAAGAAAGTACCCTCAAAGGTTACGATTAATTATTTTTAGGTCTAATTCTACTATTTCAGTTCACGGGAAAAGCTCATAATTGTTCATAGCTGCATATTTTACCTCACTTCTTAAAAACTTTTGAAAATTTTAATTTTGTGCATATGTTGTTATTCCATAAATACTAGTCAAAGCTCTCTTTTAATTGGTCTCAGAGCTACGTGAGCAAAATACAATTAAGATAATTAAGTTAATTAAGCTAATTGATTGCATTTAATGCTAAAGATCATCATCGAGTTGTCCTACTCTAAATTATTCACATATTGTGTATACCTCAAAGCAATCCACTTTAGTAGCACCGAATTAAACTATATTACTGATATAGTTTTACAGTCAAAAGCAAAATTAGCAAAAATTAAAAACAATTGTCTGTAATCCATCTTTCTTTAATTAACGAAGGCAAACACAATTAAAAATCTAATTTAAGTATTAATATTGCGTTTCAGCATAAATATCCTTTTCAAAACCTAAAAAACAAAAATTGTTTCTCTTTGGAAAATTTAAAAATCGAAAAGAAGTAGAAAAAAACATCAAAAAATGAAGAAAATGAGTAAGACGATGGAACATAAGCACTACACTCTTGACAAGTTATAAAATACATTTAATAAATAGTCAAATCCAGAAGATTTAAACAAGATAATGAGTGCAACAGTGGGCAAGTTAGAAGTAATATATGATGATAATGAAATGACAAGTAACACACAGTTAGAAGAAGAAATATATCAATAAATAAACCTAATTAAATTAGAGGATCTAAATGCTATTCCTTTAGAAGAAATGAGGAGAAAACAAGATAAAAAAAATATATGGAAACTTGGTAGCTGAAAGTAAAATCAATGAAATTGGTGAAAAAACTTAACATTGACAATTTTGAATCTGATTTAGTTAACAATGTAATTTCCAAACTTGAAGAGTTTGATAAACCGTCTAGAGAAAATACCCATTTTATGAGACCTATATATGTTTCAGTAGGACAAACCACCAACGTTTCTATTGGGTTCATCCTAAGGAAAACTACGTCCTTTTAAAAAACTAGTCTTACCTCAATTAACCAAACGGGTTACATTCTAAACATAGATTTACCTCCTAATAGAAAAGAAATGTTTGAACATTGGTAGAAGGGGC
Organism: Selenicereus undatus; assembly: GCA_017589665.1. Lineage (NCBI taxonomy): Eukaryota > Viridiplantae > Streptophyta > Magnoliopsida > Caryophyllales > Cactaceae > Selenicereus > Selenicereus undatus. The sequence continues at coordinate 42,805,063 of JACYFF010031952.1, forward strand.
ATGAATGGTGTCTTGAATACAACGTGAACTGCTAGAAATTTTCTAAACTATGTCGAACATAATTTTTTTTAGCACTGTAACTAACTAGTAAGACACATTAGATGAGTAAGGTAAAAACATATTAAGAATGTTGGAAACACCAATTGTTATGTTCAAAAGATTATGCAAGAAAATCGAAACTAAAGTTATTGGAGTTAGACTTGAGATGAAGAAAAAGCTAAAGAGTGGCAAAGAATGATTAATAACATAGAGCTTTGGGACCTGAGATATTTGAAAAATTATATTGCTAAATTTAGTAAATAATATCACAAAATTGAGTATAATAAAATTAGTCTTGATATATTTTATGACAAATTATCTTATCCGATAAATTCCATAATTAATGAAAAATACATTACATGTCGAAAAAAGTGAATGTCATTAACACGCTTGATACAAGAATAATTTATATAAAAAAATGGATTAATGATCAATGTCTTGATCTCCAAAAACAAAGAAAAATGAATAAACAATTTCTAGCCCATTGTAATATTTCTCATCAATGGGAAAAAGAACATGGGAAGAAAAGAAAAAGGAAAGTTTACATGAAAAAGAGTTTTAAAAAGAAAACAGGAGAAAAATACAAAAGAAAATATTATAATAATCCAAACTCCAAAAATCAAAGATATTTTTGTTTTTTTTAGAAGTTGCCTATTATGCTGCATGGAAAAATAGCTGAGTGTTGGGCTTGTGGAGAAGTAGGACATTATGCAAACGAATGCAAAAATAGAAATAACAATGAATTTGTTGAAACTTTGGTTAGTTTAGATTATTTTGAGCTTAGTGAAGAGCAAACACTAGATCTTGTCCTAGAAAATAACAAAGGAATTGTTGAGATAGTAATAGAGGATTAGTATGAAGAAAAGTGATTATGAAAAAAAACTAGTCATATGATGAAAAGTAACTCAATTAGTCTTGGTGACCTTCAAGAATAGGAATTTCTAGGAGATAATGAAAATGAACAGGTTTGTGAAAAAGAATTTATCAAATATGTAAACGCAAGGGCGACTTCTACTTTGGTAATTACGGCTTAACAAATTTTCGATCTCCATTGAACATATACAGAGATCGAAGAATTTTCTGGCAAATAGTTTGATTCGTGAGCTTGCACCTGGAATATGTGAGGCTCAAGTTCGACTTCATATGCTGACTATATTGCCAGCAAAGGTCAATGGTGATATTAGAATAGAACTCCTATTGGATGAATAAATCCAAAATGAAATGTCATTACTTCTAGAACGGATCTTTCTTTATACTAGAATTCTTATAGATATTTTGAAATTTCATACGTAAAGTAAATCACACTTTGGATTGTTCAGTTCTGCCTACTAGTAGTATACATATTCAACCTTTTAGCACGACAAATGAATTACTAAAGGTGTCCTTTTGATGTTCAAGCAAAAATAAGTGCCTATATGTTTAAGAAAAATGGTTCATGTAGCCTGCATTAACTACCACAATCATGGAGTACTATGGCCTTCTTCCTGATAGGTCTAGAATTTGTGATGTTAGATACCGAACAAATTTAATCTCTCTAGATGATACCATCATGAAAGACTGGGAATATGAGATGGTAGCTTACCTCATAAAAATCCATAATCCGAAATATCCATTCTTTTCAAGTATAACTAAGTTTCAAAAGTATATGTTAAAAGAATCCATCATATTTGCACGTTTCCTTATGGTCCAACAAGAGCTCTTGAAAATATAAGTTTGCACACTAAGGTAAATTTCTCATTGATTGAGTATGAAAATGAAAATGTCAAAGCAGCTCATTCTCTTGTTCGATTAATTGATCTAAATGACCCTAATGATCAACAACAAAAATGGTTCACATAACGGCAAGAAATAGTTAGTGATCCTACTTTAGCAAAAGTCATTAATTTTTACAATATTTATGATTGAATGTACCCAATGATTGAATGATGAAAGATACTAATGCATCGTGTAAACACTACTTTCTTTTATCATAGTGAATTCAGTTTAGGGCCTGTTCTATTTTGCGTTTTAGATAGATAGATAGATACAAGGAGATGTAAGGAGTTGTAAGGAGATGTAAGAAGCTGTAAGAAGACGTAAGAAGCTGTAAGGAGATGTAAGGAGCTGTAAGAAGATGTAAGAAGCTGTAAGGAGCTGTAAGAAGCTGTAAGGAGCTGTAAGGATAGATATAAGGAGTTGTTGAATTGTAAAAGAGTTGTATAGTATAATTTGTTTTAGATGAAAAATAATAATATTAAAATAATATACTTAAGAAGTTGTATTTTGTATTTTGTATTTTTATTTTTTTATTATTAGTATTATTATTTTTTCATTTTTTATTTTTATTTTTTACTTATTTTATTTCTTGTATTTTTTGTAATTTTCTAATTTTTTAATTTTTGTTATTTTATTGTCTTATTATTTATTTATTTATTTTTTATTTTTTATTTTTTATTTTTTATTTTTTAAAGTTTTTAATTTTAATTTTTTTTGTTATTTTTTAACTTTCTATTTTATAATTTTGTAATTTTTATTTTTATTTCTTATTTTTTATTTTTTTTATTTTTAATTCATAAGTTTTTAATTTTTAATTTTTTAATTTTTAATATTAAATTTTAATTTTAATTTTAATTTTAATTTTAATTTTTTAAAAAAAAATAAAAAATAAAAAATAAAACTAAAAATTTTGAAAATTTTAAAATTAAAAATTAAAAATTAAAAATTAAAAATAAACATAAAAATTAAAAATTAAAAATTAAAAAATTAAAAAATAAAAAATTAAAAATTAAAAATTAAAAACAAAAAATTAAAAATTAAAAATTAAAAATTAAAAAAATTAAAAATAAAAAATAAAAAATTACAAAATTACAAAATTACAAAATAAAATTTTAAAAAGTAAAAAAATTAAAAAAATTAAAAATTAAAAAATTAAAAAATTATAAATTATAAATTATAAATTATAAATTATAAAATTATAAAATTATAAAAAATAAAAAAATAAAAAAATAAAAAATAAAAACTAAAAAATAAAGAACAAAAAAATTTAAACTTTAAAATTTAAAATTAACAATTAAAAATACAAAAATACAAAAATACAAAATAAATACAAAATAAATAAAATGAAGATGTAAGGAGATGTAAGAAGATGTAAGGAGATGTAAGAAGATGTAAGAAGATGTAAGAAGATGTAAGGAGATGTAAGAAGATGTAAGGAGATGTAAGAAGCTATAAGAAGATGTAAGCTCTTAGCTAAATCCTAAAAAACGCGAAATAGAACAGGGCCTTAAGTATATGAAGGTAGAAGGAGTTACCTTACAAGATGTTTTTGATTATCTTTTTGATGTTGGAGTTGGAAAATTATTATTAGAAAAAGAAAAGAAATATCTGCATAATGTATTTGAAAAATGATATGCATAGCATCTTAAACTTGATAAAGATTTTGATGATTATATGGGTAGTGATGGACTTGAAGATATTATTAGAGATGAAGGTATATAGAATCATAATATAAATGACTAGTCTTGCCAACATTCAGTAATCTAAAGAAGTTATTGCACGATTATTTATTATCTTGTCAAAATGTCAAGTCAGTAAACTCATACAGTCTACTATAGTTATATGTAGGTCCCTACAACAATGTGTACAGTAGTCATTAGGGCATTCTATGTATTCCATACCCTCTATAAAAGAAGTTGAGTATTGTATGGGACATGGTTTTTATTTGATCATACTTGAGCGAAAGAGAAGTCAAGTTTTTTAATTTCTCTATGAGCAAGCATATATGATGATTTTAGTAGTTTGGGTCCCTCTTCAATATTTCTTTTGTAATATTTCCACTTGCAAGCCTTCAATACAATACGCTTCCCAATGGAAAATATTATTCAATCGAACCTTATGCTTTAAATATTATAATTTTTCAATTAAAATTTAACTATCCTTAAAAATATAAAAACTTTATTAGTCACTACGTTTAGAGGTAAGAAATGAAAGAGATTTGCGTTGTGCCTAATCTAAGAAAGGTGCAGTTGACATTAGCAGTTTATGTAAACTAAAAGTTATGGACCGCCAGCGTACAACACCGACTAAGTTCAGGTAATCACCAAAACTCTCTAATTAATTTTATTATGTTGCTAAGAATGATATGTCTATAATCATAGAAAATATAATATTTATGATATAAGTAGTAGATTGGGATAACTAATATCAGTAAAGTCATTATAAGAAATTAAAGTGCTTAAAACAAGTCTATTTTCAGAAAAAGTCCAAAAACAGCAAAATTATGGGAAAATAGCACATTTTAGTCAAAATTGTAATTTATGAAAGTTTCCAACCAAAATAATAAGAAAAAGAATCTAAAAATCTATTGTCCAAAAATATATGGTATCTCAGACTTATTTTCAAAAAGTCAGGGATCTTAAAATAGTTGTATGAGAAGTGAGGGTACCTAAGAGTTGCCAATTGAAAAACAATTGATATTCAATGACAATAGAACGATCAAATATGTCAATTGTATAAATTGCTATAACAAGAAATAATTAAAGAAAATAACTACTTATACTATTGTTGACTTGCATTTGGTATGGTTGATTATGCGCATCTGATGCATGTTCCATACTCATTTTTTTGGGCTACTCCTAAATTTCTTTCAATTTTTGGTGTCTCAAATCTATGCTATTATAATAGCAATCTTTACAAAACCCTAGAATGGTGCAACAAGAGTGATTTGCGAAATTTAGTGTAATCTTAACCACAAAAATTATTTATGCATTAAATCTAAGCCATCGATTGTAAAGTTAAGATATCTTTTTATTTTATTTTATTTAAAAAATCCCCCATGATTTTGGATATACATGATAAAAGGTAGATGATAATTCAATTATCTAGGAAAAAAATTAGGTAATTATATTTATTACTTAAATCTAAACCATTGGTTTTAGTTAAAAAAAACCACCTTATCTAAGAAAAATACCCATTTATAATTTTTATTTTTAAAAAAATCACTCATAATTTTGGTTATATTTAATAAAGGATACATGATAATTGTATTATCTAAAACAAATTCAAGAAGTTAAAAAAAATGATAATCTTTGGAAAAACCTAAAATGCTAACTATAACATGAGTCATTTACAGGATTTGATATAATCTTAGCCATAAAAATTAGGCAATTATATTTTTTTTATTAAATCTAAACAGTAGATTTTAGTCTAAAAAAACCATCTTATCTGAAAAAGCCATCTTATCTAACTACCCATTTACAATTTTTATTTATTTATTTTTTAAACTCACTCATAATTTCGGTTATATTTGATAAATAATACATGATAATTCTATTATCTAAAAAAATCCAAGTAGTTAAAAAAAGTGGTAATCTTTGGAAAAATCGAAAATGCTAGCTACAACATGAGTGATTTGTAGGATTTAATATAATCTCAACCATAAAAATTAGTCATCTATTAAATCTGAGCTTTCAATTTGGTATCTAATTTGTCTATCTATCTACACTATATTAATAACAATATTTAGAAAACTCTATAATACCAACACGAGAGCTATTTGCGGGACTTGATGTAATCTTAGTCACAAATATTATCAACTCATTAAATCTAAACCCTTGATTTTGAAGTTTAAAAAAAATAGTTTGTAATTGTCGTCTATCTCCAAACAAAATATTGCTTTATTTTTATTTATTTTTAAAAAACAAAACTTAGGGGAGTTAACTACCACTCCCCATATTTTCGATTATATGTGATACGTGAATGTCGGGACTTTAAATACTTCCAGCGGGTGATTGTGTGCATGTCTCTTTATCTCATCAAAGCGCGCGTGTGCGCACACACACACATACACTCTCGCTCTCTCTCTCTCTCTCCTGAAAATTTATTTCTTTAATTTATTTTAGAAACCGCTTCTCTAATATTCCTTCTTCTTTAATTTTCTTTGATAGTCACCTTTTGATTATTTACTACATGAATTTTTCAAAATCTTTTGGCTAATTTGTTTGGGGATTTATGTGATACATAGGTACAAGGAAAACAGGAAAACACAAACAATACTCATGAAGCAATAGAGGTGTGCAAAGACTAGAAGAACATATGAAAATCTCCTTCTTTTTCTTTTGCTTCCAATTCCTAGGATTGAATCTACCAGCATTGTGTGATGGTGTGATTGTTTCTACTTCAGTTCATTTATCAATTTCGTTTTTGTGCCTGCTAGATCTCTGTTACTATTAGCAATTATTCTTGTTGCATGTTATCAAGGTTTTGGATTTTTTTAACTTCTTTTTATTTTTCAAAGTGCAAGAATGACAGTCATGATAATGGAATTTTGGATAAGGGTGGTTGACTTGTGAAATCAGATATTTTAAGAGGAGGGATGATAATACAGTGTATTGATTTAGAAGGAGACAATCGGCTTTAGAAAATTTAAATTTAGTTAGAGGGTATTTCGACCCTGAGGAGGGTATTGATGGATTCATTCTAAGCTTTGACCTTAATTTTGTCTTTTCTTTTTGGAGGAACTAATTGTAGAGCATGTTTAACGTGATGAGAATTGAATTAGGGATTTTGGGAGTTAATACCTGTGGAAGGACTTGAAGCATTGCATTACCGTCTAAGAGGAACTTCAAGTACAAATAAGTGTCCTTGAAGGATTTGGATGAATATTTCGATCAATTGGGAAGAGAAAAAAAGATAAATAGAAGAATATGATCTATTTTTGGAAAATGACTTCACCTTAGCATGAATTGCTATCTCTTTTAAAATTTTATTGTGAAAAAACTAAAATAATGAATTTTAAAGCACATATAGTTCAGTATTTGATGAAGGAGAATAAATTTTATACTATGATTATTACTATTGTTGAAAAATTTTCAAGAGATATTGCATTTGATATCTCTATATTTTAAAAAAATTCATTTCACACACAACATAAAAATGAATGTGTTATGAACAAAGTTCATCATGATCCTGCAACCCCCCCCTCCCAGGGCAGAAGTTTGTATTTTCAGTGAGACAAAAATACGGAGGTTGGGGTATGACAATATTGTCAAAATTTAATTCTTAAATAGAGAATAACACTAGAATAGGATATATCTGCACTAATAAGAGCATAATTGAACAAAGTATTTGAAGTGGTTGTTTAATCAAAGTAATTTATGGAGCCTAAATTCCACCATTGATGAAGAACTTTAAGTTTGTTAAATATTTAATCCATTACTGAAAATTAGTGGTGAAGAAGTAATTCCAAGTACCTTTATTGTACTAATTAGATATTATGCAAAAAAAGTCATGAGGGAAGGCAGTAAGATGTGTGCATTTTTTAGGTAGATTAATTTTTTTTTCAATTATTTCATACACTTCAATTAAATATATAGTATATTTACGGCATATTATAACTCCTATTTTGTTATTATTTTCTTTTATATATCCATATAGAACATTAATCCTTCTTTAGGGCCTATTATGCCTCTTTTGTCCACCATAGGTTCTTAATGTACTTTGATGCTAACTTTAGGTCCTTATTGGATAGTAATTAAAGATATTATGCACTTTCAAAGTACTTAACTCAGGATTTTCGGAAAGTGGGATTTGATTGAGAAGCGGGGAGTAATTTTATTTTTTAATTTGGATTTGTTTAGATTTTGTTTTGCAATAAATGGTTTGTGATTTTGGTTCATGGTATTTGTTTTTATTTTGAGTTTATATTTAGATATCAAAATTTCCCTTGATAAGTGGTTTGTAATTGATATTGCTATTGTTCCTCAGTGTTTGACTATTTGCAGAACTAAAAAAATCTTTTCTGGTGAGGATGCGTGTTATCACATGGATTGTAACTTTCAAGAGGATGCAGTAATGTGTTAATAATTTATTTCACTTAATTCAAAATGTCATTGTACGATTGGGATAACTACTTTGATTAATTATTTATTGTTTTCCTTGATGATTCTTATATGCTTTGGGAACTCGGTTCGGGGAATGTAATGTAATTGTGCAACATGAGAAATGAACAACCATGAAATTTACCACTGCTTTTGGGGTCAGATTTGAAGGTGTTGCAATACTACCATTCCTTGACGATATTACAAAGGGGATGCTAATTAACAACAAGCGGGAAGCAAAGCAACTCATTAGAAGAAACAAATGGATTGTTCAATATAGTGGAATGGAACTCCAACCTTATACAAGAAGTTATGTATAATTTTCTATGTTTGTAGCTAGGTGAGGGTCTTTAATATATGTTATATTTTTGGATTTATATTTTTTTTATGGGTTATCGTAGAGAGTATCAGATGTTAGATCTGTTATGGTGTAAAATTTATAACCCATAAAGGTTGATGTATAATGCATAAATGTAGAAGTTAAAAGGAGAAAATAACTTTGTTTTGAAAAATATTTCGATATCTAATTATTCTCAAAGGTGACGTCGTCTAATGTAAAGGAATGGGTATCTTTCACTTATAACTTAGCGAAACTATTTGTACGTGAGTGATACATGATCCTCACTGTCTCGCGCTATATGCTGATTATTTCATAAATCAAGACCTACTTTTAATTGGTTAGTTTTCCCCAGTGTAATCAACTTTACAACTGAACTTAGTGAAACTTGAGACTTTTTGACGTAGGGGAGAAGGATTTGATTCACCAATTAAAGTTTCCGTTGATTGAAAAAGCCAATTTTGCTAATTATATGATAAAGTAAATCAGATAATATTTTATCTTAATATTCATAAAATATTTATGAGACAAATGATTTTATAAAATGAATACTTTATAATTTTTAAATTAAAATTTAATTTAAAAGATAATTTGTGCATCACACGGGTCTATACTAGTATGTGTTTAATGAGTGTCAATGTCATGTTTGTATCCGATACATATCAAACACCATGTACTGCACCCTCAAGAAGCAAAAGGTTATGTGCCTCATAGATCTCAACCTGCAATGCACTCCCATCACACTTACAGCATGCAATTTTCTCCATCTCCAACCTATCACATTGTATTGAAGGGGCATAGGAGAAAACTGCAATACGAATGGAAACGGCATTGGCTGGGTTGCCAGGAGTGTGGAGTATCTAGGGTGTCGAATATGCGCCCTTTCAGCATCCAAATGACGATTTTGTTCAGGATGGACGTACGCTAAATCGCAGGAATTAGAAACTGCATTTGACTGAAATAATTAGGGACCCCGCAATTAGTATCGCAATGCGTAGGATGTCATTAGGACTGATAAATCATAACCATTGTAACAACATATCATGTAGGAAATGATTTTTTGCTTTCAACGTATTTATAAACCAATAGTCCATAATTCGGCAAAAAAAGGAAAAGCAAATCCTGAGTGTTGAAGAACCACACCCACCCCAAAAGGGGGAGAAACAGACAAGATTATATGGGATAATTAGCCTCAAAATAGATGCAATTATCCTTCCTTTTAGACCAAAGTAGAACACATACTAATCAACCGTGAAAACTAGCCGCAACCCAGCACAAAGCACCATTTACTTTCCTTTCGTTTTAACGGAGGGCAGTGGGCACGAGTGCTAAGTAATTCAAACTCAAAAAGGTCGTACCAATCCGTAGAACATGAACAATTGAGTTAATTGATACCCTCATTAGACAACCTTTAGACACAAGTTCATTGCTTCAGAGCCTTCACTGCTTCATGTAAAAAGAAGGAATACTCTCTCCCAAATTGACACCCTTTTATCATTCGTAATAGTTAATACATACTTCTCCCTCTTCAAGTCCCTATAGACCACACAAGAGCCCACCCATCAGCCATGTATCACATTGCATCTCGACCCAAACAAAGGGATAAATGGCGTGATCTGTATGCACTTGCCCGGTTGACAAATATCAAGGTACACAAGATGACAAAGTAAAACACCAAAAAGAAGACCAATGGAATAATTGCTTCCTTAAATATGTAGATAGCATTCCTGAAATTTCTTCTTGGCGAGAATAACCAAACTTCATTTGCTTTTCTCCAAAGAGCAATGAGCAAACCCATCATATTGACAGCATTACTCTGAAAGAAAGAAGTGAAAATTATGTAAACTGTTAAAAGGGCGGCGGAAAAAAGGTATGGAGTTCTAGTCTATCGTATCGTAGCATCAACAGGGGATGCCTCGTCGTCGGTGGTATTTTCTTGATCTGTGTTGTCTATATCAACTGTAATATCAAGGGGACCCAGTGGATCTCCAAAGAGGCTTGACAGTATCTGTCTGTGACAGTTGTCACAGAAGAAGAAGAAAGAGAAGTGGCCTTCATTTGGAAGTAGATGCAAGGTAGCACTTGGTAGAATCCGGCTAATGTAATCTGCCATCGATGGCGGTACAACATGATCGTCCAATCCCTGCTCAGGAGAACATGTTTGAGTAGAGAAAATCAGCATTTCCAGCAAGGTGTTGAATTTAGGCTATTATGTTAGTAGAAAAACATCTAGCAAAGTTGCGAGAGAGAAATTATCGATGACAAATTAGGATTTTTTTCTTATTCCCCATACCAATGAAAATAAAGAAAAAGACGTAAACCAAAGAGGGGAATAGAGAAACCAAACCCTAAAAATTATTTTTTTTTTGGAGGGGGGGGGGGGGGGGGGAAAGCAAGAAAACAGACAAGGTTCAACTTTAGAACGCCATGGCTATAGTCAATATCTATATATGACAGCCATTTTTCTGATATATTGCCCCCCTCTGAGAAACAGCAAGCAGTGTTCAGCCATTTTAGTGCCATAATGGCTTCTGAGCTACTTTGCCATGGTAAGAGTATCCGCAGACAGGTACAACATTAAATACCTACAACAGGGAGCAAGCTATACCAATTTGGGTTAACCTGGACCTATATTACTTCGACTCATACCCATGTCCGACACCTGACACTCAGGCACAGGTATGGACACTCAACCTTCATTTTGGACCAATAAATTTTAGAAAAGAAATTGCCAAGTCCAATACAACATTCGTGTCGAACACTTGAACCTCCAACATGGGTATGACATAGACTTGAACACAGCTCAAACCAGCCCATAAAACTTGATTCAGCCATATCCAATTAGTTATTTAATGTCTCATTCATTCTCTTTTTTGCTGCCCACCTTCTGGACAGGAGAAAAGTCAATCTTGTAGCTAACTTTTTCCAGCTTGGGCTATCATGGAGAGTGAAATAGAAGAATATGCCTCTTTAAGCTCTTAAGGATCTAACCAAAATAGCCTCTTCATAACTCTGCAATTCAGGAAGGAGTCTCAAGGTACGGATCAATTCCTTTTTTGGGGGGGAGGGTGTTTCTTGGGGAATCAGGGGGAAAATGAGAATGGATAGGACTGCTTCAGCTAGCTGTCCCCCCCCCCCCCCCTTCGCAGGGCAATTTGTGAGTTGAACTGATCCAGTGCTTCATCCAAGTTGGGATTGTTTCCTGGAACCACTAAAGCTGCAACCAATAAGATCACCAACCCAGTTTGCTCTTTAGTATGGTGGCAGGCTACTCAAGTGTAACTCAACAGACCAGCCAACCTGTGATTTTGGACAGATCTTATTCAGTCTGTAACAGTTTTGTGGCTGAGCAAGGTCAACATATATTAAACATCGGGAGGTAAAATGCATCTTGCGTGGAAAGCAGCAAATCAAATTATTGAAAGTGAGACAGTGAAGGGACAAACCTGCCATATGTGGATTGGGCCTGCAAAACCGGTTAACTCACACTCGGCTTTGCTGTATATGGACTTAAGCCAAGGAAGGATGCCTTTTCCTGGGCACCTTCTCCTTAACTGCAGATCTGCCAGGCTAAAACCCCAATCTGACACTTGCAACCTGGCTTCCTCAATGAAAGGCTTCATTAGCCCTTGTCTCACAGACTCTTCCACATCTCTTTGCCAAAATTCCTCAAAACTTGCATCCTCAGTCAGGGCTTTGTCCTGTCCAAGAGAGCCATCCCAAAATGTCAGAACATCGTGAAACATGTGTCTAGAATATCCAACAAGCAGACTACAATGAGGATTCCCCTATCATCTACAAGATCATACGCATACATCTTTATCCTTGCCAAAACTACATCTCCAAGAAATCATCTCGTGGTAGATTGGTTTCGGCAGTAACAAGCTTACTACAGATAATTCAAGTAATAGTGGTAACAAAGCAAATAATAAAGCGAATAAGGTCAAAATAAATCAACAAGGATGGGGAAGAAGAAAGAGACATAGAAAACTTACACGAGAGGCTGACAAAAGAAGCGCCTAAGACAACATGGGGAAAAAAGAAAAAGGTCCAAAGGAGATCATAAATTTGAAAAAAGAAAAGTTGTAAGAATCCTAGAATGCACAAAGAGCTATCAAGAGGCAAATACTTGAAGATATTTCTACGGCTTCATGTCAGTCTAAATTTTGGTGGGTATGGTTTACAAGGCAACTTGATTTGTTAAGGCAGGTTACAAGGCTTGATTTAGATTTCACCAGCAAGTGCTGTCTGGTGTAGATTCCCTATACCCAAGCATGCATTTTGTTTACAAAGGCTGTTTTAGGAAGGTTGAATGCATGATTGATCAAAATGAATATGGCAGTGGATTCTTAATGCAACCCTACTCAATCTGCTGAAGAATCACACATTCATATTCTTCCAGTACCCATATGGCCCTAGATTTTCAAAGCTGCCCAGTCAACCTGCTCAAGAATCACATGCTTGTCCTTTGTTCCAGCACAGCAGTGCCCATACAGCAGAAGCTAACTAGAATGATATTGAACAAAACAGACATCACAATTAACATATCTAACCTCAAGTGGACTAGCAAGTATTGTAAGAGCATATGCAATGGTGATCCATAATTTTGGATCACAAGTGGGGGTCCAGACCCTCCACATCATCCAACAAGCCAATCTTTTTCTCTTCTCTACATTTCATGGATCACCAACTTGATCACCAAATAAAATAATATTTTTGTGGACCCCACCACTAACTTATTATTGGGTTTTAAAATTTGAAGGGCTTAGTTGGCAAACAAACAAAAAAGAGAAAATGTGTAGGGGCAGATCACGGCTGTGACCTGGACCGTGGGGCGAGCGAAATTGATCACTGATGCATAGTATTTTTTGGACTGTGAGCCAAATTTTTGGCCCACAAGCCTTGCATTGCAAGTGCTCTAAGGCTGTGAGACTTCAATGGAAGGTTTCTTACATAACTATAACAGCAGCAACTTAGTTTATTTGGATGAAAAGGCTTCAGATCACAAAAAACTCCCCACCCAGCCCTAAAGGGAGTTAAATCAATCCTAGTTCACATGAATCTCCCCTTTTCCCATTATTGCCAACCCCTCTGCCAGCTCAAAAAAAATTCGCAGGTATACATGTAGGAAACATACTCACCGTTTTCCCAAGTTTCAAGAAAAACCACTTCTCAATTGACCCATGCTTTCCAGAAAAGAAGCTTCGCCGATAAAAATAGGAAAGCAAACAGGGGAATCTCCTTCCTAGAGAGAACATGAACTTCCTCCCTTGCTCCCACCTCTCCCACGTTTTACTCATCTCTTCTTTTGTCATGCTCGATTCATAAGGATTGACCATGGGAGCGACAAAGACAGCACCTGCCAATTTTAGAAGACATGCACCATAACTACTTTTAGCACAAAATAAAATACCAGCTTCTGCTACACCTCAAGAAATCAAATCCGTACCTTCTACTCTGTTTGAGATAAACTTGAGTGTTGCCCATGCATGCATCGCTGCACTAGAGTACCCCAACACCCAGAACTTGTCATTCACACCTAGAGAATCTGCCAGGTACTGCACATCTAGGGCTGATGAATTGAGGTCCCTTGAGGGATGAGGATCACTCTCCCCAAAACCAGGAAGATCATATGTTACCAAACGGACACCATACTCCTCCAAAAGGGAGGACTTGATTCCAGGAATACCTTTCCGAGCAGAAATGTCCAATATTGGAAAACACCAACAAAGAAAAAACCACATAGGCAACAAGGCCTCCGCAGTACTGTCTAATTAAACACATAATAGCTTACCTGCTATTCTGGAAGAGAGAAAAGCATGAGGAGCAATAATTGTGAATCGAGCTCTATCAGCTGGGAGGCCTTGTTCATGATATGCTATATGCCTACCATCTGGAAGTAGTATTCTGCTAGCACTAGGAGGATGTATACTTAGCTTCTTTACAATTGGAACCGGAGTATCATGTGAACTATTTATATTCAGTACTGCACAAGATCAAAAGATTTCAATAATAGAATCAAAGATTGACCATAAAAGATATCAAATGGTGATGATTTCAGATAATTAAGCCTATCATACGTTCATATAAATTAAAACTCTAATGCAACCGATAAATAAGATTAAAAGACATACTTCAAAATCACTTAAAAGTAATGATTAATATAATAAAACTAAAAGGCTACAGCTGCCAGCTTAAATCATTCTTTTCATTGGGTAGTAACTATCATAACTGAAAACCTTGCAGTTTGTCCATCCCAGATAGTCCAAAACTCTAAAAGACATGAACATCGAGAAAATGCTTTCAAATAAAGATAAAACAATACAGTTGTGTTTGTGCAACCGCCTAAAGATGGATATTGATGATTATTCTGGATGCTTCAAATGGACAACAGGGGATTTATCTAGCTTAGAGAGGTAAAATTTAAACGATACTATCTTATGATGCTTCCAATTTTCAGTTGGAATTCACTTCACGGTTAAGTACTACAGACAAAATTAATGAACAGAAAACACAAAGCTTGTTAAGTAACCATTATAAAGAGCCCCAAGTCATCATATCCACTTCACTAAAAGAAAGAGCACACAGAACAAATAGCACAACTAGACAGCAACCAAAACCAATATTATTCTTACTATTTACCATATTCTAGAGTAGCATTTGGCAATAACCAGATAGTAACACGAAAAAAGTTACCCATAGAAACGCTCATTTAAACCAATCCAGATAGGCAAAAACCAATTAAATTAGCCAAGAAGACGGAATTTTGAAACAAAGCAATGTGCAGAACTGAAATTACCAGCAAGAGCAAGAATGAAAACGAAGAAGATAACAGGCCAGGCTTGAACTGGATCACGATCCTCAGGCAAATACTCATTCAGAAAACTTAGCTTACTGGAAACCTTAGTGACTGAGGGTCCAAATTTCTTGACAACGTAAGAATCCTCAGACACCAAACTCTGCTGCACAATGTCTTTGCACCCTCTAGAGAGGTCTACAAGTAGTTCACCCCATGCTTTGGCAAACCCTTTGATCTGATCCTTCAAATCCTCAGGTTCTGGATCCTCATAACGAACTTGAAAATTAAAAGGGTTTTGCTTCAGATCATCCATGGCAGTCGCTGTAAGTGGATCCTCAGTCCCAGTGTAGCGAATCCCATGATCTACCAAGCTAACTGGCTCCTCTCTCCATGAACCAGACCTTGTAACATCCGCCATTTTCGCATTGAGTGAATAAAAAACTCAAGCTTTTAGGTATTCAAGGGTATCAAAGATGGGGTTTTGGTTGAAGAATTGGGATCCAAATAGAAGGTGGGGCTGGGTTACTTTAGCTTGAAATTGAAGCTTAGGTTAGAAAAAAAATTGTGGGTTTTGTTTATCCTGAGGGAATCAGCCCTTGCTTAAACCAGACGTTTCATTAACACCCATGTCTTTCCACAACTCAGAAAAAGCGCTAATAAAAGATAAGAGGAAATTCTACTATTATGATGCTGGAGAGAGCAGTTGGAGGTGAGATGGGCACAAGAACAGGCTCATGAATGCAAAATTACAACTATGAACGGCGTTGAAAAGGAGCAAAAGTTGACAAAGACAGACAGACAAACAGAGAGCGCGAGCAAAAATCCTAGTGCCCACAAGGAAACACAAGCCAAAACTGTAACACCTTTTTGCAATATCGAATTTTCAATCCTGACGTGGACTCGAGTAGACCAAGATGGGCCAAACCGACCAGCTGCCCCACCACCTCAAAACAAATAAACAATGCATTTCCAGCACCAGCACACATCATCTTCTCTGTGTATAATTCTTTTCCATTGTTGTTTTTCCCTTTACGGAATAATATTTGCACCTCAGGTGTCATGGGGCATATAAAATATATTCTGTGGTTTTTTCCCAATAATGTGAGCCAAATTTGAGGTCCCATTAATAGATAGACACTGCTGTTTATAAACTGGTTCTAGATGAAAATAAGATTTCATTAATTTTGAATAGATCAAAATAATAAGTTGATGAAATGTTTTAATTGTAGGAAGTAGGTGATACCAATGAGGCAATTACCTCATCATAAAATGTTTTAAAGCGTTGGTTGGTGATGTTATGGTTTCACATTATGCTTGAGCATGTCTATTCATAAAATTAATATTATACCTTTGTGATGCAGGGATATTACTCATAACTTATTTTAAAAAGTAGTGATAATTTCTTTTTTTTTAATACAAGAGGAGGGACCTCATTGCTTACGAATTGGTCATAGTGCAAATATTTATAAGCGCCATATCGAAGATACAGTTTGACCCTCCCCCTACCCAGACCCTACAAGGAGATTTGAAAGGTTGGAGATGTACGAAGGTGTTGTAAACACAAATTTCGAGTCTAAATTGAATAAGACCGGAAATATTGACAAATTTAATTTGTATTGATTTCAAGTAAACCAATAAAAGTCCTCTGATTTGATCTCCAATTTATATTTAAAAGATGCCCGATTGATTTAAATCTTGATTAAGTGGACTGTTTTGACATCCTTTGAAAGAATTTGAATATATTTGATCTTGACAGAGGGTTTGGTTTAATCTAACTCAAGAAAAGTTTTCTATGATCTTCAAAAGTAAATGACACTTGTAGTTTCCTTCAAAAAAATTAAACCTTTAAGTCTTCTAAATGTCTTGGAGTGAATGAGTTCTTCCACCCCCTGAGTACGAGGGAGTAGTACTCTATTTATAGGAAAAGAATCTCCATCCCCTTACTAGGGTTTGCGACTCACTCGTCTTCTTGAGCCGTTGATTGAGTCTTTGACTTATTAGTCCATTTGACTTACGATTTAATGGTCAATTGGACCGTTGAGTTGGTAACCGTTTGGGTTGTGACTTGAAAGTCGATTTGGCCCAACTCATTTAAATAAATTAATTAATTACATGGGCTAACCCAAATAATCAATTTATATTTAATTTCTAGCATGACACATATTATTAAATTTTTAGTGCCTACAAATTGCCCCTTCAAGATTCATATGCGTACATGAATTTGGGTTGTTTGAAGCGGTTGAGTCTCGAAAACCTAGAAGATGCTGATGATCGAAGCTTTTTTGTGGGCTTCCTCCTTTTTTTCTGTTCTTTTTACGATAATGTTGTTTGAGGATTTATGACAAAATTGTAGCAACAATTTGTGATAAACTTAATCAATAATTTACAAGGATAGAATTCTATCAATGATTTGTGATAAATTATATCAACAATTTAGAGCAATAGAATTCTATCAACAAGTAAGAAACTCTGCTCGAATTGAAAAATCAAACCTTTTTTAACCTCTTATTAGGAGTAGATCCTTCAGAAGGCTCAATTGGATTATTCATCTTATTGATCTTCAGAGCAAAAACATCAACATCTATTTGGATGTGAGACCCCATAAAATTACCCTACTTTGTACTACCTTCTCGATTACTTATTGGATAGAGCTTCTCGGTTTTTTTTTTTTGTAGCCACAACCATGGCATCTCAATCGAAGATATACTTCAATTTTTTAACCCAAATTTTGTCTAGGTGTTCATTCAACTGTCTCCGACACCTCATAGTAACTTAGCATAATTCTAGGTCCCTTTTCATGAAAGACCTCGGTAAGCCACCAACAAAAGCTCTACAATTGCTATTGATTGTTAATCCTATTTTTTCTTTTTCCCTTTTCATGACTGGCCAATTTGTCATTAATCATATTTTCAACTTTTATTTTTAAGCATGTAAATTAATATCTCCTTGCTCTTTTGGGAAGGGGGATTCATCATTTGAAGTATTGTATGCTTTAAACTTTGAACTAAAAGAATTGTTTATACCACCATTTACAAACTAAAAATACAAAACCTTCTTACGTTTGGATGAGATTTCTTCGTGAGTTCTCCTTGAGTGACTCTGTCAAATGTTTACATCCTTGGGGTGGTTTGCCCATATGGGTCCACGTTGTCTGACTCTATCGAATTTTTCTCACCCTTGGAGTGCTTGCCCGTATGGGGCTGCCTTGGGTAACTTTCCCGAATATTCTCACTCTTAGATGGCTTGCCGACTTGGGTCCACCTTGGGTGACTTTCTCTAATGTTCTCACCCTTGGACGGCTGGCCCACATGGGTCTTCTTATGGTAACTTTTACTAATGTTCTCACTCTTGGCTGCTTGCCCACATAGGTCCGCTTTGGGTGACTTTTTCAAATATATAGATGGAAGTCACATCATCATCGTCACCAACTTGACGAGAATGCCCTATGATGTGAAGGTGAAAACTGCAGACTTAAAGAGGATTAGTATGTTGTTGTCGCTCCAATTTGAAGCAGAATGCTTGCGTCACCAACATGGATGACAAGGCCATCTTGTCGTTCCCATTTTGCAGGGGGATGACGCTAACATGAAGGAGGAGGTTGACATCACCGTTAGTACTAACTCGGACGAGGATGCTTCATTACCGCTATCACTAGCTGGAAGGTAGAGGCTATGACGTTGTCACTATCAACTGGGTGAAGGATGTCACCGCCAACTCGAAGGAGGATTCTATGTCACCACCAACACGAATAAGGATGTTATGTCGCCGTTGCTATCAATTTGAAGGAGAATGTGTGCATTTCAACACGGAGGAGAGGCTTATGTCCGTTGCCCCCAACTTAAAGGAGGAGATTTACATCGCCGTTGATGCTAAATTGAAAGAGGAGGTGGAAGACTTGAAGTAGGAGATCGCATTGGCACAATAGCAAAATGGAAGGAGGATGCCCATGTCCATTGCCCCCAAGTTGAAGGAACACTAAAAATTTGCAACATTTGGATGAAAGTTTAAGGTCTATTTAGACAGCGTTGAAACTTGATTAGTGACTTGAAAGTCAGAAATTTTGATGATTTGGGAATGTTGAACTTTTGAGAGTCTTTAACTTTAATGACTTGATAGTCTTTACTTTGATAATTTAGGAGTTTTGAACTTTAGTGACTTGATAGTCTTAAGCTTTGGAGGCTTGTGAGTCTTTGACTTTGAAGACTGGATAGTCTACTGAGCATTTTTAGACTTTGATGACTTGATAATCTTTCAGCTTGGTGATTTAGGAGTCACTTTTTCTTATGACCTGGGAGTCTTTATGTTGATGATGTATGAGTCTTGAACTTTGAAAACTTGGGAGTCTTTAACTTAGGAGACTTCGGAGTTTTAACTTGGGACTCTTGTGAGTCTTTAGTTTTGAAGACTTAGGAACCATTTAGTTTGGAGTTTCAAATTTGGGTGACTTGATAGTCTTGAACTTTAAAGAAGGAGCCTTGAATTTTGGTAACTTGATAGCCTTAAACTTTGAAGACTTTGGAATCATTAACTTTGAGTACTTAAGTGTTTATGACATCAATGACTTGAGGGTTTGTAAGGTAACCTTGAAAGTCTTTGATGACTTGAAAGTCAGCAACTTTGTTTGACTAGTAGGTTTGCCACCCAGATGACTTAAGAAAATTTAATCTTTAATTATTTGAGAGTTTCTGTCTCTGATGACTTGAGGGTCTACCATCTTGATGACTTGAGAGTCGTTGAGTTCACTTCAAAGTTTGTGATTTTGTTTACTTGATACTCTTTAGATGACTTGGAAGTCTTTGATTTTGATTACTTAGAAGTTTATGACTTTAATGGCTTGGGAATTCCTGTGGGTGACTTGACAGTCTATGTTAACATGAGAGTCTACATGTAACACTTCGAAATTTCTAATTTCATTTAATTACTAATATATAACCTACGTGGCAGCTGATAACCTATTGGGGCATTACCACTCTATTTTTTGTTAGGAAATAGAAAGCCAACCAAAAGAGTCAAGTCAAGTATAACAAGTTTAAACCAAGTGCCCACTCTAGAAAAATTTATTCAAGACAATAGTTTATAACCCCTATGTGTTAACAACCTCGCTCTAAATGGACAACCCCCTCCTCATGCTCGTGATTATCACCTGAAAATAAAAAAATTTAAAAGAATGAGATGAAACTCAGTAACAACCACCCCTAACAATCAAGACAATACATAAATTCAGTTCAAACAGCGTTGTGGATGGGGGAAGGTAACCCAAATGATCCATACATGATGCCCAATCAACCTGATCCAAACCCCTAACTTCATTTAAGTCTTTATTTTTTCAGCTCAGTTTGCAATATAGAGGCAAGTGACCACACTTGGCCTCTTGGCCTGCATCTGGTTTAAATGCAGCCGCTTATCCAATTTGTGGTCTACTGTCCACTGGACGAGTACCGATAACCTAGCCCACGTGCATCATCAAGGTGGTATGTGGCTTCCAATCATGCATGCAAATACATAGGGAGGCTATAAGACATTCTTATAATTGGGAGCAAACCTCCTTCTTCTCACCTAATTCATTCATTTAGTTATCATATTTAAGAGTAGGTCATGTGCCCAAACTATCGAACAACCCATCTCGACCCAATAAAGATCCAAGATCATTTAAAGGCACGTTCAAAACAAATCATGTAAAGGCGTAATCAAACATTTCAAGAATCCAAGCCAAATTTCAATAATAACATTAAAGTCTCACCACATATTGATTTATTCAAGAAGGCAGCCCTATTATCAATTCAAACCAATGTAAAGATAATTCATATAAAGCACATTTTTAAAGGGATGGTTAGGGGAGTTAAGGCATGATTGTTACCTGACCAAAAGCAATACCTAAGTTTGAGCTCGAGTTTCTAACTTGGGCCTTGAAAGAGTTTAAGGAAAAAGGAGGAGACTTGGACTATTTTTAATTGCTCAACTCAACAACTTAAATGCAACCAAAGGAAGGAGAAATATGGGACTTCTGGGTGGTTGGCAAGAGGGCGGCACTAGTGACAGCAACAACGGGTGGTTGAGAGTGTGTGTGAGAGAGAGGGCGGGGGAGAGAGAGAGGCTGAGAGAGAGGGGATGAGTGAGAGTGAGAGTGAGAGAGTGAGCAAATTAGAGAGAGAGAGAACATGAGGAAGAGAAGGAGAGAGAGAGAGAGAGAGACGTGTGTGTGAATTGATTAAGGGTGAGGGAACACTCTCTAGGGTTAAGGTTTAGTGGAAGGAGGGATGGAGTTGTAGGAAGAAGGTGAAAAAAGAAAGAGAAGAAGGTAAACAATTTGTTCTTTTTTTTATAAAAAAACACGACTTGGGGTGAAAATTTGGCTAATTTAAAAACTTCATTTGCATGAAATAATCTTTATTTAATTTTTCTAAAATTTTTAGGTGCAAGAAATTGAAAATTAACTATTATTTTTGCTTAGATTGACTTAATTAACTGCTAAAACTACACCCTTAAATTTTCCAAAAATTTAATCATCTTACGAGCTCAAGCCTTCTAGGTGGGTCCACTTCAGAAAAACGAATATTTATAATTAGTCGAACAAGTGAGGGTGGATCGCATCTCTTATTCTGGTTCCCAAGTGGCTTCTGATATCTCTTGATTGGTCCAGATAACTTTCACTAGTGGTACTATTTTCTTGCGAAACTATTTTTCTCTTCGATCTAAGATGCAAATTGGTTGTTCCTCGTATGACAAGTCTTCTTAAAGTTGCATAGGGCCTAGTTCGATGACGTGGGAGGGGTTTCGAATATACTTACGTAACTGTGATACATAGACGACATTATGCACCCTTGGCAACTCTGGCGATAGTTCTAATCGATAGGCTACTTCCCCAACTCGCTGAAGGATAGGATATGGCCATATGTACCTAAGGCTAAGCTTGCCGCCACGGTGACACCTTAAGGAAAATGTGATCTCCTACCTCAAACTCTAGAGGGCTACGCATTATGTCTGTGTAGCTTTTCTGATGGCTCTGAGTTGCCTTCATTCATTCTTGGACTATCCTGAACGTTTGAGTAGTAGCTTGGATTAGGTCAGGTCCAATGGCCAACGCATCGTCAATCTCCTGCCAACACACTGGGGTTTTCCATCATGTACCATACAACGCTTCATAAGGAGTCATCCCAATACTACAATGGTAACTATTATTGTAGGAGAACTTGATCAGTGCCAATTGCTTGTCCTAATCTTTCTTAGAGTCTAGAGCACAAGCTCGTAATATGTCTTCCAATGTTAAAATTATTCGCTCAGTCTGTCCATCTGTAGCTGGACGAAAGGTTGTACTAAAGTCTAATAGCATCCCAAATGCCTCTTGTAGTTTTTGCCAGAATCTAAATTGAAATTTGGTGCTCCGATCTGAAACTGTAGAGGTTAATACCCCATGTAATGGAACGATATCCTCTAAATACGCACAAGCTAATTGATATGATGTCCATGTGTTCCTCATTGCTATAAAATGTGCCATCTTTGCGAGTCTCTCTATGATCATCCAAATTGCATTATTCTTTCTCTGGGTACGTGGTAAGTCCACCACAAAATCCATGGAAATTGAGTCCTATTTCCACTAAGGAGCCTCTAACGGTTGTAAGAGCCTTGCGCTTCTTTGGTGTTCCCCCTTCACCTGCTGATAGGTTGGACACTTGGCCACATAGTTTGCTACCTCTTGTTTCATGTTACTCCACTAGAAGGTCTGTTTCAAGTCCTTATACAGTTTATTTCCCCCAGGGTGCACTGAATGTGGGGTGTTGTGCCTCTCATCTAAAATTTTCTTCATAACTTCCTCCACAGTTGGGACATATACCCCATTTTGAAACCTTAAGGTTCCATCTTCATAGATCACAAAGCCAGGTGCCTTCCCTACTAGTACTTCATCCTTGATCATTTCTAGTTGCAGGTCAGCATTCTGGATTGTCTGAATTTCCTCGATAACAGTAGGTTGTACCTCTAGTGTATAAAGCATATGTTTATCCCTCCTTGTCACCATGTTGATCTACAACTTCTTAAAGTCCTCACATAAGTCTCTAGGTAATGCTAATAAATAGCTAAGGGTCAGGTATGGGCTGTAACTTAATGCTTTGGCTACCACATTTACCTTTCCTCGGTGGTACTGGAAGTTTATGTCATAATCCTTAAGGAATTCTAACCATATTGTCTACCTCAAATTCAAGTCCCTTTGTTACAACAGGTGTTTTAGACTCTGATTGTCAGTAAAGATCTCACAGTGCACCTTGTACAAATAATGCCTCTGAATTTCCAATACAAACACTACCGCTGGTAGTTCCAAGTCATGATTTGGATAGTTCTGCTCATGGGTCTTTAGTTGTTGGGAGGCATAGGCCATGACACGATTGTTTTGCATCAACACGCAACCTAATCCATTTCCAGAGGCATCACTATATACCACAAAATTCTCATCATAATGCCAATACGGGTGCACTAGTTAATCTCTCCTTAAACTCTTGAAAGGCTTCCTTACACTTGTTGATCCACTCATACTTAGTGATTTTTCTCGTCAAGTTAGAGAGCGATGTTGTGACCTTAGAGAAGTTCTAAACAAATATGCAATAATATTCTGCCAATCCTAGAAAACTCCTTACTTTAGTTGTATTCATGGTCTAGGCCATTGTGTTATAGCTTCTATCTTTTGAAGATCCATAGAGATTCCTTCTTTGGACACCACATGCCCAAAATGCCACTTTTTCCAACCAAAACTCACATTTCTTCAGTTTTGTATACAATTCATTTTTCCTTAGCACTTCTAAGACTGTCCTCAAGTGATGGGATGTTCCTCTGATGTCCTTGACTATATCAATATGTCATCTATGAACACTACTATAAATTGATCCAAATAAGGTTTAAAGACTCTATTCATGACGTCTATGAATGCGGCTGGGGCATTATTAAGCCCAAAAGGCATCACTACGTAATCATAGTATCCGTATCAAGTGTGGAATACCATCTTAGGTATGTCATCCTCCTTAATATGGAGTTAATGGTAGCTAGATCAAAGGCCTATTTTAGAAAAAAGTCCCCTTGCCTTTTAACTAGTCGAAAAGGTCATCTATCTGAGGTAAAGGATATCAGTTCTTAATTGTTATCTTGTTAAGCTCCCTATAATCAATGTATAACATCAAGGTTCCATCCTTCTTTTTCACGAACAGTACCAAGACTCCCCATGGAGACGTACTTGGCCTAATATATCCATTTTCTAGTAACTCATCAAGCTAGACTTTTAGCTTCTTAAGTTCTATTGGGGCCATCCGGTAAGAGGCTTTTGAGATAGGGTTTGCTCCTAACAGCAAGTCAATGTAGAATTCCACCTTCCTAGGTTGTGGCATGCTTGAGATCTCCTCAGGGAAGACATCAGGGAACTCTTAAACTATTAGAATGTCCTTAAGGGAGGCTCAGGGGCTTTAGCATCTAAGAACCCCTCACAACCTCATCCAAATAGCTTTTGGGCTTCTACTGCTGTGACAAGTCTTACACCACAATTCAGGACTTTCCCTTTATAAATTACCTTTTCTCCCTTAGGTCCCCTTAGGGTCATCTTCTGTTTAGGACAATTTATTTGTGCTTAGTATTTCGATAACCAATCCATACCCAAAATCACATCAAATTCAGTCAACTCAAATGTTCATAGGTCAGCTAAGAACTCATAACCGAAAAATTTGGATTGGGTAATCCTTATATAACTCATCACACCTCATGTCTTCCCGTCAGAAAGGGTCACAGGTAATAGGGAGTGTGTAGATGTTGGAACTAGCCCTAACGCCTCAACTAACTTGACAGAAATGAAAGAATGCATAGCAATAGAGTCAAGTAGGACATCAACAAGTTGAGTTTGATAGAGAAAGTACCGGCTACTACATTAGGAGCATCTTCAACTTCTTCCCTTCGCATTACATAGACCTTCCCTCCAGTGTTCCAGGGTGGTTGGTTAGGAGGTCGCGGTAGATTTTATTAGGGATATTAGGCTTGGTTGTTTGCTGCTTGCACAACCTTGTGTTGGTATTATTACTATAGTTCTTGTCTTCCATGCCTCTGTTCAGTAGAGTGTGGTGCGTATGGGCAATCCCTGACCTGATGCTGAAGGCTTCCACATCAGTAACAGCTCCTATTAGTATAATATTCATGTGCATAGTGCCCTATCTTCCTACTAGTATTACAGGTTATCCTAGGCCGGTTACTAGTGTGCTGCCCACTGTTTTTATTGCTGTGGTAGCTCCCCTGAGGCTTCTTGTATTGACTTTAAAAGTGGTGATTTTCTCATTGGTCCCCTTTTCTTTTATTCCCTTTTTTGCTCATTGTAGTACTCATTTTTTTCCTACATCACCTTCTCTATGCTGACGGCTATATCGTACATATCCTCATAGGAAATGTATTGATGCACTGATATCCTTTCGTTAAGGCTTGAGTTAATTCTAGCCTTGAAACGGTTCATCTTTAATTTCTCATCCTTCACGAAGGCAGGGGCAAAGAGAAAGAGTTCCATAAATTTGAAGGCGTACTCCAGCACTCTCATCTTCCCTTGTTGTAGTTGCATAAACTCGTTCTCCTTGGCTTTCTGAAGGGATATTGGATAGAAATGGTCATTGAGTAAGTCCTTAAACTGATTCCATCCAAATCCAGGCTCATACTACCTTTCCCTCACTATAGGCCAACCAAAGTTTGGCCTCATCCTTCAGGTAGAACATAACAAATCTTACCCTCCATTCCTCAGGGCACTGGAGAGCATTAAACAACTTCTACATGCCTCAAATGCAGTCCTCAAATGCCTTGAGGTCATGGGCGTCATCGTACATCGGTGGACTATGGTTACCAAGTTTCTTAAACATGTAGGACTTGTCCTTGTCTTATTTTCTTTTACTTTCACCATCTTCTGTGTTCGTTTTGTTGTTGCATTTATTTCCCTTGCTTCTGCAGCAGTTCTAGAAGCAGGAGATTTGTAAGGTATGTCCCAGTTGGTGGGTTGGTCTCATCCACATTGTTGGGGTCTCGCCACCATTCCTAGGCTGAAGGGCTTCCAGTCGCTCCCTCAAGCTATCCATAGTGTTCTCTAGATTCACGTGAGGCCTTGAAGGGGGATGGGGCCCAGTTTGAGATTCTCTATTGATTCTCAACATCCTCATTTGGAAATTAATCGAGTTTAGTCTTATTGCTAATAGTTCGTGACATGCATTTTACCACATTTTAACAATCTATCCTTATTTACACCACCGTCATTGAACAGACATATAGTTACATTCATAGTCGCATCAATTTATATCATTCATATTGGCCAACTGGCCTAGCACTTACACAACCAAGTTCTTAGGCACATAACCACATGTCTCATACACACTCCATTACATCATTAATTTTCATGTTTAAATCAAACACATAGTTCTTAAAGAATCATATAGGCAAACCACATTTATGTAAACTCAATGAATAAATTCAATGCATATACTAAAAATGATAATTTTTTTAACACCATTATTCCCATTGCACAAGCAATTTAACATTTTCTCAGGTCTAACTCTACCAATAAGGAGAAAAAGAAGGAAAACCAATACAATCTTTAAAATCTAACATTATTGTCTCTAAGTAATTAGCCAATATCTACTGCCTAGGAGCATCTAACGGATATGTTCCTCGATATCTCCTCGCTTCCAATAAGTAGCTTCAGGTTTAGGTTTTGACTCAATTGCAAGTGTAATTTCAAATTCAAGTTCTTCTACTGGCTTATCCTCTGGTCCCTCATCTACGTCTACTTGTTCGAAATCTTCATCTTTTGCTTGCTCTTCCTTAGGGTCTTCATCTTCCACTAGTCCCTTACATCCTCGTTCTCCCTAAACTCCTCTTCGAGGTCTTTGTCCTCTATGGGTTCCCCCTCAGTGTCCTCCTCCTCCATGGGTTCCTCCTCATGGTCCTTCTCATCTATAGGCTCCTTCTCGAGCTCCTCCTTCTCCATGGGTTCCTCCTCAGGGTCCTTTTCTATAGGTTCCTCCTCGGAGTCCTCATCCTCCATGGGTTCCTCCTCCTGTAAGGGTTCCTCCTCATCCTTCCTAGGCTATTTGGTTTCTTAGGGGTGGAACTCTTAGTGTCTTCCTTATCAAGGAATGGTGGGGTCTCCTCTTGGATTATAAGTGTAAGGGGTTGGTCATATGGGCCCACATCAAGTAAACGATCAATTAACTTTGCTAAGTTCATACCAATAGGCTGCTAGTTCCACCAACAGCACCTCCTCCAATCACGAAACACTCGAACCTTAAAGTGTAACTCATTAATTCGAAAGTGTCATTTTAGGTCACCTTGAAGGGTCAAGAGGAAGAAAAGGGCTTAGTTTTCCCCAAGTCTTAAGCAACTATTAGGCACATCGTCTAGATACCTATGTAGACCTCCTCAACTCGTTGGACATAGTTAACCATGTCAACCCCAGGTTTCTTAACTATTCTCTCGTGGAGGCAATTACCCCCATGCAATGACAATGCTTCGTACCATTCATCCTATACACGAATAATTACAAGTAAGCCACATATCCCAATACATTTATGCAGATGCATGCATTCCTTTTTCTCATCCTACACTCACTCTCCACGCAGTTCTTAAGTTTTAAACTCTTTATTTTGGATTACAACATTCCCAAGCAAGCTTTCAGGTCTGTAAACCTATGCTCTGATACCACTTTATAACACCATGAAATTTCTAATTTCATTTAATTACTAATATTTAACCTACGTAACAGTGGATAACCTATCAAGGTGTTACCGCCGTATTTCCTATTAGGAATCACAAGGCTAAGTATCACAGAGAATCTGAGCATTTAATACTAAGTCAACCAAAGATTTAAGTTAAGCATAATAAGTTTAAACGAAGTGCCCACTCTAGAAAAATTTATTCAAGGCAACAATTTATAAGTCCTCTATGTTAACAACCTTACTTCAAACGGACGCCCCTTCCCTATTCTCGTGATCATCACCTGAAAAACAAAACATGTAAAAGGAGATGAAACTCAGTAACAACCACCTCTAACAGTCAAGATATTACATAAAATCATTTCAAACAGTATTAGGGATGGGGGAATGGTAACCCAAATGATTCATACATATGGCTAATCAATCTGATCCAAACCCCTCAGTTCATTTAAGTCTTTTTTTTTCCAGCTTAGTTTGCAATATAGAGGTGAGTGACCCCACTAAGTCTCATGGCCTGCATCTGGTTCAAATACAGTTGCCTATCCAATTCATGGCCTACTGTCAATTGGATGAGTATTCATAACCTAGCCCACGTCCATCATCATGATGGCACGCGGCTGCTAACCATGCATGCAAATACCCAGGGAGGCTATAAGACCTTCTTATGATCAGGAGAAAACCTCCATCTTCTTGCCTAATTCATTCATTTAGTTATAATATTTAAGAGTAGGTCAAGTGCACAAACTATCAAACAGCCCATCTCTACCCAATAAAGGTCCAAAATCATCTAAAGGCACGCTCAGAACAAATCATTTAAAGGTACACTCAAACATTTAAAGAATTAATGCCAAGTTTCAATAATAATATTAAAGTCTCACCATATATTGATTTATTCAAAAAGGTCCCCCGAACATCAATTCAAACCAATATACAGATAACCCACATAAAGCACATTTTTAAAGGGAAGGTCAGGGGAGTTAGGGCATGATTGTTACCTTGCCAAAAGTGATGCCTAAGCTTGAACTCAAGTTTCTAACTTGGACCTTGAAAGAGTTTAACGAAAAAGGAGGTGACGTGGACTACTTTTAATTCCTCAACTCAACAACTTAAATCCAACCTAAGAATGGAGAAAGATGCGGCGGCTAGCAGTTGGATGGCTAGCAGGAGGACAGCCCGGTGGCAGTGGCAACGTCGATAGGCGGTGGCGGCCCGTGGTTGAGGGGTGTGAAAGAGAGAAAGGGCGCGACAGAGAGAGGATGAGTGAGTGCGAGAGAGAATGCGAATTAGAAAGAGAGAGAACGTGAGGAGGAGAGAGAATGATGTACGTGTGTGTAGGGGGGCTGATTAAGGGTGGGGGAACACTTTCCAGGGTTAGGGTTTGGTGGAAAGAGGGAGGGACTTGGAGGAAGAACATGAATAAGGAAAGAGAAGAAGAGAAACATTTTTTTTAAAACACGGTTTTAGGGAAAATTTTAGCTAATTCAAAAACTTCATTTGCATGAAATAATATTTTTTCTAGTTTTTCTTAAATTTATAGGTGCAAGGAATCGAAAATTAAATATTATTTGTGCTTGGATTGACTTAACTAACTGCTAAAACTGCACCCTTAAATTTCCCAAAAATTTAATCATCTTACGATAGGTCGATCCACTTCAG
Source organism: Selenicereus undatus (assembly GCA_017589665.1). Classification (NCBI taxonomy): domain Eukaryota; kingdom Viridiplantae; phylum Streptophyta; class Magnoliopsida; order Caryophyllales; family Cactaceae; genus Selenicereus; species Selenicereus undatus. The sequence goes on from JACYFF010031952.1 coordinate 42,834,457, forward strand.
AAAAATGAATATTTATAATTGTAGGAATTTTTGGGGTTTTACACTAGAAGCTTGGACTTTGAAGCCTTAAGTGTGACTTCAGAGTCGAAATTGTTTTGTGACATGTGGGCCTTTAGGAGTGACTTAAAAGTCTTCAACTTAAAAGTTTTTAGATATGTCTTGCAAGCATATTAAGTTGACTTAGGGGTCTTGAACATTTTGCTTAATATTCTTTAAGTGACTAGGGAGTTTGCCACCTAAATATTCATTTTGGGTCATCCTTCTTCCAAAGCATTTTTGAATATGATCTTAACAGCTGATTAATTAGATTCTTCAGTGTCTTCCTCATCTAATGTGATATTTCCACCTTTTCAAGTTGTAGGACCTGCCCTCTGAATGTCTTGCACTTTTATATAGGATGACTAATGATCATGTGATACTTACATTATTCGGTGTCATTAGTTCTTCCAATTTCTTTTCGATGCTTTGACCCTGGGAGTTCTATAAGTCTTCTTTCAAGAAGTTTATCAAGCATTTTTGGTGCATCAGACTCAAACTAAGAATATTTGTTCTTTTCGGAGTCTCTTAGCATGGAGGTTTTATTTCTTGATGATGCTATTAGTTCACCATCATCGAATTGTCTTCCACGGCAGGCAATTGTAAGCTTCTTATCATGAGCTCGTGCCGCTAATTCTTGGAAAGTCTTAGGCTTATTTACCAGTAAAGCGTATAAGATATTCCACTTCATTCCTAAAGCACACATCTCAGCAGTAGAATATTTAGGCAAGTAATCCTTGCATTTCAAAGAGAGGGCATGCCAACGATTGATATAATCCATGATGTGCTCCTCATCCCACTGCCAAGTGCTAGTCAACTCACTTATGCTGACCAGGTAACGTGTGCATTAAAAATTCATTCTCTATTTGCCCCAGCTATCAATGGATGCAGGAGCAAGGTCTGCACACCAATCAAATGCAATGCCCTTAAGAGATCACACGAATTGCTTCACCGAGAGGTCTCCACCTGTTCCAACACTATTGTAAGTCTCGACAAAGTGCGCTATATGCTACTTCAGGTTCCTTTTGCCATCAAATTGATGAAATTTTGGAGGTTGGAATCCATGAGGCATCCATAATGCATCAATCCGTTTTATATAAGGCTTGCTGTAACGATGAGTTCTATGAGAACTTCCTTCTAGATGGGCCTTCATTGCATTAGCTATCAAGTTTTTGGTTTCCTTGATAGACATCAAACCTTGCTTTGGGTACTTCATCAAAGTCTTCCTTGCTATCAAACACTTTATCAAAATTTTTATTATCTAAGCCCTTGTGATAAGACTCAAATTGCCGCTTCTCTAACTTCTTTATCAAACTAGCGATCTGTTCATTTTGACAGTTCGTTTAGGTGCCCTTTTCTACATTCTCCTTGGAGAATCCCTTTAGCGTGGCCTTCATGCTAGCCAGTTCTTCTTCTAGATTAAAACATGCGTTCTTGGAAAACATATGTTCTTGGAAGGGATGTAAAATGTCTTTTGGAGAAAGAGATAACAGGAAGAGATTGTCCCAATGGGCATGCCAAAATTTGTAAACACAAATTTTGAGTAAATTAAACAAGACAAGAAATATGGACAAATTTAATTTATATTGATTTCAGAAGACATGGGTACAATCTATGTGTATTTGTTACAAGTAAAAAAATAAAAGTCCTCTTATTCAATCTCTAATTTGTATTTGAAAAGAGAGTTAATTGACTTAAATCTTGATTAAGTTGACTAATTTGACTTCCTTCAAAAGAATTTGAATGTATTTGATCTTGACAGATGGCCTAAGAGGCTTAATCTCAATCAAGAAGAGTTTTCTATGATCTTCGAAAGTAGACGGTAAACATTTGAAGTGCTTGTAGTCTTCCTTCAGAGAAATTAAATCTTTGAGTCTTCATAATGCCTTAGAGTGAATGCGTTTTTTCACACCCTGAGTAGAAGGGAGTAGTGTTCCATTTAAAGGGAAAGAATCCCCTTCCCCTTCCTAGGATTTGCAACTTATTTACCTTCTTATGTTCTTAATTAGGCCTTTGATCCATTTAACCGACCATTTAATAGTCAATTTGACTATTGACTTGGTAGTCGTTTAGATTGTGACTTGAAAGTCGATTTGGCCCAACTCATTTAAATAAATAAATAAATTAAATGCGTGGATCCAAATAGTCAATTTATATTAATTTTTAGCATGACACATATTATTAAATTTTTTAGTGCCCACAGGAGTGAGCCACCCTACTTCCCCTCCTTCTCAAATGAGAAAAAGGAAAAATCTCAACCCCGAGAAAGAAAGTTCAAATTTCAAAAATAAGCAAACCTAACTCTTATTGAGACTTCTACTACTTTTAAGTTTGGCAATGAGACTTGTATTGCTGCCTTCAAATATAGTCTTCTAGAATCAATTGCTCCATGCCATTTGAGTCGTTGCTAGACAAGCCCATTGGAGGTCCAAACCAACTTGGCTAGCTTGCACTCAAAGAAAGCATGACAGTGCGTCTCATCAAATTCCCCACAAACCTCACATCTAGCATCAAAAGATCGGATAGTTGTCGTAAATGCCATCTTAATGTAACACACTGTTATTTAATCATGTTTAATTTTTTAATCTTATATTAGTCATATAATTATGAACATTTATCAAAGTAGTGGGCCACACAAAATTTAAAGTATGACAAAGAAAATGCCCAAATCGAGCAATTTATGTGATCACGACTTTTTTAAAAACAAATTTAACAACAAATAATTATGTAAAGATACATATCTGCATACAAGAATCCATATGCATCTTAATAACACCAGAACTGAATGGTGCGTGCTGATTTAATTTCTTAATGATTAAGGAGGTGAATTAAAAAATATAAAATAAAATAATTTAATTAATGATAGCCAATTTCATGGTCAAGAAATGGACCATATGGCAATTTAGTTAAAGTGATAGGATCAAATTTAATTTGATGTGACAAAAAGGAATTAAAAAGGGGGAGGGAGGAAAGAAAAATTATGTGACCAAAACTTAGCCAAGTGTATGGCTAGGAATTTGGGTATATAATTAAATCTTATAAGATAAGGTTGAAATTAAACATGATTAGATAAGGGGAGAAAAAAGAAAAGAAATTGGACATTACAAACGACAATTCAAACCAAGCAATTTCTGCTATTTTTGATTTATCAAATGCATTGAAACAAGGATAATTGTATAAACAAGCACACTTTCAAATTACCTAATTTGCTTAATAATGGAGATGAAAAAAATAAATAGCAGACAAATTAAGTGATCAAGATTTAGCACCTTGTGTGACTATCAATTCAAACATATAATAAACACTAGTGTACATTCCGTACTTCACACAGGCATGGGTAATTCTTCATTTAATACTTAAATTATTGGCTAATTAGTTTTAATTTATATCAATGTTAGAGATGTGATTATAGATTTTGAATTACATTTGCAAAGTAATGGTTTATTATTATTTTTGTGGAATAATGAGTTTTAAAATGATTGATATAGTTGATAGTAGTGAGAATGCAGTCTACAATACAGTATGATGCATCGTCATTCCCAACTTGGGTTTCCACATAGGGAAAACCATAGCCCACTTATAATCGTGGGAACTTTTGAAGTACTTCATAAATTATAATGCAAGTTTCATTTGATTTTATGGCTCTTATGAAATTAAAAAAAAAAAAAAAACGTGAGAAGTAAGAATTTGCAGTTCAAGTGGATGTTCATTTATGATTAAATATGTCAAGCGAAAAAGTTTAAAAGGTATTTGTGAAATTAAATTGCATAAACATTGTTGTATTGTGATTTCAAAAGTCATAGTTTACATACGTTAGGAAGATTGCCCTATTGTGATTTGCTGTATTAATTATACAACTCCAAACGAAAAAGAAAAATTAAAAAACCACTTGACCAATTATGTTGTGCCAAATGTCATTCATCTTGCAATACATTCAGTTTTATATTATATATATGATATATGATATATGATTACAATGCAAGTTTCATTTGTTTTTATGGCTCTTATGAAAAAAAAACTTTAAAAAAACATGAGAAATAGGAATTTGCAGTTCATGTGGATATTCATTTATGATTGAATATCTCAAGCAAAAAATTTTAAAGGTATTTCTGAAATTAAATTGCACAAACATTGTTGTATTGTGATTTCAAATGTCATAGTTTACATACGTTAGGAATATTGCCCTATTGTGATTTGTTGTATTAATTACACAACTCCCAAGGAAAAAGGAAAATTTAAAAACCACTTGACCAATTATGTTGTGCCAAATGTCATTCATCTTGCAACACATTCAATTTTATATTATATATATGATGATTTATTGGATGATAATGAACTAATTATAAAGAGATAAAAACAAAAGAAACGAAGAGAAATGAAGAGGGGGGTGTACTGCTAATTAAGAAGAACGAGGAGGAGTTTTAGGTACAATGACAAAAGAAATCCAACTCTTCACTTTCCCTCCTCCATCTAAATCTTCTTTCTCATGCATGCCACCGCACACTTGCCGTTGCTAGACCACCAGTGTGTGGCCTACCCACCAATGCCACCACCATTGCTTCTTCTTTTCCTTTCCCTCTTTCCTTCCTCTATTCAACCAAGTAGCAATAACGCATGCCCTATTCTGTTTGACTGATGATAGACTACTGGTTGCCCAGCTCCTAATCCGGCCGCCAATTGCCAACCATTGCTTCCATTGCAGTGGCTACCCCCCATCTTCTCCTACTGCTTGTTACTCCAACCTTCAACAATGCCCCCTTCTAATCTCCTCTCAGCTATATCTAAACTCTATAATCTTGTGTTTTAATTGAATTTATAAGCAATTCACACTGAATGGTAGTTTCATTTGTGCAAATTGATTGAGTTGAGTTGGTTCATCGGTTAATCATGATGAAATTGATTTGAGATATATATTATGTGAAGGACAAAGTTATGCCTGAATTTGTGAGCTAGTTATGGTTGAAATTGAATTCATAAATGGATTTAGGCAAATTTGGATGTTAAATTTGGCCCCAAAATAAGCTTCAAAGTGATAGTATAAATCATGTTAAGTTTAGTTAGGATCCCTACATATAGTTTGTGCGGGTAAATCAAGTTTGATGGCATTTGGATGAGGGAAAAAATCAATTTCTATCAAACTTGGGTTAGGCATAAGCCTTGTGGAGGAAAGGCCCACTTGTCCAGTGCATCAAGTAACTTAACGGTTCACAATGTTAAAGTGAAGGCCTTACGCAACGTATGGGAGTGTAAAATATCTATATCAAGTTAGCTGAGGGAATTATGACTCAAATACAGATCTTTTACCAGCATAATCCATAGATGTGCATGTCATATCGAGCACATAAGAAGCATAATGCTAAAAAAGTAGCGAATTAAGTGGCTATGAGTTGTGCAGCAAATATGAGTATTCGAGGTGAGATTAAGCCAATTAAGTCGATTAAGGGCCACAAGAGGTAGCCAAAATTTTGGATCTATATAAAATATTAAAGTCAACAAACTGTGGAGGAAAAACAAAGCCAATGGCAACACACACACACACACATATATATACATACATACATACATACATACATACATATATATATACATATATTTATAT
>JACYFF010031952.1:42875091-42963609 GCA_017589665.1 Selenicereus undatus
GCACACATTTATAGGTTCATGTATACATTACATACATACATACACACTCACACACGCACAAATACACATACAATTAGATATGTATGTGTTTGTGTGTGCACTTTATGTGTGTACTTTGTGTGTGTGTGTGCGTGCGTGTTGTGAGTGTATTTGTTATTTTATTTTTGCAACTTTAGAATTCGAGTTGGTGAGTTGTATTTTTATGTGTGGTATGCTCTTTGGATTTGTAGGGTTGGTGCTCTTTTTGTGTTAGTCAGTTATGTTAGGAAACTTAAGTTGATTGTTCTCTTGGTCAATTACATTGTTAAGAGTTAGTGATATTTCTTGGACTCTAGAGTAAAGTGTGTTTAATTTGTTCAGGTTTGAACTAATTGAAAGTGTGTGTTTAATTCTTAATTGTTGTCCTGCAATTCATGTGTATGAGCGACTTGCTCTGATCTTGAGCAAGGAATATTAAGAGTTATTGTTATGTCTATCACATTAGAGGAAACGCTGTGACTTGCTTGAGTTAATCTAACCTTGAATTTGGCTGTAGCTAATGTTTAATGTAGGTGTTTATTGTTTAATGCCTTTGTTATTTTAAATTACACGGTTTTAATTTTTAAAATTATAAACTGATATATTTAATTAGTATTCACTTTGATATATTTTTTGTATGTATCACATCTAATGCTTTAGGTGAAAAAATTAAATATTCAATATGTAATTTTGTGGTTTTAATTATTGTGTTCAATTGTAGATTTCTGTTCATTATTGTGTTCAATTGTAGCTATAAGTGAAAACTATTCTATTATTCGTTTTCATAAAATTCATTTTAAAAATTAATTATGGTTAGCTTTGCAAAAAATATAAAAATATATATTGATTTTAAGATATAGGTCAACAAAAAGTTTGCTCTACAACTTTGTTAAAAAAATTAAATCTATTAGCTAAGAAAGGAAATGTGGATCATATATTGTGAATATTTCTCAAAAATTATACGCTATTTATTTTCTATAATTAGACTGTTCATTTAATTGTGCTATGCAGTTTTAAAATTATTATTCATTTTGGTAGATCACATTGTTCATTTTTGTATATATTGTTATTCATCTTAATGAGATTATCTTTTTTAAATATGCTCCTCAATTTTAAAAATCTTATTCATTTTTGTAGATCACATTGTTAATTTCTATATGTGTTGTTATTCATTTTAATAAGATTTATTTTAATAAGTAAATCTATATTTTGGTTTTGAAATATGCTATTCATTTTAAAAATTACTATTCATTTTTGTAAATCAGATGTTGCAAGTAGTACTCAAAAAGTGAGTCTACATCCCTTTTTTTATTAGACAATGTTATTCCCTTTATGTTACAATTCATTTGCTATAAGCAAAGGTTTATTTCATTTTTGAATTAATTCATTTTTAAAATACAATTTAGCGATGTACGACGGTTATATTCATTTTCTAAAATTTCATATTCATGGTAAATATTGTGAATATCTCTGAGTTAAGTAACTATACATTCATTTTTTACTCATATTTGCTTTAAGACCAATTAGCACCATTTTGGTTTTCTCACTTATGTGTTGGTACCACTTATATCCTTCTTTAACAGTATAAGATTTATGTCCTTTCCAGCTCTATGTCCTCCTATCTTCAACCGCCCATTTGAATATATCCTACAGAACATAATTTTTCCCAACACCAGCTTGAGTCAGGTGGTGGATTATAGTCCGATGAAGCCACAGATCTTATGTATCTCCCATTTACCCATCTAAGCCACAGGACATTCTTCTTCAAAGCCACTGCCAAACTAGGTTTGCAGTACTTGCCTTGTTCCAAGATTCCATGTCTTTGATCCCCATCCCCCTTTCTTTTGGGGTGGAAACTATATGCCGGGAGATGTAAGGTACTCTTTTAAATTCAACTCTAGCCCCAAAGATAATTTCTAGATAGTGTAATAATTTGATTAATAACCTCTTAGGGGAGAATGAAGATTAAGGCCCAATAGTTAATCATCCCAAGAAGAACAGAGTTGATTAACGTAGCCCTTCTTGCATATGATATATTTTTGCTTGACCACACTGTTACTCTAGCCATGATCTTATCTACGAAGACTCTCATTCAATTTTACTCAGCTTACTTGCAGTAATTGGGACACCGATATATCTATGGGAAGCCCTCCCTCTTGAAAACCTATAATGCACAAACATTGTTGTTGCAATTAAGCTGAACAACCACCAAATGTGATATGAGATTTAGCCATATTAGTTTTAAGACTAGTGCAGTTTGTAAAACTTTGCAAAGTATCCATGATATGCGGTAATGTCATAAGATAAGCTTTGTAGAAAATGATTAGATCATTTGCAAACATTAAGTGTGAAAGCGTCGACTTCCTACAACTGGGGTCAAATTGGAGGGTAGCCTAGATGCTTGCATGTTGTACAAGTCTAGAAAAATAGTCTGAGGAGAGTACAAATAAAAGGGGGTAGATGGGATCCCTTTGTTTGAGACCTCTTTCACCCTTAAAAGAATCCCATTGTTGTCCATTGAGATGAGTTCTAAAGATAACGGAGAATAGGCAGGCTATAATCCATGAGACAAATACCTGAGGGAATCTAAGCAAATGGAGTAGCTCCTACATGAATCCCTAATGAACTAAGTTAAAAGCCTTGTGTAAGATAATCTTTAGGATACAGCTTGCTTAAACATGCCTTCTTATGTATCCCCTTGCTTTGTCTTGATATATTAGGATATTAAATAAGAGCTCCCTTCCCTGGATAAATGCCCCTTGACTGGAGTTAATCAAATGGGGAAGGACATCTTTCATTCTTGAGCGTAGAAGCTTGGTCATGTATTTGTAAAAAACATTACAACATGAGATAGGTTTGAATTCAGTAGCATATTGAGGTGATCAACTTTTGGAAGCACTACTAGTTTAGCAGCACCATCTTCTCTAGGCATTTGACATCTAGTAAAAATAATCTTGCGTAGTAGCATATACTAATGGTCTTGTTATGTCCTAAATGACCTTAAAGAATCCACTATTGTAACCATAAGGTCCAGGGGATGTTGTGCTTGGAATAGAAAACATGGCTCCCTTTATCTCTACATCAATAAAGGGCCTACAAAGCTATAATTGTTGCTCAGTGGACAGAATTGGTCCAGCTTATAAAATTGAGCTTTCAATATTGCTTTTGTAAGATATATGTTTCCCTAATCGATATGTATAAAAGGTGGATAGCACCTTTGCAACTATCTCAAAATCCTCCACCTTTGTTCCTAAACTATCATAGAGTATATATAGGTTGCTAGATTCTTCAATTTGGCTCTTGCAAAGAAAACTATTGTACAATCATCTCCATAATTGAGACAAACTTTGCATTGTTGTTGAACCAATTCAATGGCTGACATGAGGATCTTAACAAAATTGTCCTTGAATTGTTGAACCAATGCAATAAGGGAGTCATTCATTGTATCAAGTGCAAGTTGTTGCTAAAATTTAGCTAATTTGTCTCTTGCTTTAGCACTCTGAAGATGTATGTCACCATATTTTTCCCTATTTAATTTCCTCAAGTGGTGTCTTAGTTGCTTGAGAAAAGCTAAAAGTTGTTGCATTAGCTTTCCTTTAGGCAACAACTAAGATTGTTCTTTTATAATATTAAGGAAATTAGGATCAAAACATCATATGTCACAAAACATAAAATAAGATTTTGGTCTGGGGCAATTAGCATAAGTTATTAATAATGGGGTATGATTAGAAAGTCCATTTACCATATATTCTACTTGATTAAATTCATGCTTAGCTCTAACCATTGATGGGAGTATGGATTTAGGATGCTCCTTAGTAAGGATTTGATGCTTGTCAATGACTGTCTTAAAGGCCACGTTGGTAATACTACCAGCTCCTATGATTAAGTCACAAACCTTGCCTTCAATGTTGCAGCTTGAATTAAAGATTTGTTCCCTTTAGCTATCTTTATGAATAGCCCTTGTGACATATAAAGATTTATTAATCAACAATAATTCACCCACATCTAGAGTGTCCAATGTAAGCACATCATTTCCTTCCTCTTCTTTACTAAACTCTTCTCAACTGCTCGAATCTATTCTATTTCCCCAATATGGTGAGGGTCTTTCTATTAGGACAGTCGACTTGAAAATGCTCAAAATCATGACACTTAAAGCATTTCTTTCCTTCCAACTGTTTCGGTGACTCACTAGTTAATTCCTTTACCCTAAGAAAGAGCTTTGAATTTATGGTAATGGGGTTTCAATTTCAATGTGAGTAGAGGCCTTCTTAACAAAGGAGGCGTGAAAGATTTCTAACCTTTATATTGTTCCTCAACTTTGATTGTAAGATTGCACGCATCATCGAAGGGAAGATAAGGTTGGAGATTTACCTCATCGGTGATATTTGGTGACAACCCCTTGATGACTTTAGCAATTTTAAGTTTGGCTCTTCATCCAGTCTAACCTCTTTTGGAGTTGTTCAAACTCACTAATATACTCTTGACTAAGAGTACCTAGTCTTAAGGTAGAGTTCTTGTTTGTATAAGGATGGTAAGAACCTCTTATCGCTATGCTTCTTGAGCCTTAACCATGTCTTGATCTTGGATTTAGCATCTCTTGCTCTGTTCTTCTTCAAATGCTCATACCAATGAGAGACATACTCTTTCATCATAAGAATAGCAAACTTGAGAGACTTTTCACAATTATATTGCTCAAACTCAAATATTCTCACCACAGGTTGAACCGAATATATGTAGTTTTTTGGATTGAGAATTCCATCACATTCTGGTGCCTCAATGTTGAGGTCTCTAAAGTTATCCCTTGGATGCTTTCTCCTTATAACTCCTCTATTCTCATCATTATAATCCTCATGGGAAGAGGGATAGACAATATCAATGGGGCTAACATTAAGCTCCTGATCATGGTGACCTTATAACTCCTCTATTCTAGTTAATACTGAGTCTTACCAAGTTCATTTCCATGAAAGGCTTACAAAATAATTTAAAGAAGGAATCCAATATCTGGCAAGGTACATTATTGGTTGTACCTTTATTAAGTAGAAAGTTTAATTCATTTGCAAATCATGCTCAATAATTTTACCATATTTGGCCATTTGAAAGGCCCATTCAATGTTATTAAGATCTTATAATGCAATGTTATTAAGTTTATTACTCCAAGGATGCCTGGACAATATGGCCTACTATTAGTGCATTCATTATTCATCGTTTAGTGCCGACTGCCAAGTGTTTCATTAGAACCTACAAGTCGGGTGCTGATCTTCAAACTCATGGATTGCAATGGCTTATTGATTCACCATTTGGGTCCTAATTTGGTTGAGAAAAATGATTAATTTTTATTGAAATTTGAATTTAAGTTATTGCTTATGATTTATAAAATTGATCTAGGATATATGCGCCCTCATTGATTCTTAAAATTGTATATTTTACTGTATATGAGTGACATAGTAAGCTTAGTGCTCATTTATCTACTATTTTCTATGTTTTTCATTTAGGTAAGAAAACGCAGGTTAAGTTAGATCCTAATTATTGAGGGAGTAAGGGTAACATTAGTATTAGTCAAAGAAGGTGACATCTTGGTGGCAGACTTCGTCTCTGCTTTCGGATCATAGTGGTTGTGGCTGTTGGTCTCTCCTAGTACTACTCCTAGGTCATTTTTGTCATTCATGCTATGCTAAGTTTGAAAATTTTTACTTTTCCAAAGTTGGATATCGAATTTATTTTATTATTTGCTTAACAAACTCAAAATGTGATAGAAATAATTATGGAGCACTTCAGTCTTAGAAAACCGATTGACTTTATCGTTTCAAGGTTAGTAAGAAGTAATGCTTGTAAACGTTCTAGCACAAGTGAGAATGTTGGCTACTTTTTCTTCTCAATTTGAGAATTCTATTGACAAACATCATCTTCGCCTGCTTCACCTCATTTTACAAGCGAAAACCTTGAAGTTTTCAAGGAAAGTTTAACCTTGAGTTTGTTTGAATTGGGTAGTAGCATCCCCCAACTTAAAGTTGTCTATTCTTAATGTTTATTTAAGCAACCATCATTATGCATTTTATTATACTGTTATATTTGGGGGTGTTACATCTCTTATACAATGATGTCTTACTTCAATATGCTTGGTTCTAATTGGGTGTTGAACTAGATTTTTAGTGATGTTAACAACACTCTAGTTGTTACAGTTCTTAATTTGTTGGTTGATCTATAGTATTTGACCACAATATACTCCAACAGCTATGTATTCAAGCATTTTGCTTCTTAGAGTGCCATGACACAAGGAACTATCTAAGAAATTAGCATGAACCTGTTGTACTCTTTCTGGCAACTTTGTAGCCTATATGGTTAACATTAGAGTAACCTACAAGTTTAGGGTCACCACCTCTTGGATGCCACATATCAAGGTCCTTGGTTCTACCAAGATATTTAAATACTCTTTTTACAACCTTCGAGCTAGATTCTTTAGGGCCTAACTAGAATCTTACACATAAGCAAACACTAAGGTCCTGTTCTATTTCGCGTTTTTTAGGATTTAGCTAAGAGCTTACATCTCCTTACAGCTTCTTACATCTCCTTACATCTCCTTACATCTTCTTACATCTCCTTACATCCCCTTACATCTTCTTATATCTCCTTACATCCCCTTACATCTTCTTACATCTCCTTACATCTTCTTACATCTTCTTACATCTTCATTTTATTTATTTTGTATTTATTTTGTATTTTGTATTTTTTTTAATTGTTAATTTTAAATTTTAAATTTTAAATTTTTTTGTTCTTTATTTTTTAGTTTTTATTTTTTATTTCTTTATTTTTTAATTTTTTTTAATTTTTTTATTTTTCATTTTTCATTTTTCATCTTTTATTTTTAATTTTTTAATTTTTCAATTTTTCAATTTTTTTAATTTTTAAATTTTTAAATTTTTATTTTGTCATTTTGTAATTTTTAATTTTGTAATTTTTAATTTTTAATTTTTTTTGTTTATTCTTTTATTTTTCATTTTTTTTTGTTTTTAGTTTTTTATTTTTAATTTTTTAATTTTTAATTTTTTAATTTATATTTTTAATTTTTTAATTTTTAAATTTTAATTTTTAATTTTTAGGTTTATTTTTAATTTTTTAATTTTAATTTTAAAATTTTCAAAATTTTAAAAATTTTTAGTTTTATTTTTTATTTTTTATTTTTTATTAAAAAAATTAAAAAATTAAAATTAAAATTAAAATTAAAATTTAATATTAAAAATTAAAAAATTATGAATTATGAATTAAAAATTAAAAATTAAAAAATAAAAATAAAAATTACAAATTAAAAAATTATAAAATAGAAAATTAAAAAATAAAAAAAATTAAAAAAATTAAAAAAAATTTAAAAAATAAAAAATAAAAAATAATAATTAAAAAATAAAGAAATAAAAAAATAAAAAATAAAACAATAAAATAACAAAAATTACAAAATTACAAAAAGTACAAGAAATAAAAAAAGTAAAAAATTTAAAAAAAATGAAAAAAAAATTAATAATAATAAAAAAATAAAAATACAAAATACAGCTTCTTAAGTATATTGTTTTAATATTATTATTTTTCATCTAAAACAAATTATACTATACAACTCTTTTACAATTCAACAACTCCTTATATCTATTCTTACAACTCCTTACAGCTTCTTACAGCTCCTTACATCTTCTTACAGCTCCTTACATCTCCTTACAGCTCCTTACATCTCCTTACATCTCCTTACAGCTTCTTACATCTCCTTACAGCTCCTTACATCTCCTTGCAGCTCCTTACATCTCCTTACAGCTCCTTGTATCTATCTATCTATCTAAAACGCGAAATAGAACAGGCCCTAAACATGATGTTATGCTTGGCTGTAGTTAAATATAGTAATGATCCAATCATACATCTATATACCTTTTTGGGGATTAACTTACTACTTGTGTCCAAGTGAAGCTTACAGTTTGAAGGCATCAGACTTTTGACATGCTTTGAAATGTCAAGCCCATATTTCTTTAAAAGTTCTTTAACATACTTTCCTTGGTTGATAGATGTGTCATCTTGGCATTACCTAATTTGTAGTCCAAGGAAAAAGTTCAACTCTCCTGTACTCATCTCAAATTCTTTGCTCATAAACTTAGAGAGTTCTTTATACAGGGCTTTATTAGTACCACTAAATAGTATATGATCAACATATATTTGAACAAGAAGGAAATCTTTCCCTTTTGTTTTAATAAACAAGGATTGTCAATCTGTCCTCTTTTAAAATCATTTTCGAGCAAGAATCTGCTAAGCCTCTCATACCATGCTCAAGGAGCTTGCTTCAATCCACATAAGACTTTCTGCAATTGAAAACGTGATTAGGATATTCTGAGTTTTCAAAACCAATTGGTTATTCAACATAAATCTCTTCTTACAAATAACCATTTAAAAAGCATACTTCACATCTATTTTATATGACTTGATGCTTATAAAAATGCAAATGCATGTAGCTTTTAGTAGCCTCTAATCTAGCAATATGGGCAAAAGTTCTCATCATAGTCATTCTCTTCTTGATTATAACCATTAGCCATAAGTCAGACCCTGTTCTTCACCACATTACTAGACTTCTCTAGCTTATTTCTAAACACCCTCAATTGGATGGTTCTTAGGTCTGGTGGTCAAGGGTCAAATTTGGTTTCTTTCAAAGTGGTTTAGTGCTTCTTGCATAACTAAGGTCCAGTCAAGTTCTTCAAGAGCTTCCAAAGGCTCTTGCGTTCTATAAGAAGAAAAATGCAAAGAAAGAACATAAATTTCTAAGAGATAAATGAGTCATTATACCTAAGTTGATATCTAATATAGTTGTTCATAAGATGGTGTGCCAGAAATTTGTAGCCTCTCTTTGATTTTTGAAGATTATGATCAGTACTTATTTCTTACCTTTCCTCTTACATTGCTTCTGGCTTGGCTTCAGAGTCCTTAGTGTTTTCAACTTTAAGGGGCCTGACAGTATTTTTAGGTGGGCTTTAGGTACTCAAGGGTGGACTCCGAGTGATTGCTTGGCTGGATTGAGCTCTTTCTTCTTCTTCTTCTTCTTCTTCTTCTTCTTCTTCGTACTAAATTTGAGATCTTAGAATGAAGATGAGTTGATGTTCCCATCATTGTTTTCATCAAACACCAAATGGATGTTTTTTCGACCACCTTTGTTATCTTGTTATATACTCTATATGCTTGGCTTTGCTGGGAGTATCCAACAAAGATATCTTCATCACTTCTTGCATCAAATTTTTCAAATTTTTCTTTTCCATTGTTTTGAATAAAACATTTGTCACCAAATGCCTTAAAATATGAAATCCTTGGCTTTTTTCCTTTGAGGAGTTCATGAGGTGTTTTCTTCAAGATGAAACTGATCAAACATTCATTAAGAATATAATTAACGGAGCTCATAGATTTAGCCTAGAAGCACTTTGGATGATCATCTTCACATAACATTGTTCTAGAGATGTTTTCTAAGTTTCTGTTTTTTCCTTTTAACTATCCTGTTTTATTGTGGAATCCTTCGTACTAAGAATTTGTGTGAAATTCCCATTTTATTACAAAATTCAACAAATTCTCCTTTGAACTTAGTTCCATAGTTTCTTCTCAGAGTGTCGATCGATAGTCCTTAAGTGTTTTATTCCTATCTAGAGAACTTGGCAAATATGTTAAAAGTATTCATTTTATTTTTTAAAAAGAACACCCAAGTAAATTTGTAATAATCATCAACAATAACAAATGCATATTTAGTGCCATCAAGACTTCTCAATCTTATAAAACTTGTAGTTTTCAGGGTTTGAATGAAGCTCTAACTTGTTTACATTTCACCCATGCACTACAAATTTAATCTTTATCATACTTTTGCTTGGAAACACCGCTCATCAAATCATGCTTAGATAGTTTATCAATAATATGCATGGTCGCATGACCCAATATGTTATGCCACAACTATGCATCATCATTAACAACTTTAAAACGTGCAAGGTTCTTAGAATTAACATTATAAAGGCTGATAGTATAAACATTTCCTACTTTAGATCCAGGTAGAGTAAGATTTTCAATTTCAAGGCTAGAGACATCACATTCAACAGAATTAGCTTTGTTCTCTTTATCATATAATTGAGAAATGCTAAGTAATTTGAATTTAAGATCATTTACCAAGTAAACATTCTCAATTAAGTTTGAGGGATTTTTACCAACTTTTTCAACTACAATGATTTTTTTACATATTTTTTGTCTCCAAATTAATGTTATTTTGTTTTAGTTAGATTTTTCAAGTTTTGAAAACACTATAAAATCACTAGTCATGCGCCTTGAGCATTCGCTTTCAAGGTATCATAGATCAGTGTCTGACTTAAAGCATACCTAGAAAACAAACATCAAACTTTTCCACTTCCCTTGATTGAAAATCTATTTGTAAGATCAGTATTCATCTACAATGGCCTTATACCCTTGGGTTCCCTTACTTAAACAACTTTTAAGGCTGGATCTAGTGCGATCCTTAGGACGACACAAAGTTTATGTGGCATTATTTCTTGTTAGAGTTGAATTTGGTATCCTTTCCCTATCCTTGAACGATTAGAGAGTTTTAGAAAAAAAAATTCAGTGTGCATTGAACTGCTATGACCTTCATAAAGAGATATCATTTTAATAAAGAAGTTAAGATATGATTGTTTTTCATTGTTAGGATTATATCAGGGACCTTCTCTATTGAAGGACACACTCTAAAATCCAAGTAATTTGTCCAAGTTTTCTTATCCCTTAGTAAGACTTGAAAGAGATTTTTAAAAATCCTCACATTGAGCTTTAAGGCTGTCAATCTTATCTTCAATCACATGAAACTTGGTATCTAGTTCAAAGTTGAGTTTGAAAACATGCTCATTTTCATTTTTCAACTTCTATAATTCTTCTTTCAATGTCTAAACCTCCTTCATGGAGTCCTACAATTTCTTATTGAATTTATCAAATAATTTAATATATTGAGCTTTATCTTCTTTCAAAGATTTGTATTTTGTGTTATGATGAGTACACTCATCTTATAAGCTTTTCTTTTCATATTTTAAAAGAGGAATTTCATCAGTACGTAGAAAGACACTCTTTTGTACCATTCCCACCACATATAATAATTTCAATTAAATGATCTCCACCCATCTTAGAAAAAAGCAATTTTACCTACTGAGTAAACCTACTTCCAGCTTGTTTAAGTACAGTTTTGCTGCACCCTAATAGTTCCGATATAACTTCTAATTCTTAACCATTTGCCATGAAGCAAAAGTTAGCAACATCTTCCTCTTCACTCTTATTACTACTAGAGTCATTGTCACTCGATATAGCTATCACAACCTTTTTACTTTGCCCTTGAGTTGAGTTTCTTCTTTTCAACTTTCTTTTTCAAGGAATAACGTTCTTTCATCATGCATGCTAGTTGGCCACAACTAAAGCGGATAATTGTGTTAGTTTTCAAGGTTTTGAGAGAGGACTTCTAACTTTGTTTCCTTTTGAGGAATATATTTTTGGAAGCTTTCTGGAGTCAAGATTCTTATCCAAGATTCTTTTTCTTGAGCATTTTATGGAAGCCTCTAACCCCATAATGATGTCATCCTTTGATGCTTTAGATTTTGAGTCATCTTAACTTTTAAGGTCCTTAGCAGCTGCTTTCAAGACTACCCCTCTGTTTGAAGTTTCTTCCCTTTCTCCCAGAAGATGGATCTCACATCTTACGAGTTTTCTCACCAATTTTGCAATTTCAAGGTCTTCAAGTTTTGAACCTCTTCAACAACCATGACCTTAGCTCCTCATTGATTCCTTAGGAGACTTTTTAGCAATTTCCTCACCATCTCTTCATTTGAGTATACTTTTTCAATGGACTTGAGGTTGTTGACAATGTCAGTGAATTTGATGTACATCTCCTTTAAACCGTCATTAAGAAGCACTTTGAAAAGCTCAAATTGGTGCACATAATGATTATCTCTGATTCTCTGACTCGACTTGTGCCTGTATAGGTAGCTACTAAAGTGGTCCACACTTTAATTTCTATTTCACAAGTAGAAACTCGATTAAATCATTAGCTTCAACATGGTGCATTAAGTGTCTTGTAATTTTTTTGCACTCTAATGCCCTTCAAGGGTATACTAGTCAATGCACTTTCTAGTTACTCAATGCCAACTATGTCTATGATTTGGACTAGAGCCCTAGACACTATGTTCTATAGCTCATAATCTTAATCCATTAGCTAGATTTGCATAAGCCTTTTCTAATGAGCAAAGCTAGATCTAGAGAATAAAGGTGGTCTGGAGACAAATCTACCTTGACTAATCAATCATACCTAGGGAAGACATTGATCTTTACTCACTTGACGATTAAGTCACAAAAGGAGATAGTAGCTATAATGCCAATTGTTGGTCGCAAGTAAGCTAACTCATTCTTAAGAGGGTAAATAGGATGATCACAAATAATTGCAGTTTAAAACTTAAATATAGATAATAATAAATATAGCAAATTGAAATATGTTGAATAATAAGATCAAGGACACTAAAAACTGCAGATCAAGGGAGTTGAGCAAAGAAATAATAGAATAGAAAGAAAAGTGCATAGTGGTCTTCAAGGAGCTTGCCCCTTCTAACTAGGCTACATCCCCACCTAAGGACACTTCCTTAGGATTCAATTAGTTCGTTAGGATTCAATTAGCTTGTATTAATCTGCTTCGAGATCTACACAATTTGTAAGCATCCACCCAAGAGCCTTGATTGTAAAACACCCTTCAAGGCCTCTCTTGAAATGGTTTCTCCTAAGTCCCCATTTAAGAAGGATCACACTCGCAATCAACCCTCTTGTTTATAAGCAGGATTCTCACAGATCTCTTACCTTACAAGGAATTTCAAATGTGGGTACAAAAATTACAATGATTTGATTATAATCACTGAAGAGTATAATAACACTCTAAATAGGAATTAAGCTCTTCGCTCTTATGTGTTGCACACTATTCTTCTTCAGCAAAGTCTCTATCTATAGGTAATGAGAATAAGACCATGAAAGGATGCTGAAGATGAGTCGTCAGATACTTCAAAATGTTCCGTTGGATGCTTCTCTTTAATGGATACTGGCTTGTTCAATCATGACGTTCATTCTCTTTTCTGACAATTGCTATGTTAGTTATTGGCTTCTTATAGCTTGGAGAGGTGGTTCTTCAGCTTTCATTTATTGTGTTAGCCATTGAATTCCCCTTTTAATAAGGCAAAAACCACTATTTTAATCTTTAATGTTGGCATTTTCCATTTCTGACATAGCTAACCTATAGCCGTCCCTTTCAACAAAAGTGTTTTGGCTTTCTCTAACTTGGGATATATTTGAATCTATTTTCTAAGCTTCCCAAATGTAATCAATTGTTACATCATGAAAACCACATAGCTAATTTCAATTTTTGAAGATTGTTTAATAAATAATTAGCAAGATTACTAATTAATTAAATTATAAATGATTTAATTAATCTAGATTAGTATATTGTGATAAACTACTGTCTCTTAAAGGGAAAAACACATAGCCCAACTTTAAGCATGTAGTCAACAAAACCAAAATTGACACTATGTATCCTTTTTATGGAATTCCATATATATGAATGATTTTAATTTGTCGAGCATAAGCACAAATTCTAGAATTGAGTAGCTAATTAGCGTAACATAACTTCATTTCAAACTCACTTCAAATTGTGCCAATTCTATGACTCTAGCAAAGGTCCATTTATGATAATCCTATCAATATCCTTAACAACAAGAGTTCAAGGTACTTAAGCTCTAACTTTGAAGCTCTGTGCAGTCAGTCACCTAATGATCTTGTTAAACAGTTTAAGCATGTGGAAAGGATTCAACCCATTTGCTCAGGTAAGATCTAATGACCCTTTATCTTTATGGCAAATGTTCCTAGAAATCAAAACTTATACAAGGCATATAATTAAATAACAGGGAGATGATTCTTCATTCCCTTTATGAAAAAGGTGATTTTTGTTAAAGAAAGAAAGAATCAAACTCCTTGATATAGTTGCTAAAGTCCCTATACGCAAATCTTTACATTTCACGATAAATGACTGAGATCAAAAGAAGCACACAACAGTTGTATCATCCACACCCTACAGTTTAAAGTTGCAAGGAAGACCTAAAAATAGAAAACCATATGAAGATTGAGGTTTACAACTCTTGAGCAAAGAAAGAAGCATATTGTGTTATAACTTGTAGCCCTTGTACTCATCTCATCCACTTCAATTCTCCATACTACTCGTGTGACAAAAGTAAGTGAAAGTCACTACTTTTATATTAAGAGTGTTGTCTTCCTGAGAGTTGGGGAGCTTTAAGAATTGATGCTTGTTAGCATGGCTTGAGAAAACTCTTTCTGTTGGCAAGAAAATAGGGTGCTCTTGCTGTTTTGTGTACAAAAACATCACAAAGTGCTTAGGAAAAACTCTATATGCAACAAGGAGAAAAGAGGCTTTTATTGGCCACTGTACTTTTGAGAGCTGAGGAACTCTAGAAGTTGGGCTTGTTAGAGTGTCTTGAGAAAACTCTGATTGTAGGCAAAGTGTAAGATGACACTTGCTAAAGTAGCTTGGGAAGATGGTGAATTAATTAACTCCTAAGGTCAAGGAAGGACTTTAGATGGGAATCTAGCCCAATGCTTATCTGGGAGGAGAAATCTCATGTATCTAATCTCTTTAGCTTTTGCATTTACTTCTCTTTGAACTCTACTTGCTATTTACTGGTTAGAGACTATTTCGTTGATTGATATTGCTCCAACTTCAATTATATATGTTCTAATTTGTGCTTACAATTTTAGTAAATAATTTTCAAAGTACCAAGTTTTTATTTTTCAGCCTATTCACCCTCCTCTAGAATGAGTTGCCTTGATTTATGGGACCAATGCTAAATTTTTGGATCTCAATGGAAGCATTACAAATGTGAATCACCATATACAATATTTTTCATGTACCCACTTCACCGCACACAACCCTTCTTTCAGTAAAAATAAAAAAGAAAAACCAAATAACAGCAAAAAGAAAAAAAAGAAAAAAAATGATCAGGATCCGGATCACTACCTTGGTCTAGATTGTTGATCCAAGCAAAAGAATTGCGCACTGTAGTAGCAATGAGAGGCTCTTGTGGCAAGGAGGTGGATCGTGATCCATTGCATATAACACACCATTACTCAATGCCTATTTAATTATTTTAATCATTTGAACTACATTAATCATTTGATTACAATAATAGCAACAGTAGTAAGTCGCGAGAAACTTTTGACTTTGCAAGATGTATGTTTGAAATAAATAATTCATATTACCATGAGTTTTATTAATGTATCAAAGCCCAGACACTCGTATGAATGTATATATTTACACATAGATATATCCACATGTTTGAATTAAATATATTTACTTAGTGACTAGTGACTAAGCAAAAAAAAAGACAAAGAAAGAGCGAAATGTGGATTAATTTTGACAAAACCTAGAAATCCACATGATAAATCTAAGCACAAGATAGGCGTGGATTAATTTTGACAAATCCCAAAAAAAAATAAAAATGCAAAGGGAAGATAGGCAAGGGAATGACTTGTGCATGCTACAGCATTCCCAGCCTAAGTGCCAGCTTTTGGAACTCAAGCCTATCACATCAGCAAAAGTTTTAACTTCCTGAAACTTGCATTTCATCACTTTTCCAATCAGTAGAACTTTACCCTGGATCAATAAATTAAATATTAGCCATAGAGTCCACTAAACATATTTAATTACTTTAATCTTTTTAATTTTGTGTTTGAATTTTATGTTTATAAGTTGTATATATATTTTTTATTTTTTGAAAAAAGGAATATCTATTTTTCCTAACCGTAAAATATGTAATTTTTTCTAAATGCCCTAGAAAATTGATTACTTATTTTTTTGTTTTATTAAATTTGTCTAGAAATACCAAATGGTAAATAAATACTATTTTACATGTTTTAGGGTATTTTAAAAAAATACATATTTTACTGTAAAGAAAAAATAAATATTCCTTTTTTTAGAAAATTAAAAATATTTATACATGTTATAAACATAAAATGCAAACAACATAAGATGCAAACACGAAGTTGCTGCCAAAATCACCATTAGGTCATCCAACGGCTATTTCTAGCCCGACATCAAAACTTTTTTTTTTTTCCCAAACCCCACTTAAAATGACGTGTTTTTGGTGCAGAAATGACCCCCAAAAAAAAACTCGCAGAGCAGTATTTTAGGCACTAAAAAAGTATGCATCCTGTACCAAATAAAATCAAATTAATTATCTGGGCTAACCCTTATAATTAACTTAATCAGACCCAAAAGACTCTCAAGTCAAACCCAAATCAAGGCCCAAAAGACTATCAAGTCAAGTCACGACCTAAAGTCCAAACAACTTCCAAATCAAAGGGGCAGTCAAAACCAGGTCAAAGTCTAAGGTCAAAGCCTGAATCAACTCTCAAGTCAAAGTTCAAACGACTCTCAAGTCAACATCCGATCAAAGCTTAAAGTAACTTCCTAGTCAATGCCCAGTCAAACCCAAGAGACTCCCAAAGTCAAAGTCAAAGGCAAGCAAATGACCCTTAAGTAAAAGCAATCTAGGATGACACTTGATTGAAGGCCCAAAACCCAAGTCAAGACTCATCTTGACTTTCAAGGGGAAGGGGAAGCTTTTCTATAAATAGAACCCTACCCTCCTTGATTCAAAGGTTGGAAAATGTTAGAAAATTTGAAGAATCCATCCAATACTCAGATACTCTCTCTTTCAATGAAGACAACAAGCACATCGCGCGCGACGAGCACATCACGGGCAGATTATTTTACAAATCTTCGCAATGTGGGAAATTTATTAAGTAGGCAAGTCCATTGTGAGATGGAGCGAGAGTGTCAACCGAAGATCAACGAAGCAAGGACATGATAAATGAACTAAAAGAAATAAAAATTATGCTTAAGGATATTGATGGAAGGATTTTCATTGACCTGATGGTTATGCTAGCATGGCTTGTAGTTATTGCAATGAATCAACTTTATAATCGTGCTAATGACTTATTGTCTTTGATTGTAATTGGCATTTCATGTATTATGATAATGAATTTAGTAATATCCTTCATGCTACTTTTATGAAAATGACTACATTCAACTGAAATCCTAACATTGTCAACATACATAAATTAAAACGAGTGCAATGAACCAACAGTACAACTAAACTAAAACACACATACAATATTGTTTGGTCAAACATAGTACACCAAAAGCCTCAATGAGGTAAGTTGTAGGAGGCAACAACAAAATCACAGTAAAATGACAGCAACTAAACTTCATATCTCTCATTTCAATTTAAGTCCAAGGAGCAGCAACTAGAATCAATTAACAAACATAAGAAATGATATTAGTCGAAGTGCTTTAAAAAACATGAACGATAATAAAGGTTCATTTGAAATCAAATATACATTAGTATGTTAAACCTTGAATGGTCTTCTGCTTCTTAGAGGTAGACTAAGGTTGGGATGATTGCTCCTGGTCTGCTTCTTCCTTGAAGGAGGTTGGCTAGACGAAGGCTTGGTAGATGAAGGCTACCTAGATGGTGAACGGGTTTGTCCCTTCTATGAAGAAAGCTGAGTAGATGAGGTAGTAGCATGGGTCTGTTCATCCTTCCTTGGCTTGCCCACTTTCCTCTTCTGTCCAGTGTCCTCCTTTTTCCTTAGCTCGTCTTTGCCTCTCCTAATGTCTAGTACACCTCTCTCTCTGTGACTCCTTGAATTATGACCATATTGGTTGCATTTGTTGCACCTGAGGGTATTGCTCCTAGTGTACTGCTTCCTAACCTCATTAACATCCCTTCTCCTCTCACTTTACAGCCTTCCTCTTTTGATCTCCACAGATGGGGGTCTGACCTTGGACAATCTTTCACTTTCCAGAAGACGAGGTCCTTAATGGGGTGCATGATTACATCCTATGTGTGCAAGTAGGTTTTGATGGTTTATGATGGGTGAACACATAACTCAATGTCAAGCCTTTCCCTTAAAATGCACCTTGCTCCATGCTTGCAAGGTATGCTAGTGATGTCCCACACCATAGAGTCACAATAATGCACATTACGGTCAATAGTGAAAGAGATAACCCCATCTAGAACCTCAAATATACCGCTTTTAGCAGGAGTTACGACACACTCTCTACTTGACAACTTACCTTTCACAAGCAACAATTTCACTCTTGAAACCATAACGGCATGCCAACAATTAATTGCTTTAAATCTATATGTTATGGTCTTCATAAATTTCCTCCTAATCTCTTCTAAGAGGGTGAAGATAGGCTTATACCTTAACTTCTCAATTTTCCCATTGAAGGACTCCACAAAATTTGTGGTGTTGTTAGGGCATTCCAATTTAGGAGGAAACGTATACCTGGCCCAGTTCTCTACAAGTTCCCTAAATAGCCACTCAAATACATCAATGGACTCCTTCTTGATAGCTTTCATTGCTTGCTTGTGAATATGTTCAGTATAGTTATTACTTGCAGTCGAAAACAAAGTGTGTAGCTTTGCACCTATAGAATGAGCATAGCAAACATAACGCATATACTGAGGACACCAAAGTCTTCTCCAAAGTAGAATACTAAAGAAAAGGAAGCTTGTTAGAAGAACTGTAAGAAAACATCACTTGGATAATCAACAGAGAGGTTTCTGTAAAAGCGCATTGCAAAAATTCTTCTCCTACTTTCTGGAAAAATTGATTCCATAATTTTAATTAAGCACTAACAAGCAAGAATAAAGTACGACATAAAATAAATCAAATATCTATGAAATGAATACATAAAATTGTGAAGAATTGATTGCTAAAATGAAGACATACCGAGTGTCTGTTTGAAAAGGATCTCGGTTAAAAAAAATCTGCACCTTCCAAGCTGAGTCTCAGAGCCCTAAAGAAGTATGTCCTGTGGTCCTTGTTCTCCTTTTCCACAACACCATATGCAAGAGGGGAATAGCCATTATTTGCATTAAGGGCTGTTGAGTTATTTTGATTAAGTTTTGATGATAACAAATCCAAGTGTAAAAATTTGTCCAAGTAATGTTGCTCCAAACATGATCTCCAAACAGGCCTAACTGGTGTTTGTAATCCTTATTGTATTAACTGGTTTGCTACATGTGAGAACAAGTCTTTAAAACAGGTTCTACGTGGTGATTCTTTATTAAGTCAAGAACGCCATCTCGACAGTTGATTGTAGGGCATGTTCCTGAACTCTAGCAATGCAAATAACAACCCCAGCAAACAAGGTGGCCTTGGTCTTCACAGCAGCTCCACAAATCTTGGACAAGATGACTGGTTCAAAACAAGAAGTCTTGGGTATATAGGTCTTATCTATTTAGACTCTTGTTAATATGCCAATATCGAAAACGCTTTTTAAACACCTCTTGAATCGGTATTCGAGCTAAGTGTTTCAGAACACCAGTTGCAAACAACCCTGCAAACAGGGTGCCTAGGGTGTTTCTGAACTGAAGTGGCCATACCTGGTTATCTTTGAAAAATCATTTCGGTTGGCCAAGATCTCCAGAAAAATTTCTTTCAACTCCAAGATTGCTATCTTTTTGGAAAGGATATTTTTCTTGGAAAAGATTGTGGGAGATTTGCGAAAATAGGAGATTTGCCAAAACTAAAAAGATTTCCTTTTTGTCCATATTTTCGGCTATGATAAAATTTCGAAAGCTAAGAGATTTCTGGTTGCTTCTTTAAAATCTTCTTCACGGCTATGAGAAGATAAGGGTTATCTCTTGAGATAACAAATCCCTTATAACTTGGAAAAACTTGCCAGTAACCGTTGGGAATATTTCTCTTGAAAATTCTTTTTCAAAACTTAGCTGATTTCTTCGATTCTCCTTGGTTTTTGACCGTTGGGTTTTTGTGCATAAAAGCTCAGCTCTTTCGCCCCCACAAGATACTGAGACATTGAGAGAAAAAGGGAAGAAAAGAAAGCAAAGAGTGAAAACCTGGAAACACACAACATATAGGAAATTTCAAAAAGAGGTTTTTCTAGAAGAGTTTTTGAGCTATTATTGAGAAAAGAAAAACCAACTCAAGTTGTGTTTAAACTGAGCTTTCGATATATTGGCATAATAGGATCTTCATTGTACCTTACATCTGCTTAGTAAGAAGCACCCTAGTAAGGTGTTTGTTGACCTTGATCTTAGATCAATCAAAAGTGAGTGAGTGTGTCCTAGTCGTGTGGACTTTGGACGTGTCCTATCTGGTGAGATTTGGACGTGGTGTAATCTGCCTTAGAGAAGGAGATTACGTGGTTGCAAGGTTGTAACAAGGTGTGTTACAATTGTAACGAGTTAAGCCCGGTTTAGTGAAGTGATAAAATCCTACACGAGGTAGGTCGTGGTTTTTCATACCTCAGTTGGGCTAGAGGTGTTTTCCACGTAAAAATTGTGTGTGCTTTATTTTCCGCATTTATCTTGGTGATTTTCGCATTTGCTATATCTGAGAACACCCTCTGCAAACAAGTCACAGGGGTGTTTGTTTCATTTACAACGCGAAAATCAGACACCACAATTCACCCCCCCTCTTGTGGTAGTATACTCACTAATTCAACAAGTGGTATCAGAGCGGGTTTTCTCACAAAAGGCTAACACCTTGAGAGATTCTGAAGATGAGTACACCACAAGGAATTCTTGAAGGGCAATCCATTACTCGTCCACCCTATTTCAACGGCCAACATTATAGTTGGTGGAAGAATAGGATGGAAAACTATATTCAGGCAGAAGATTATGAGTTATGGATGCTCATCAAGAATGGGCCCCTTGTTCCCACCAAGGTGCTTGAAGATGGTAAGATGGTTTCCAAGGAACCTAAAGAGTTTGATGCTGAAGATTATAAGAAAATGGAGTAAAATACCAAGGCCAAGAAACTACTATATTTTGGCCTAGGACCCGATGAATACACTCGCATCTCTGAGTGTGAATCAGCCCAAGCTATCTGGAACGCCCTGCAAGTTGCTCATGAAGGTACGAGTCAAGTTAAACAATCTAGAATTGATATACTTATGCAACAATATGAGTTGTTTGATATGGGTGATCGTGAGACTGTGATGGATATGTATACACGGTTTACCCACATCACGAACGAGTTAAAATCTCTGGGAAAGTCTTTCACCACTGAAGAGTTGGTGAGGAAAATCCTCAGAATTCTACCTCGTACGTGGGAGGCCAAAGTAACAGCCATCCAAGAGGCTAAAGACATGAACAAGATCACCCTCGACGAGTTGATTGGTAATCTCCAAACCTATGAACTCCGAAAGAACTCACAACAAAGAGAGGAACAAAAGAAGGATCGTGGGCTTGCCTTGAAAGCACATGAGGACACTGACTCTGACCTTGAAAATGAAGATATGGCCCTAATGACCAGAAAATTCAAGAAATTCTTCAAAAAGGTCAAGGAAAACAACAAAAGAAAAGACTTCAGTAAGTCCAGAAACACCCCCAAAGAATAGCTCACAGGGTGTTTCAAGTGCGGCAAACCAGATCACTTAGTCAAAAATTGTCCTCTGCTTCGAGAAGATCAGATGCCCGAACATCCTCGAAAACAAGGTCAAAAACACCCTATAAACAATCTGGGCAAGCGATTCTCGAAAGCTATGCTGGCTGCTTGGGGAGATTCCTCTGAGGATGAAGGAGAATCTGAAGCTGAAGAAGGGGTCGTAGCACTGATGGCACAAAGTGATTCAGATTCAGATGATGAATCAACAATCAGCCTCTCAGATCTCAAGAACAAGGTACATGGTCTTAACAAAGCTACTTTAGAAGAACTTCTATATAATTTGATAGACACCTGTGCTGATCTAAAAAGAAAAGTTCGTGACCTAGAGCTTGAAAATGAAATTCTTAAAAATGAAAAACTTAGTTTACATGAGAGGATTAACGTGCTTAGAGAAGATCTCTTTCTAAAAGAAGGCGATTACACTCAAGTAGAGGAAAAACTCTTTAAAGTGGAAGAAACAGTTGAATCCCTGCTAAATGAAAGGCAGAGCTTGAATGCTACCATAGAAAAATTGGAAACTGATCGTGCCACAAACAACCGGTGGAACAAATCCTCACAAGCCCTTGATTGGTTAAACACTCACCACAATCGAAACAAAAAGGGACTTGGATATAAGCCTAAACGGACCATTTACCCAATACATAGGAAGTATGTGGGATTACCTGAAAACATCATTTGCTTTCATTGTGGTAAAACGGGTCATTATAGATACACTTGCCCTTTAAGAAAACATGCCAATGAAAAGAATGAAAGGTATGTGAAACAAATCTGGATTAGAAAAGATGAGCTTTATATGTCTAAAAGAATGGGACCCAAGTGGATCTGGGTTCCCAAAACTAACCCGTGATTTGTTTTGCAGGCTGAAGTGAGAGAGAACAACCTCATGAACACCCTTGAAAATAGGCAGCTGTGGTTTGTTGATAGTGGGTGTTCACGGCACATGACTGGTGAAAGATCAAATTTTCTCTCACTTACAGCTTTGAATGGTGGGAGTGTAGCATTTGGAAACGGCAAGTCTGGGACAATTGTCGGTATAGGTAATATTGGTAAAACTCTCTCCCACTCAATTGATAATGTGCACTTAGTTGATGGGTTAAAACACAATTTGCTAAGTGTGTCCCAACTGTGTGACAAGAATAACCTAGTACTGTTTTCAAAGACACGTTGCTTGGTTGTAAATGACGACACAGGAGATGTTGTGTTGAGGGGGAAGCGATGTCAAAATGTTTATAAGGTTTGTATTTCCACTCTTCCCCAAAACAATCTGACTTGTTTAAATGCATTAAATGATGATATAATGCTATGGCATAAGAGACTAGGTCATGCAAGCCTGTCCTTGTTAAACAAACTTGTTTCCAAAGATTTGGTTGTTGGACTACCTTCCATCAAGTATAATGATGACAAGGTATGTGAAGCTTGTGCAAAAGGAAAACAAGTCAGATCTTCTTTAAAATCTAAAAAGTATGTAAGCACTATCCGACCTCTTGAGTTATTGCATATTGATTTATGTGGTCCCATGAGGGTAGCTAGTAGAGGAGGGAAAAGGTATGTGCTTGTAATAGTGGATGATTACTCTCGATTTACTTGGACCCTGTTCTTGGCCTCTAAGGATGAAATTTTTGAGAATTTTATTTGCCCTTCTCAAAAAGATTGAAAAGAGAGTAGGACACTCATTGGTTAGCTTGAGGTCTGATCATGGTACTGAATTTGAAAATGCAAGTTTTACAAAATTTTGTAATGAACATGGTGTTGATCAAAACTTCTCAGCCCCGAGAACACCCCAGCAGAATGGGGTGGTTGAACGAAAAAATCGTACCTTAGAAGACATGACTAGAACAATGCTTATTGCTAGTGGTCTTCCTAAGAAATTTTGGGCAGAAGCTTTGAACACATCATGTTACATTATAAATAGATGCATGATTAGACCCATTTTGAACAAAACTCCTTATGAACTTCTTAAAGGCAGAAAACCCAACATTATGCATCTAAGAACATTTGGTTGTAGATGTTTCGTGCATAACAACGGGAAGGATGCCCTAGGAACGTTTGACTCAAGGAGTGATGAGGCAATATTTCTTGGTTATTCCTCTCACAGTAAGGCATACAAAGTCTTTAACAAAAGAACCTTGTGTGTTGAGGAAAGTGTGCATGTGTTTTTTGATGAATCTAACTCCTTGAATGAGAGTAATGTACAGGATGAAGAGTTTGAATTAGGTCTTGTCCAAAAGGAGCTGTTGAACTAAGAAAAACAAGGTGAGAACACCCTGAAGAAAACAGGTACAGAAGCTGTTCCTCAAAGCGACAGGCAAGGTGAACTCCAAATAGGGGGAAACACCGTTGAACCCTGTTCGGAACCATGTTCTTCAGGAACCAGCTTGCAAACAGGTGCAGAAACAGGATCAGGAGGTGTTCTTGAGTCTGATCCTACACACACTTCTATTAGAACAGAACATGTGTCTGTGTATCCAATTAATCCAAGACCATGGAAGCACCATAGTTCGCACCCTATTGATCAAATCTTGTCAGATATTAATACTGGAGTGCAAACTAGATCTAAACTTAAGAATTTTTGTGCTTTCTATGCTTTTCTTTCTAACATTGAGCCAAAAAGTGTGAATGAAGCTCTTGCAGACTCAGATTGGATCGCGGCTATGCAAGAAGAACTTCATCAATTTGAAAGAAACAAAGTGTGTCACCTTGTACCTAAACCTGCAGAGAGAACAATCATTGGAACCAAGTGGGTGTTCCGAAATAAGCTAGATGAGTCAGGAACAGTCACTAGGAACAAGGCAAGGCTGGTGGTTCAAGGGTACAATCAAGAAGAAGGGATTGATTATGAAGAAACTTTTGCACCAGTTGCTAGAATTGAGGCTATTCGAATCTTAATAGCCTTTGCAGCTCATATGGAAATCAAGCTATATCAAATGGATGTGAAAAGTGCATTCCTAAACGGATACCTTAAAGAAGAGGTGTATGTCAAACAACCCCCTGGTTTTGAAAATGGTGATTTTCCAAATCATGTTTTTAAACTTGACAAAGCACTTTATGGTTTAAAGCAAGCTCCAAGAGCTTGGTATGAACGATTGTCAAGCTTTTTACTTGAAAATGATTTTAGAAGAGGCAAGGTGGACAATACCTTGTTTCTAAAATCTAAGGGGGAACATCTATTGATTGTCCAAATATATGTAGATGACATTATCTTTGGTGCAACTCTTCATGATTTATGCAATAAATTTTCAAATATGATGAGGAGTGAGTTTGAGATGAGCATGATGGGTGAGTTTAACTTTTTCTTAGGCTTACAAATCAAGCAAACTCCAAACGGCACCATGATCCATCAACAAAAGTATATCAAGGAGCTACTTAAGCGTTTTGGGATGGAGTCGGCCAAACCCATAGACACTCATATTTCTCCTTCAACCAAGTTGGTTATGGATGATGGGAGTCCCTCAGTCGAGGAAAAACTCTATAGGGGCATGATTGGGTCACTCCTATACCTAACCGCTAGTAGACCGGATATTGTTTTTAGTGTTGGTTTATGTGCCCGTTTTCAGTCTAGTCCTAAAGAGACTCATCTTAAGGCTGTTAAACGGATATTAAGATATTTAAAGCATACACCTGATTTAGCTCTATGGTATCCTAGAGGTTGCAATCTTGATCTTGTTGGATATACTGGCGCTGACTATGCAGGTTTCTTAGTTGATATAAAGAGTACCTCAGGTATGACTCATTTTCTTAGACCTTGTTTGGTATCTTGGGCTACCAAGAAGCAACATTCAGTTGCCATGTCCACAACAGAAGCTGAATATGTTGCAGCAGCTTCATGTTGTGCTTAACTATTGTGGATAAGACAATAGCTTAAGGATTTTTGTGTTGACACTGGATGCATTCCTATTTTTTGTGACAATACTAGTGCTATTAACATTGCCAAAAACCCATGTCAACACAAAAGGACAAAACATATTGACATTCGACATCATTTCTTGAGAGATAATGTTGAAAAGGGGTTAATCTCCATGAATTTTTGCTCATCAAATAATCAAATTGCTGATATATTCACTAAGGCTCTAGCTCGGGATCAATTTGAGAGAAATAAGCTAGAGTTGGGGTTGGTAAAAACACCCTGAGAACACCTGTTCTCAGAGGTTGATCAAAGCTGACAAAAACACCCCATAATACCTGTTCCATCTCCTTGTTTGAAAGTCTTCTTATTTCAGTGGCTTATGATTAAAGAATATGTGTAGTCTTGTGTGCCAATGTGACGATATACTGCTGTCTTGGGAGATGGAGAAAGCGTAATCATGACATATCTTGGAAAGAGAGAAGCATGATTAAGAATAGGCGGCTAGATCAGGTACACATTGAGTGTGATTAATGTTTGCTGTTTGCTCAACTTCTGCGTATTCCCTAGGTGGCCCTTCATAACGGGTAGAGAGTTTAAAAACCCTCGTGCGTACGTCGTCCCTGTCTTGCTCTCTCTCTCAACCCTGTTCTTAACTTCAAACCCTAGCAAAACCCTCAAAACCTGAAAATCTCTCTTGCTTTAATGGCTTCCAGAACCGATTCCTCACTACTCTCTGAGAACAATAGCATGATTATACCTGCAATTCCGGCTCCTCCTCGCCCAATTACCCACAAAACCTTCGGGTATCTCACTCAGATAAACCTCAAAAATATTGGGCTTGATTTGTGTGATATTCCCTACTCCTTTGGTTGGGAGTTAGTGATGTATGTGGGGACAATCCCTTGTCCCATTTCTTCTGAAACAGGCTCTGGTTCTTCGGGTCTCCAAGAAAAATTCTTGGAGAACCCAGAAACCACCGTTGAGGGCTTTGAACCCTGTTCTTCTACACCCTTCCCAGAAACAACTCAGCGAACAGGGGATGTGTTCTTCGATGATCTGTTCGCAGATCTGAAGGAGGACTCTGTTCCTCTAGCCTCTCAGACTGGAGAGAAGAGGAAAAGGGTAAAGATGGTGGCTAGGCGCACCCAAACTCCAAGAACACGACCTTCATCAAGTTCTAGCCCCTCTTTAACTCCCTCTTCTCCTCCTTCTCACCCTTCTCGTAAATCTGCGAGAATTGCCTTCATATCAACACCCAGATCCTCCAAACCCTCTGTCCCTATCATCGAGGAGATTTCCTCATCTTTTGAAGGGGTCTCGAGTTCTGACTCTGAAGACTCCACCTTCAAACAGGGGACACCAGTGTTTTTCGAGTCCTCTGACGATCAAGCCCCTCCTAAACCAGCCACTAAACCTGCTGTGAAGACCTCTCCAGCGAAAACATCCCTCAAGCGAAAGCCCAGAACAGCCCCCCTACCAGAAGCTACCACCTCTGTTCCTGCCTCCAAACGCCCAAAGCAGTTCTCTCCCTCTCCTATGACTGACAAACATGCGCAGTTACTGAAGCGCAATGTCGTCAGGGGGAAGGTAGTATCTGTCAGTTTTTTTACGGAATAGGGTCTGGGGGTGTTCTTGACCAAGCTTCGCACCCAAGGCTGGCTTGACTTGTTTGCAAACACCCAGTTGGGGTGTTCTGTGCCTGAGTTGGCTGAGTTTTACGCCAACTGCAGAGTCACCGACGGGGTGGTGACACTACAAAAACGCAGTCGATCTCCGACGGACAAAGCGACGGACTGGACAGACGTCGGGAAATGTCAGAGGGGACCGATGGGAAAACAAGCGGGGCCCGACGGGAACCAGAAATTCCGACGGAATTTCTGACGGGATTCCGTCGGATTCCATCGGGTACTTTGCGCAGATCTCGAGCCGGCGTTCGCGTTCGTTTATAAATTTGGGGAGAGGGGGCGTTCGTTCGGTAGTTTGTAAAATTTAGAGAGAGAAGGTCTCAAAGAGGAAGAGAGGGAAGAGAGAGAAAGTGAAGGTTGAAGATTTTTGTAGTCGGTAAGTTTTTTGTTTCGTTAGTAAGTTGTTTAAAATTAAATTAGTTTAGTTGTTTGATATTTTGCATATTTTAAATTTGTCAATTGTGACCGTGTCAGATTTCTGGTTGCCGCCGTTACTGTTCATTGCCGCCGCACCGCCGCCTCCGTCCCGCCGCCGTCGCCGCCGCGCCCCACTGCCGTCGCCGCCGCCGTCGCCGCCGCTCCGTGGCTTTTCACGCCTGTAATCCGTTTGATATTCCGTGTTTGAAGGTTAGTCGAAATTGTTTCGTTTTAAAATTTTCAAGTTATATTCATATTTGTTATTTTAAATTAAGTATTTTAAGCGTGTTTAATATGTTTTTGTAAATAATTTAAATAAAATGAGTTCCGTTATTATAAAACGTTAAATATGTTAACCATGTATGTTTTTTAAGATATGTTTAATGTTGTTGTTATTTTACTGAAAGTATGTATGTTTTGGTGAATATGCGAATATTATGCCTTTTTTGAGACGTAGTTAATATTTTACATGATTTGGTTGGTTTAATATGAAATTTAGTTGTTGGTATGTTTTTTAAGTTATGTTTAATGTTGTTGTTATTTTACTGAAAGTATGTATGTTTTGGTGAATATGCGAATATTCCTTTTTTGAGACGTAGTTAATTTTTTACATGATTTGGTTGGTTTAATATGAAATTTAGTTGTTCGTATGTTTTTTAAGGTATGTTTAATATTGTTGTTATTTTACTGAAAGTATGTATATTTTGGTGAATATGCGAATATTATGCCTTTTTTGAGACGTAGTTAATTTTTTACATGATTTGGTTGGTTTGATATGAAATTTAGTTGTTGGTATGTTTTTTAAGGTACGTTTAATGTTATTGTTATTTTACTGAAAGTATGTATGTTTTGGTGAATATGCGAATATTATACCGTTTTTGAGACATAGTTAATTTTGTACATGATTTGGTTGGTTTAATATGAAATTTAGTTGTTCGAATGCTTTTTAAGGTATGTTTAATGTTGTTGTTATTTTACTGAAAGTATGTATGTTTTAGTGAATATGCGAATATTATGCCTTTTTTGAGACGTAGTTAATTTTTTACATGATTTGGTTGGTTTGATATGAAATGTAGTTGTTGGTATGTTTTTTAAGGTATGTTTAATGTTATTGTTATTTTACTGAAAGTATGTATGTTTTGGTGAATATGCGAATATTATGCTTTTTTTGAGACGTAGTTAATTTTTTACATGATTTGGCTGGTTTAATATGAAATTTAGTTGTTCGTATGTTTTTTAAGGTATGTTTAATGTTGTTGTTATTTTACTGAAAGTACGTATGTTTTAGTGAATATGTGAATATTATGCATTTTTTGAGACGTGGTTAATTTTTTATATGATTTGGTTGGTTTGATATGAAATTTAGTTGTTCGTAACATATGAATGTAAATTGTGTTAAATTTCTATTTCATTTCTGAAGTGTATTTATTTGAATAGGTGAAATATTATATAATAAATATGTACATGTCACCACAAAGGTTAAATGCGTTAAACATGTATGAATTTTAAAGTATGTTTGCATTTCTTTGTACTTTAAAGTATGTTTGATTATTTTGTTGTTGTTTTTGTGAATTTATGTATTTTTTGGTGGTTATGCGAATAATATGTTTTTTCTTGAACGTTAGTTAATTTTTAAAATGATTTGATTGGTTTAGTGTAAAATTTATTTGTTCGTAACATATATATGGATGTAAGTTATCTCACAAAAAAGTTAAGTACGTTAAAGATGTATGAATTTTAAAGTATGTTTGCATTTTTTTGTTCCTTTTTGGAATTTATGTATGTATGTTGACTGTATATTAATATAAGTTTAGTAAGTATGTGAATAGTAATTATTTCGTTTGGTTTGTTTAATTAGATGAGGTGGGTAATCGATGGTGTCATTTGTTATTGTTGTTTAATAAGATTTATGTAGAAAAATAATATTGTTATGTGCAATTAATTATTTATAGCATTCATGTGTAGTTACATTAAGTGTTTTGTTTGAGGTGTTGTGAGAATTTTTTATGATAAGGAAAAAGTACTATATTTTTCTGATTTCATATTTAGCGTATATTGTTTTGAATAATTAAACAGCATGTGGAATAATTTTAAATTAATATAATCCTAATTTAATATATGTTTCGTTGTGGTAAATGGTTTAATAATGTTAAATGCGTGTTTTGTTTGAATTGTCGTGTGCATTAAATTTTGTTGAATATGTGAATAATATGCGTTTTTTGAGACGTGCACATGCTAAAAAATTTGCTTTGTTCGACGGAAAATGGCGAAGGAAAATTACACTGACGAACTGTTCGACGGATCCAATTTCCGTGTACAACTCTGACGGATTGGTCATATTCCGTCGGATTTTCGCGGAATATTCCGTCGGCTCACTTGATTTTTGAAACTTCTCTTTGCCGGATAGAAGTGATAGGTTTTTTTTTAGGAAATGCCTGTTGGAAGGAATATTCCGACGGAATTGTACGGCGGATTTTCCAACAGACACGCATTGACGTTGAAAATGTGTAATTTTGAACTTATTTGGAATGTCGGTTCCTTCATTTTTTTTTTTGCGTTTTTCTTAGAAATAAGTGACCGGACGAAATTTTCCGTCAGATAACACTTTTTCCTGAATTTTTTTTAAAAAACATCCAATAAGGTGAAGTGGTCCATTGTCTTCAAAAACCCGATTGCTTGAGCAATGGGACACTCCACACACACACACAAACCTTTTTCTGTCTACACCTTAGCCAGTGCCGCCCTCTTCTAGCCACTATCGCCGCGCTCTGCGGCCGTCCGACATCCTTCGCTCCTCCCTCGAAATTAGCCCCTTCACTGCCTCAACTGGTCGCTGCATTCGGTGTACCACTAAGAAACTCATCATCTTTGAAATGAGTAACCGAACCCAATGTTATTGGAGAGAACACTGAATTACCATTAAAAGATGGTGAGTTTGTTGGTGTTACATTGAATGTTTCGTTCCAGATATCCGTCGGCTTCCGTCGCCTACTCCGTTGGCCCGCTTCCCGACGGTTGTCTCTCTCTGTCGGAATGTGTCCGACAAACGGGAGATTCCATCGAAACCAGCGGGTCTAGGGGACTTTTTCCTACAGTCATTTTCCGTCGGATTTTCCATCATAAAATCATTTTTTTGGTTTAATACAAAATTTATTTGTTGCTCACATATGTAATTAAATTGTTACGAAATGTTGAAGTATGTTACACATGTGTAATGTGTTTTGGTTTAGGAAATACTTTAAATTTCTTAAGTACATGAATATTTTCTTTGGTTTGTGATATATATATATTTACGTTTTGTAAGTATGTGAATTGTAATATATGTAATTAAATTGGTTGGGATTTATTTATTTCAATGAAGTACGAAGTAATAATTGCATTTGTGTGTAATTTTTATTATATAAGTATATGAAGTGTTATGCTTAATTAGGTGTGTTATGATATATTAAATAGTTTTGTTTTGAATGTGTTCTGATTGAATATGGGACGTGTATTATTTTGAATAATTAAACAGTATGTGTATTATGTGTATTTCGTTTTCATAAATGGTTTAATAATGTTAACTGCGTGATTTTTTCGGTTTGGTGTTTCATGTTTGAGGTTCGATGACATTTATTTTTCCAAATAATATGTACTGTCTTCAATTTTTCGTTGAATTGTTTAAGAATGTTAAGTATGTTAAGTATGTTTAATTTTGTGAAATATATTTTAATGTAATTCGTACATGTATGTTGAACTGGCTGAATTCATTTGTGCAAGAATTTAATTACAATTAAATGTAGTGTACGTAACAATTAAGGAATTCATATTAGGAACATATGGATGGGCCGTTGCATCGTCAATGGATGTATAGAAGAAGAAATCCTATGGACATGGACTTAGAGAGGAGTGGTTGGAGGGAGTTAATATGTTTGATGAATTTGCACGAAATCAGGAGGAGTATCAAATTAATGGAGTTTATAGATGTCCATGTGTCAAGTGTAAGAATATGCAATATTTTGCACCTGACGTTGTAAAGTCCCATTTGTATAGAAAGGGATTTGTGAAAAGTTATTGGTTTTGGACGAGTCATGGAGAAGAAGATACTTTGGAAGTTGGGGGTGCAAGTAGTTCACATTCTATGAATTTTGATTATGATCACAACGATCATAATGATATGGAAAATATGGTGCATGCTGCGTTCCAAGCTAATGAAATGAACATGAGTAGTCCGCATGACGTAAATCCTGAGGCCTTTTACACTATGCTTGAATCTGCTCAAAGACCTTTGTATGAAGGGTGTGATATAACTGAACTTGAAACATCTGTGAGGCTACTGAGAATTAAATCGAGACACAATATGTCTCAACGTTGTTTCAATGAAGTCGTTGGCCTGATGAGAGATGTATGCCCTTCTGAAAGTGGCATTCCAAAAAATTATCATCAGCAAATGAAAAAAGTGAGAGACTTGGGTATGGATGTTCAGGAAATTGATTGTTGTCCAACTGGTTGCATGCTTTACTATAAAGAAGATGAGAGTTTGTCCGCATGCAAATTTTGTGGACATGCAAGACAATTACCGAAGAAATCCAACCAAGGAGGTCGTAAGGATGTACCATATGCAAAAATGCAGTACCTGTCTTTAATTCCAAGACTACGACGATTGTATGCCTCCAAAAAGACTGCCGTCCATATGAGATGGCATGATGAGCACTGCCAAGAATTGGGTGTTCTCCGCCATCCCTCAGATGGTTTAGCTTGGAAGCATTTCGACCAAAAGTATCCAAACTTCGCTGCAGAACCTCAGAATGTGAGGTTAGGTCTTTGTGCTGATGGTTTCACACCATTTTCCATATCTGGAAGATCGTATTCGGTGTGGCCGGTTGTGGTAACACCTTACAACTTACCTCCCGAAATGTGTATGACTACCCCATACATGTTTTTAAGTTGCATTATTCCAGGTCCAACAAATC
The DNA here is from genome assembly GCA_017589665.1 of Selenicereus undatus. Taxonomy (NCBI): domain Eukaryota; kingdom Viridiplantae; phylum Streptophyta; class Magnoliopsida; order Caryophyllales; family Cactaceae; genus Selenicereus; species Selenicereus undatus. Next base: position 42,907,563 of record JACYFF010031952.1, read on the forward strand.
CGAAGAACAGGATTGATGTGTACTTACAACCCTTAATTGATGAGTTGAAATTGCTGTGGGATGTTGGGGTTGAAACATTTGATGTATCAAGCGGTGCAACTTTTAGATTGCATGCCGCATTGATGTGGACTATCAATGATTTTCCCGCATATGGTATGTTATCTGGATGGAGTACTCATGGGCTGCTAGCATGTCCGGTTTATATGCATCAGAATTGTGCATTTCAGTTACAGTATGGCCGAAAGCCATCTTGGTTTGATTGCCATCGTCGGTTCTTGCCTCGGAATCATTGTTTTAGAGCTAACAAAGTTGCTTTTCGTAAAGGGAAGAGCATACACACTGGCCCTCCCCGAAGGATTCCTGGTGAGATGTAGTCTGATACTGTATCCACTTTGCCTAAAGTGACTACAAATATCAATTTCCAAATTTCGGGATTTGAGGAGAATGAACATAATTGGACAAAGCAAAGTATCTTTTGGGAGTTGCCGTATTGGAAGCATCAACTTCTGAGGCATAACCTTGATGTGATGCATATTGAGAAAAATTTCTGTGAAAATATTATAAACACAGTCATGGATATTCCGGGAAAAACGAAGGATGACATCAAAGCAAGGATGGATATGTCCATTTTGTGTAGCAGGCAAGAGTTGGACTTGGCTACAAGAGGGTCAAGTGATAGATTGTGTAAGCCAAAAGCCAAGTTTGCACTATCGCTACCTCAAAAAAGGGCTGTATGTCAATGGTTGCGGGAGGTTCATGTACCTGATGGTTATTGCTCAAATGTGGGCAACTGGGTGGATCCATCTAACACAAAGTTGCAAAATATGAAAAGCTATGACCATCATGTGTTTTTGGAGAATCTTCTTCCGGTAGCTTTTGCTGCTCTTCCGGATGATGTGTTGGGACCCTTGGTCGAATTGAGTGAATTTTTCAGAAACCTATGCTCTAGTGAGCTGCAAGTAAGCATGCTGGAAGAGATGCACAAGAACATTGTTGTAATTCTGTGTAAATTGGAGACTGTGTTCCCTCCCGGTTTTTAGAATGTCATGGAACATTTGCCTATTCACTTAGCCGAAGAAGCTTTGTTGGGTGGCCCTGTTCAATATCGATGGATGTATCCTTTTGAGAGGTACTTTGGTTGGTTGAAACCGACGGCAAAGAATAAAGCCCGTGTTGAAGCATCTATGGTTCACGCATACTTGGCGTTTGAGATAAAACATTTCGCTGAGTACTATTTTCAGTTAAGCTTGGATAGCCCAAGTATAGGGCGTAACGAGGGTATGCAACAGCCTGAATCACAAATGCCAACGCTATCGGTGTTCAACCGTAAGGGTACTCCATTTGGGAATCGAGGCCGAAGATATCTCACTGAGGCGGAGTACCGTGTCGCTCGCCTTCACATTTTACTGAACTGTGGTGAAGTGCAACCATATCTGGAGTAAGTACATCAGTTACTGAAAGTTTCATTTAAATACTTAATAATTGTCGAATAATAAGTAATTAGTTTCATTTGTTAAACATTACAGTTGGTTCAAACATCAGTTTCGCGGTCATAATCCAAGTGCGAGTGATGCGGAAGTGGACTTGTTCATCGAGGCAAATTTCGCACAGTGGTTCGAGTGTAATGTAAGTAATTTGTCATAAGTAATCTTCAACTTCCAAAACACATTTGTGTAATTCTGAAGAGGGTTGCCTTCTTTTTCTCTCCGTAGGTAAATTCTTATCGGGTGTTTAATGATGAGAGGCAAGATTTTTTGGTGAACTTATCTCATGGGCCGCTTACGGTGGTGGAGTGTTTCTCTGGATATAAAGTTAATGGTTATCGGTTTCATACCAAGGGCAGAAATGAAGGTAAAGCAACATATAACTGTGGCGTCTGTGTCAAAGGAGTTGGGGAAGGTGACGAAGTCTCAGGGGATTATTATGGTGTACTTCACGAAATTGTTCGTGTTGAATTCACGGGTGAGCCAATTAAAAAATGTGTTCTTTTCAATTGTGAGTGGTTTGACCCGGATGTTCCTCGGGGGTTACGTTACCCTAAATTCACCCCATATCCCGAGGTGAATCATACCAGACGTTATAGAAAGTATGACCCATTCATATTTGCTGATGTTGCAACCCAAGTGGTATATGTTAAGTACCCTGAGGGGATATCAGGAAAAGCGAATTGGTGGGTAGTTATACCAAACAAACCTCGCGGTGCTCCTAAAGATAAAGAAAACCTCGAACTTGCCTATCAACAGTTTGGAATGACAAACATGAACGTGGACAATGCCATAGTAAGCACATTAGTCGATGAAACTGCAGAGGCTGATGATGTTGATGAACATGATTGGGGTGATGATGATGATGGGAATGGTGAACATGATGATGGTGATGAAGAGGATGAAGAAGGTGAATGGGAGGATGAAGAAGAAGACACTGATGAGGGCCATGATGAAAATACGGCAGTGCAAAGTGGTGATGATGACGATGACGATGACAATGCGTCCAACCATGATTGATTGAATTGTTTTGTTGTATGGATATTTATGCATATGTATATAAAGCGTTCTTTTATTGCAAACTCAAAAAAATTGTCTGTATGTACTGAAATTTTTCACTAACAATAGTATCAAAAATGGCGCGGTTTTATTTTTTTGTTCTTATTTTTTAGATGTCTGGAAACAATGGTGGACGTGGTCGTGGTCGAACGGGCAGGAGTGATGCCGGTAGTGGAATGTTTGGAGGTTTTCTTGATCCAAGTCAACCATTTGGAAATTATTTTGGTAGTATGAATGAGCAATCCCACCTGCAACCACCTTTCTTTGGTGCGGGTATGCAAACACCAATTCAACCAAATATTCCTTACATGGGTGGTGGTTCATCTACTCTATTAGTTTATCAACAGTTCGGTACTGTTAGTCCGCATTTCAACAGTAGTCATTTTATGGGGCAACCTAAAATGCCAAGTCAGTCAGTGCACAACGAAGGGGTCCGCAATGAAGGGGGAGGAAGAGATAGACACAGTCCTACACCTGAAAGTGACACATCGACCACCAACAATAAGATATATTTACAACCTGATGGTGACACGTAAGTTTATTATGAAGTTTGCAACTTCTTCATGTCCCATATTCTTTTGATACGTGTAATCTTTATTACTAACCAATTCTTTTTGTGTTCTTAGTTTTGTGTCCATATCAGGGTGTAGTTCAGAAAATAGTCGAAAGCTTTGCAGGTAAGTACCCACGTCCTTGGACCACGTGGGGGGAAGTTCCACAATCTCAAAGAGACATTTGATTCAATGAGTTCAAGGTTCATAATTATCTGTGCAATAAATTTCAAAGTCGTGATTAGATTGTTAATTTGGGATGTTTGATTACTAATATGTATACTTCAATTTTGCCGCAGAAACACTACTACTGGCATCCAGACAACGAAAGTCAGATACGGCGTAACTTTGAGTACAGAGGTGCCACTCGACTCAGGGACATTCTAGGATACGCTAGGAAGTACAGTAAAAAACCGAAGTGGTTACCGCCTAGTGTTTGGAATGATATGCTCAAACATTGGAGTGACAGTGACAACTTCAAGAAATTGAGTGAACAAAACAAGAAGAATAGATTGAGTGATGTTGAAGGTTTTAGTCCTTCGTTGCATACATGTGGCTTAATTCCGATTAGTGAAAGGAAAAAGCGTTTGGTAAGAAATTTGATTATTAATAAATATATTTGTTATATATAAAGCATGATATGGGTTGAGGTCCTCGTTCATCATCCTCGCTTATATTTAATTGCGATTTACTTTTGTTTTTCAGACCCAAATATTAGGTAGGGAGCCCACGTGTGAGGAATTATTCAAGGACACTCACTGCAAGGTGAAAGACAAAGCTTTTGTGGACAAAAAATTCGCCAAAAAATATGTAAGTTTCATACATTCTATTTACAGATAATTCATATGTGACAATTGCAGGTTTTATTTAAAATAGTTTTATGTTGTATATTTTCAGGAGGATCATCAGAACAAATGGCAGGAGTACTCCCAAGCTGCATCTCAAGGGGGTTCTCAACTGCCACCTATGACCCAAGAGGAGTTTTGGATTAAAGAAAATCTCGACAAGAAGGGCCGTGTATACGGTTTTGGCGCAGAGGGGGTCAAGTTGAAAAATCGGCTACTATTGCAACTGCACGTCACTCATCAGCTGAGCATTTTGATCCAAGACAGCAAGCACAACTCTTCAATGAGAGCATAACCAAGCAAGCAGAGGCTATAACTCAAATAGCCAAGAAGCAGGGGAAGACAGAGCGAATGCTGAAAAAAGTTTTAAGATTTTTCAAAGGTCAAAGTGCAGGGTCCTCCAGCCAGATCAACTTGAATCCCGATAATGAAGAAGACTCTGAAGATGACAACGATGATGATCCCACAAATTTATCCGACTCCGAATAGTTTAGTAATTTGTGTACATTTTAAATAATTTCCTATATATGTCGTAGTTCATATTTAATTCAGCATGTTTCTTTTGACAGAGATATCTATAAAATGTTATCTTTGGTAATTATACTGTTACGCGCATATTAATTTTGCGTAATTTTTTTTTCGGTTTTCAAGAAAAATTTCCTACAAATTAGCTTCTCTGTCGGATTCTCAATTCTTTAAAAAAAAAACAATTTCGTCCGAAAATTTCTTTTTTAAACAAAATTGTTTTTAAAAAATTTTTTTTTTTGTAAAAAAAAAGGGAATTTCGATGGGTATTCCGACGGAAAATTCCGTCGGAAATTCCGTCGGAAATTCCCTCCCCCATTTCGATCTTCGCTTCCTCCGATGCTGCAGGGCTGTCCGACGGGACATTTCCGTCGGAAATTCCGTCGGATACTGTCGGGATAAATTTTGCGACGAGCCCAATCCCGACGTACCCTTTTCCCGTCGGAAAACATACTTTTCCCATCGGTATTTCCATCGCAGATCAGCTGTGTTTTTGTAGTGAAGTGGGCAAAGCATCCAGCTTGATGCGCCCACACTTGGGAAAATTCTAGGAATACCCTCACAAGGATTTACTGTGTATGTGAGGGAGGACAAAACAGCCCTGGAACCAGCCAGGCTCCTTGAGGTGTCAAAACGCCTCAGTCACAAACAGAGTCTGAAAACACCCTCCTCTGTAAAGAAGGGTGATCTCATCCCTCTCCACCAACTCCTTTTCATGTTCGTCATTAAGAACGTGATTCCAAGGGGTTAAGGGAGGAACGCAGCCGACCTTTTTGATCAGTGCGTGTTCGACCTGCTGGATAGGGAAGAACCCATTAATCTTCCAGCCATCATGATTCGCCACATTGGGCGAATTGCGAACACCACCCGGGCACATGATCTCGGATATGGGTTTCTTCTGTCAAGGGTGTTTGAGCACCTTGGGATAGTGCTCACACGGAGAGTAGCCGCCCAAACCTTTGATGAATTCGGGATTGATACTCTGCTTGGGTGTGGCTATGAGCTTGGCGGATCAGTCTCCAAACAGGGTCGTCGACCACCTCGACCACCTGTTTCTGAGCAACCTCCCATCACGGTCGAGGCTGTTCTTAAGGACAATGCTCGCCTCAAGGATGAGCTCTCAGCTGTCAAGGCTGCTCTTGCTGTGGAACAAGCTCTCTCTGCCAAGCGTCATGAAGACCTGCTTGCTCTTCTCTCCACCCTTGCCCCTAGCATTCCTCCTCTGCAAACGAAACCACCCTCTGGCCCCTGATTGTCAAGCCTGTTCTTTGTTTTGTTTTGTTTTTTTTTTTGGGCAAATTGTACTGCTTTGCTTTTAATGAAATATATTCTTGCAGTCTGTTGGTTGTTGTTTCTTGTGTTGTTCTTGTTTTTATGATGCCAAAAGGGGGAAAAAGAGTGAAAAACCAATTGACAAAACCTATTGATTAAATATGCGAATGAAGAAAAGTGAAAACCTATTGACAAAGGGAATGAATGAACCTGACCTTGACTTACGTGGATCCCTATCAACATTCATTTTTTTTGTGTTGTTTTGTCAATATGGTCACTTGGTTTGTCATCATCAAAAAGGGGGAATTTGTTGAGTTATTTTGATTAAGTTTTGATGATAACAAATCCAAGTGTAAAAATTTGTCCAAGTAATGTTGCTCCAAACACGATCTCCAAACAGGCCTAACTGGTGTTTGTAATCCTTATTGTATCAACTAGTTTGCTACATGTGAGAACAAGTCTTTAAAACAGGTTCTACGTGGTGATTCTTTATTAAGTCAAGAACGCCATCTCGACAGTTGATTGTAAGGCATGTTCCTGAACTCTAGCAATGCAAAGAAGAACCCCAGCAAACAAGGTGGCCTTGGTGTTCACAGCAGCTCCACAAATCTTGGACAAGATGACTGGTTCAAAACAAGAAGTCTTGGGTATATAGGTCTTATCTATTTAGACTCTTGTTAATATGCCAATATCGAAAACGCTTTTTAAACACCTCTTGAATCGGTATTCGAGCTAAGTGCTTCAGAACACCAGTTGCAAACAACCCTGCAAACAGGGTGCCTAGGGTGTTTCTGAACTGAAGTGGCCATACCTGGTTATCTTTGAAAAATCATTTCGGTTGGCCAAGATCTCTAGAAAAATTTCTTTGAACTCCAAGATTGCTATCTTTTTGGAAAGGATATTTTTCTTGGAAAAGATTGTGGGAGATTTGCGAAAATAGGAGATTTGCCAAAACTAAAAAGATTTCCTTTTTGTCCATATTTTCGGCTATGATAAAATTTCGAAAGCTAAGAGATTTCTGGTTGCTTCTTTAAAATCTTCTTCACGGCTATGAGAAGATAAGGGTTATCTCTTGAGATAACAAATCCCTTATAACTTGGAAAAACTTGCCACTAGCCGTTGGGAATATTTCTCGTGAAAATCCTTTGTCAAAACTTAGCTGATTTCTTCGATTCTCCTTGGTTTTTGACCGTTGGGTTTTTGTGCATAAAAGCTCAGCTCTTTCGCCCCCACAAGATACTGAGGCATTGAGAGAAAAAGGGAAGAAAAGAAAGCAAAGAGTGAAAACCTGGAAACAGACAACATATAGGAAATTTCAAAAAGAGGTTTTTCTAGAAGAGTTTTTGAGCTATTCTTGAGAAAAGAAAAACCAACTCAAGTTGTGTTTAAACTGAGCTTTCGATATATTAGCATAATAGGATCTTCATTGTACCTTACATCTGCTTAGTAAGAAGCACCCCAGTAAGGTGTTTGTTGACCTTGATCTCAGATCAATCAAAAGTGAGTGAGTGTGTCCTAGTGGTGTGGACTTTGGACGTGTCCTATCTGGTGAGATTTGGACGTGGTGTAATCTGCCTTAGAGAAGGAGATTACGTGGTTGCAAGGTTGTAACAAGGTGTGTTACAATTGTAACAAGTTAAGCCCGGTTTAGTGAAGTGATAAAATCCTACACGAGGTAGGTCGTGGTTTTTCACACCTCAGTTGGGCTAGAGGTATTTTGCACGTAAAAATTGTGTGTGCTTTATTTTCCGCATTTATCTTGGTGATTTTCGCATTTGCTATATCTGAGAACACCCTCTGCAAACAAGTCACAAGGGTGTTTGTTTCATTTACAACGCGAAAATCAGACACCACAATTCACCCCCCTCTTGTGGTAGTATACTCACTAATTCAACAAGGGCCATTGCAGTAAGCAACAACCCTTTATAAGGCCCCTTTAAGGAGCAACCATCAACCCCTATAAGACTCCTACAACCTTGCATGAATCCAGTCTTCATGACAGGAAATGAAATGAAGAGTCTCTTGAAAAGGGATGTGTCTTTAGGGCATTGAGCTATGCAAGAAGCTACTGTCCCTAGGTTTCTTCCTTTATGTCCTCAGTATACTCTAGAAGCCTTACATATGACTCTTCACACTTCCCATCAACGCATGACCTCAACAGTCTCAGTGCTCTAGTGCATGTGTGGTCAGGAATTGATAACCCATGCCTTTCCACAACAAGTTTGTGCATATTCACAACTTTCAGGGTAGGGTTGGCCTTATAATGAGTTAACAACTGCTCTGCAATCGATGGATGGGTATTCATCTTGTTCACACTCAATCGTGGATAGTTTTGGTGAACACCCGTAGTGAACTTCACCTTCCATTTGATACCATCCCCTAATCTGGAACAATGAACCCTCCACGTACATGACTCTCCCTTGCAAGTAGCTATGTGTTTGAACCTGTCGTTCCTTATTCTTTACAAGGCAATACCTTCTTGACTTGCATAATCTCTAATAACCTTCCTCCAGTGGTCTTTATCAACTAACATATCTCTAGTAGCTATTGAAATGGTCCCATTAGAGTTCCTAGCCCACATGTTACCATTAAGATAAATCCTGGTCCAAACATTTTTAAGTTGGATTTCCATTATCATCATATCCACCTGTGTCAATCAGCCTAGGTATCTCATCCGCCATATCTGCATTCCCCATACCATCTCTATCATTGTCTATCTCTTGCCCACTCATATCATCTGAATTAGTCAAAGATATTGCATCACCTTGTTCATCATCTTCCTCACCTGATTCATCAAAGTCACTATCCTCAGATGAATCCTCTCCACTGTCACCTCAATATAAAAATACTCAAGATCTGCGACGAAATCACCGACGGAAAAAGTAGGATATTTCAACGGAAAATACAACGTCAAAACGCTCGTCGGGAATTACCTCGCCTCATAATTTTCTCCGACGGCTTCTGAAGGTGTCCGACAGGATTTTTGGTGGAATAACCCCGTTGGAGATTCCATAGATCTGTTTTGAGGCATGCAAGTATTTTGCAGGGGAGAGGGGATCATCATTATCATTTTGGGAGTCCTGCTTATATATAACATGATCACCACAAACAACATATGTAATAGTTACCAAATACAAATTTTTATGTCTGAAAATTAAGTGTGCTAAAGAAAAAATTATCATAACATCCACAATTGTTTTGGATCTGTAGACAGATCATATAAATTAATCAGAATTAGATAAATTCATGGGATCATCATTGTCATTTTGGGAGTCCTGCTCATCATCAGTGTCCAAGTTGACTTGGCTAGCAGAACATGCACTTTGTCCTTTAAGAAATCTCAAAACGTTTTTCATAATGTGCTCTGTCTTCTCCTGTTTCTTGATAATTTGACTTATAGCCTCTACTTGCTTGGTAATGCTCTGATTGAGGAGTTGCGCTTGCTCTCTTGGATCAAAGTGCTCAACTGATGAGTGGCGTGCAGCTGTAATTGTAGCTGATTTCTTCAACTTGACCCCTCCGCGTCAAAACCGTATACACGAACTGTTTTGTCCAGATTTTCTTTAATTCAAAACTCTTCTGGGGTCATAGGGGGCATTTGGGACCCCTTTGAGTTGCAGCTTGAGTGTACTTCTCCCATTTCTTGTGGCGATTCTCCTGAAAGTTGTTAAAAATAAAACTATTACATACTAAGGCGACAATTATAACATATGAATAATGTCTGAATAAAATATACCAAACTTACATTTTTTTTGCAGATTTTTTATCAACAAATACTTTGTCTTTGGCCTTGTAGTGAGTGTCTTTAAACAGTTCTTCACATATGGGTTCCCTACCTAATGCTTTGGCCTACAAAAAATAAAATGTAACAAATGATCAAATGTAACGAAGGATCAAAACCTCAATCCTTACCATACATTGTTTATCAAAAATACACTTATTAATAAACACGTTACTTACCAGGCGCCTCTTCCTTTCATAATTGGAATTGAGCCACATGCATGTAACGAAAGACCAAAACCTTCTGCATCACTCAATCTATTCTTTTTATTTTGTTGACTTAATTTCTTAAACAATGTTGAAGCACATAAATAATTATACTTAACAAATCAAACAAATTGTACAGAAAATTACCCACGCGTCAAAAAGGAATATACTTCACATACATACCAAAAATTAATACAACAACAACAACAACAACAAACTCCCAGTGTGGGTCCCGCTTTCATACCAAAAATTAATATACACAACAAATCGAACAAGAAATAAAAATACTTAACATAAATCATTTACCAAAACGAAACATGTTATACATGTTTACCTATTTATAACTATTTCATTTATCCAAATCAACATACATTACAAATTAAATTAAAGATTAAATTATTTACTCTTAAATTTTATATTCACCAATGACACTAATAAATTTATATATATTACAAAAAAATAAATTTAACAACAATGTAATTAAACGTACACACACACACACATATATATTAGACATACAGCAATGTAATTAAACATATATATATGGATTACAAAAAAATAAATTTAATAGAACTTTTTTGTTTATCATAATAAACCTAATTAAGCATCAAACACAAATTACACTATTTATTTCACACTTCATCCAAATAAACAAACCAAAAAAAAACAATTACTATTAACCAAAAAATAAAATAAAAATACTTAACAAATCAAACAAATCATATAAAAAATTAACCATACCTCAAAAAACAATATTCTTCACATACTTACCAAAAATTAATATACGCAACAAATTGAACAAAAAATAGACATACTTAACATACTTAAACCATTTACTAAAACAAAACATATATTATACATGCTTACCTACTTACAACTATTTCATTTATCCAAATCAACATACATTACAAATTAAATTAAAGATTAAATTATTTAGTATAAATTTTATATTCACTAATGACACAAATTAAAAAAACTTATATTCATATTTAGTTCACATTTTATATTCCTGGATTCCTTAAATAAATTTTCACAAAAACCTAAAATACAACAATGTAATTAAACATATATGCTAAAAAAATAAATTTAACACAACTATATTATTTTTCAAAATAAACCTAATTAAGCATCAAACACAAATTAAACTATTTATTTCACACTTCATCCAAATAACCAGACCCAAACAAAAATAACAAAATACTATTAACGTACTTGACAAACTTAGATTAATATATACTTAACATACCTCAAAATTACAAAAATAAAATAAAAATTCTTAACCTATCAAACAAATCATACAAAAAATGAAACATACCTCAAAAAAACATACACTTCATATACTTACAAAAAATTAATATATAGCACAAATCAAACAAAAAATAAACATACTTAGCAAACTTAAATTATTCACTAAAACAAAACACATTATACAAGCTTAACGTAATTCAACATTTTATAATAATTATAGAATTATTATAAATGTACATACTTAACATATTTTATTCCACTTATTCAAATAAATATGCTTCAAAAATTAAATAAAAATTAACATAGTTCACATCCATATTTTACGAAAAAAATAAATTAAATAAACTACACAAACATGCTTCAAAATTAAATTTCACAAAATTTAACAACACATACCACATTAATATAATTTCAAAACACAACAATTCAACTAATCTTTAAATACCCGAAAAACTAAGTAGACTACCGGCGGCGGTAGCGGAAGAACAGGCGGCGGCGGCGAAAACTCTTCAACCCATTCATAACAAATCAACATCCATAAAAAACACCAATTAACTTCAATATTTCAATTTCAAAGAACAAATTAACTAAAAACAAATGACTTACTGTTGAATTATAAGTGACGACAACTATTTTTTCCGGGCACTGGAAACCATGAAAATCTCCCTCTTTCTCTCTCTTTCTTGCTCCCTCTCTCTCTTCGTAGCTCTCTTTCTCTCTCTTCCCGGTTCAAATGAAATGAAAGCACGCCCACCCGAACAATTAAAATCCAGATTTGGAGTTTTTTGAAAACCGGGCCCTGGCATTTTGATGGAATTTCCATCGGATTCCGACGGAAACTTGTTAGAATTTCAGTAGGGTTTTCGGACGGAAACGTTTTCTATCTAAAATTCTGTCGGAAATTTGAATTTCTGTCGAAATCTGACGGTGTTTCCATCGGAATATCTGACATCCTCCAACGAATACCCACGATGTCGCTTTTTCCGTCGGAGATGAGCACCGTTTTTGTAGTGCCTACTACAATTTCTTCCTTATCACCTTCCTCACCACCATTGTTATCCTCATACTCAGCTGCTCCATATAGCTGACTCAAGTTGCTCAAATCGTAATTAAGAATGCATCCCCCCTAAACCTAAGTCAATATCATCCAAAGAAGGGTCTTTAGAAGTTTTAGATTTAGGTGGTACTGGGTTAGAGGAAGAGAAGAGGTCGGATAAGTCCATTAACAATGTTGGAGTAGATGATTCAATGGGAGATGATGTGTTTTCAGAGTTGAGCAAACTTTGAATCCTAAATGGTGACTTCAATTTAGGGGCTGTGGACATATGGGGTTGAGAGGCTGCAACTTTAGGTGAGGAAGTGTGGGAACTCTTTATAGATGAAGATCTTTTCCTTGGTGATTTGGACATCTATCCTAGAGGACTAGGTTGGGAGTTATTGGGCTAACTTTGTGGAGTAACAATGGGTTGCCCATGTGTACTGAGAGTACACTAGCCATATGGACTAAGAATATGTTGGCTTTGTGGGATGATAATAAAGCCGTCAACCCATTCCTTAGCCTTTGCTTTTCTCTTAGCAACTAAACCCCTAAACTCCTCCTCTCCTAGCTGATGAACCTCATATTCCATGTCATCATCACTAACTTTATCATCATGAGGGTTTTCATTATTAATCGGCTCATTCAAGCCATTGTTTGGTTGCACATTTTGAAGCTGCTATTCATATAAGTGGTATGGGAAAGGACTATTTATGCTTAACATGTATATATGAATGTCACTCACAACACACTGTCATAGATTTACCAAATTCAACCTGTCAACATCAGAACCTAAGTGAACTTCCTTCTACAACCAATTGGGGGATGACCAAACATAAACCTAGCATATTCAGACATTTCAAACCCATGTTCCTTGAGCTTAGCCTTTGCATCCCTATATAGATCTAACATTTGATACATGTGGAAATTCATCTCTATGTCAACCCTATTCCCTTCATAAAATACTGTCAACACTCTAATCCCTTCAATCTACAAACGAAAATCAATACATATTTATTTATAACGTAAATAGAGGATTAACAACAACAAACAAACAATTCTGTTTAAATTACACCATCTGAACACCTAAACCCAGAATACAATCAGTTAAAATTACCTTAAGCAACATGGAAAACCCTAATTCGAATTAATTACTTTTAATATAACTAATTCTTCTTAATATTACATCTCTAATCCCGATTAATTAAATAATTTTCCTACTATACCCCCCAAATCCCTAATATCTTATTTTTTTAATTTACCAACTGTACCCTTCAAAACCCTAATATGATCACAGATAATTCAATTCAAAATCATAAAATTACCTTCTATTTAGGTTGAGGAGATGTGGTTTTGTGGGGATCTACAACACGTTTTCGTGGGGACCTCATGGCTCTTAATGAATTTTCGCATAGTAAATTCAATTAGTGTGGCCTTACAATGCAAGTCATCATAATTGTGTGCCCCGATTTCGAAGATTTGTGGGCCTAGGGTTTTTTTGGCCTATCTGAGATGAACACAACCTCCATGAGATTCAAGTGAAGAGAGAGAGTGATTGGAGGACAAAGTGGTAGCAGTGGTACATGCCCTTTTAGGAAGAGAGGGTGGGCACGCAAAAGACTTTTTGAGGAGAAAGAATGGGAATGGAGGCGGGAGAACAGGGATGGAGGAGAGAGAAGTTCACGCGACATAGAGAGAGAAGTTTTGGGAAATGGATATGGTGGTTGGGGAGTTAATCCACCACCTTGAATGGTCTTTACTTTTTTTTTCGTATTCCTCAAACCTCACAAACTTCTGCCATTGTCTAATAGGTCAAAAGCCTTTTTCAATGGCAAAGCGGGAAGCACAAAGTGACAAATCAGCATTTGGGCTGAAAACATAACCTTTACGTCGAAATTGGGTCTGGAAATTATTGCGCCTGAACATTCTCGGCCCCAAAATCATTTTCAAAAATTGTGGGCTCTTAAAGTAATTACACCAAACCCCAACGGACCGAAATACAGATTTTTCTTCATCTTAGGGCTTTTTCTTAAAAAAAAAACAAAACCTATCAAAGTCCTTTTTTCTTTTTTCTGGTTTGTTTGTCCTTCTCTTTTGCTGGTTAATATAACATTTTTATTTTATTTGAAATACTAATGCTACATAGTCTATTTCCCTTTTCTCTTAGGTTGATGCCTTCTCCATCTACTCCCCTTATTTTTTTTCAGTATTTGTAAATTCTCTTCATAAGCAGTTTTAATCTCCCAATGCAAAGATGATATTGGTTTTGCACAATGGTGTTTATAATTATGTTGCAAAAAAAATAATACTATTCTATAAAATGACTATATAAAATTAAGTAATTGATACTTTAGTTAGGGCTAGCAAAAATATGGGTTTGTGTCGATTCGGGTCCGGACAAGTCGGATATTCGGACAAAATTTTCATACTCGAACCCTGTTCAGATTATAAATCGGGCACTCTGACCAGATCCGAACCCGGACCGATTATCCGAATGTCTGAATCTGTGATATGATTTTTGGACATTCTCACCAAAATTTTATGTGACTAAACCCGAATCTGATTTTGTAAGATACGAACCCAGTTTTCTGAACTGTTTTTATAAATTTTTCTAGAGAATTTGTACCAAAATTGTATGTGAACTCATTGTCCGATGTCTGAATCCAGTTGTCCAATTGTTCGTATTTGTCCGACCCCGAAATAGTTTAAAACTTCGGACAACCCGAACGCCCAAACCTGAACCTGAGCCGGATTTAAATTCAGACATGACGAATTGTGTCCATACCCAATTTTTTCCGGGTTGGACAAATTTAGATAATAGAATCGGACAAATTTTCGCCAACCCTAACTTCAGTACCCTAGCTAGTAATCATTATAGAGTGTCGTTGGTTATTTAGTTGGCATATCTGATGTTTATACTTACATTTCGAAAAGAATAAACCTTTTAAACTTCGATACTTAGATGTTCGATGTTCTATTTTCTTCATTATCTAGCAAAGTCAGTGAAAGTTTGATACTTTTAGATGTTGGATGTCCTCTTTTCTTCTTTATCTATCGAAGTCAAGAAAGTTGTTGCGATGTTGGATGTCCTATTTTATTCTTTATCTATCGAAGTCAAGAAAGTTGTTGCCAAAGCTAGTGGAAAAGGGCAATTTGGTGAATAAGCATTTGCATGAATATATATATTTTTTTTGAGTGGATCAATTCACACATGCAAATAATCTAGTGAGAATCGAACCTTGATCTCCCTTTTTGGAAACCAAGTATCTAACCGCTAGGTTACCAAAGGGGCCGAGGGCAGAGCTGAGCAGGACCAGATACTCGGTCCATATTCATGGAACCGGTTGGGACAAGGTCCAGAGCCAGGTTACCCAATTCCTAATTTTTTTCTGTTTTATTTTATTTGATTTCATTTAACTTTTAGACCCGTAGTTGTGACTTTGTGAGAGAATCAATACATTCACCAAGTTAGCTAATCAATCGTTCAAAATCAAATTTAATAAAGTGACAGTTAGGCATTGACCATGCATTAAACTCCAATTGGTTAGCTAATAAATAACATTTCATTTCATCGAAACATTTAAAAATACTGTCTTCTCATAGTATTATACCTTAACAAAAAGATTTAGCCATACCAATGAATAGTCGGAAATCATGATAGCATCGGTAGAACAGCAACTAATGTCAATGGATAACCGGGTAACTCAGACATATTTTTTTAAAAAACTTGATTGGACCAGGTAACAGGATAACAGATCCATTTCCAATTCTAAGTTTTCAGGACCCAGTTCCGAGTCCCAGGATTTTGGGACCAGCCTCGGACCCAATTCAATCGGGTTCGCGTATCGTCTCGATGGATCTAGATCTGGGTACCCAAATTTTTTGCTGAGCCCACCCGAGGGGCACATTTGCATGATATTGAGATAAATATTTTGTGTTGTGTTTATACAAACATTTTTGGGGTGGAAAGAGAATCATTTTTGTAGGGGAAAGATAAGCATGGTATTAATACAAGCATTTTGCATTGTGTTTATATCAACATTTTTGTTAGTGTAAATATAAGCATTCAAGTAATCGTTACTGTATGTCATTGACAATTTAGTTGGCATAACTAGTTACGTTTTGGAAAGAATCAATTTATTAAACTTTGATACTTTTGGAAGTTGTATGTCCTATTCTCTTTTTATCTAACAAAGTTAAGCAAAGTTGTCGCTGTTAGATTGTAATCCCACAAGGACACAAGAGGGGGGTGAATTGTGTCTACCTACTTTTCAAATTTTTCCAAAACACTCGTGGGACCTGTTAGGAATGCGTGTTTCCAGTGAGACAGAATGAAAGTAATTGCAGAAATAGTAAAGGAGACACAATATTTTTACATGGAAAACCACATCTGGCCCAACTGAGATGTAAAAACCACGACCTACCACAGTAGGATTTCAGCAACTCTTTCACTAAACGGGTCGAACGCGTTACAACCGTAACACGCGTAAGTTAGTCTACCTAAGACTCTCATTATAAACACACATCCAAAGTCTCCCAAGACTTAGACCATTACTCACGGACACAACGCCCACACGCTCCCTACGAACATAACGTCCAACGTCTACCAAGACTTGGACAACCTCTTATCTCGATGATGGAAAAGAGATAAAGAACACCTCACTTGAATGCTTCTAAATAAGCTGAGTGTAAGGTACAACACAACTCCTATTATGCCAACAAAGAAGACTGAATTAAGCACTCTTTTTGGAGGTTTTTTTCACAGAAAAATTTAGGCTTAGAAAAGCAATTTTAGCACTTGAAAATCGTGAAAAAAACCTTGAGAAAAGTTGAGGGAACCAGCCGCTTAAATAGTGGGATAAGTATGCTCGCCATGCAAGGATGGGTGCAATCTCCACTTTTCTTAACCATTGCCTAATATGAGAGTTACCAATCTTCTTTATAGGATAAGATCAAATATTTGGAGGATATTTTTTAGGAGATAAGATCAAATATTTAGGAAAGATATTTTTTCTTAAGCGAGATAAGACTAAATCTTCTCACCAAATATTTGGAAAATATTTTGTCTTTTAAACAAGGGAAGAAATAGTTTTAGATTTTGACTGACATAAATTAATTCGAATTGTTTCCTGAAAAACGTCAGTCTAAAATCCTTTTAGGAAAAACGTTGAAATTTGGGTTTTTATTCCTAGCCTCAAAACACTGCAAACTTGGCCTCTTGGACCTGTTCTGAGTCACCAAAACCTTTCAAAGTGAATGCTAAATCAGAGACCTTCTAATTGGCATATTAACAAAATAATACACACACATACAACCCTAAGACTCTTGTTGTCAACTGGAGTTCTTGCACAAGTCCATGCTTCCACTCCCAGAACTGTTCTGAGGGAGTGTTCTCAGATTCTTGTGCATGTTATCAACTTTGACGCTCTATGCTCATTCAAACTGTTCCATGTATTTTTCGGATCCTATCTTAGCATACAACTCAAGCACAACACACAACTCACCACATATTGACTAGGTCATTTGGATTGTCATCATAAAAACCTTATACATTAATTAGGTCAACAATTTTCCCCTTTTTGATGATGGCAGACCAAATGACCGTAAGTTGTTGTTGTTAACAGGGCAAGATATGCTAGTGCCAGAATGGACAAAATCAAAGTTTATGCAAGTCGCACAGGAAAAAGAAACATGAGTGAGAGGTTAACTTGAATTGGGCAAACTAGTCAAGACTAAGGTCATGCTCATCTTCCCCCTTTTGACATCATCGAAAAAGGGTAAATAGGCCGAAAGGTCTGAGTCCAGTGTACATGCAATCACCACCAAAGCAGTAATGTGGAAAATAACAGCGATACACTCAAGCATACGATACAGTAAGGATATTGGGCATCCGAGTCACGCAAAAACAAGTAGCACTTAAGCAAGCAGGGATTATGGCATAAATGCACTAATCATCTAGGAAACAGTCACAATCCACCATACTTCATACATTAGCAAGAAGAGTAGACAACAAAATAAGTAGCAAGAGGTGAAGAAAAGAAGATAAAGTCAAGATCAGATGGAAGAAGAAGAAGGAGAAGAGAATTTTGTCATAAGGGCAGAGATGGCACTCAGAAGATTCTCGTGGCGTTTGGCGTTAAGCTCCTTTTCTTCTGTGAGTGCCCTCTTCATGTTTGCAATTTCTCCATTCAGGGAGAGCTAGTCCTGCATGAGAGTGTTTAGGGTGGGAGTACTGGAGGTTGAGGCCTCATTGGGAACAGGGCGGAGAGGTGTTTGGACCTCCTGCTCTGAGCTGGCACTCCCACCTTTCTTCACATGAAAGCCACACCTAATCAGGGTACTACCTCCTATTTCATCTGTGATCTAGAGGCTCACTCTCTTTTGCAAGGGAATCCCAATCTGCTCAAATACAGACGTCAGCAGGAGCCTATACCCTATGTCATGATCCTTGGACGTGTTATTAATGCATCCAATGTGACTGATCATGATCGCGGGTAAGTTGATTTTTTCACCTCGATCCAAAAGTTTAGTAAGACACATGTCCATAAGATCAGCCAAAATTTCGTCCCTGACCCCGGGGAATGACATTCTTGATTATAAACCAAAATAACAAGCAATGTAAGGGTATCATTTCCCCTTTAGGTATAGATCTGGACATGTTTAGTTGGGGGTTTTGGGTTATGTTCCGGGTTAGCTTTAACAGTCTCTCCTCACCCAGCACATGTTTGTCCTCACGGACATATACATCAAAACCATCAGATGGCACACCAAGTAACTCACCGAGATCAGCAACATCAAACTGAATCCTATACCCACCAACTATGCTTGTCACCACCCCATTGGTGACCACACAGTTGGCATAATACTCAGCCAAATCAGGAATGGAACACCCTCTCTGAGTGTTAATAAACAGGTCCAACTACCCCTGAACTCTTAATTTCTCCAGGAACACCTCAAGCCCCTGTTTCTGGAAATAAGCTACCTTGACTACCTTCCCTCGGACTACAGATTTCTGAAGGAAGTATTGGTATCTTTCAAGGAGTGTCATGCTCTTTTTAGCTTTCTTTCTTATGGGTTCAGGACACTCTTCCACTTGTTTGGATGACTGTTCTAGAGCTGCCCTTTTAGGAGCAAGGTCCTTGGAGGGAAAAGGTCTGGGAGGTGTTTTGGCTGGTGTTTTGATGGGTGTTTAGGGAGGTGTTCTTTGGACTATTTTCTTCTTTGTAGCAGGGTTGTCTACTGTATCTTTTGGTAGTGGCAAAACAGGGGCAGGGCCCGAACTTCTTGTTTGGCGTCGATACATGAGAGTATTGAGAGGGACAGTGGGTGTAGTGGAGCTCTTTGTTTGGCGTTTGAAGCTTGGTTTGAGGGTTGCCTGAGGAGTGGTTTTTACAGTTCTTTTGAACCGTATAATCGGTTCATCATCATCACTGTCTTCAGTGAAAACACTAGTAGGAACAGGATCCTCAACACTCATCCTAACCCCCAAATCACTTGAACTTTCGACTGACTCGGTCGAAATTTCCCTTGTCACCAATTCAATTCGGGCGATTTATAGACAACCAGTTCCCACATGGTAATCGGGTTCATGGTGGGAATTATTACAGGGTTTAGACCGACAGACCTCACATCCAGACTCTTCAAGAAACCATATACTGAAGAAGGTATAGAGTAAGTAGGAGAGGGAGAAAAGTCCATACCTGAAGAAATTCCACTCAATAGGGCCACTGCAACAATGCTCAACCAATTCCGGCTTCTTTTGCTTTACACTCGACTCAGAAGTGAGCGTGGTCTTCCTTCCAGTCGAGGCTGAGCCACCATGAGTTCTTGCCATTGGAAAGTTTGAGAAGAAAGATGTTAGGGTTTAGGGTTTTGGAAGGGAAGAGATAGCAATTTTCGATCGTGTGAAAGGAAAGAGAAAATGAGGATGTCGGGTTTAGAGAGAGAATGCAGAGGAGGAAGTAGGCGGAAGGGTTTTAAATGGAAGGTTTAATTTCTACTTACCTTGCCGTCGCGCCACTTATCTGGTGAATTTACAAATAGTGGTGAGGTATGTTCCTAGACCTTGTTCTGATTGCTAAATGTTCGGTGTCTCAGGATAGTAAGAGCAATATCATTAGACCTCAACGAGTGTTAGCATGTTACATTTCACATATATGCTAGTAAAAGTACAAAAATTGAATGAGTCCATTGTAACAATTTATTTGGCCTAAAAACCCTTAACTAATCAATCTTTAGGGTATAAACAAGCATGCTCAAGTCTTCTTAAGTAAACCCAATTCAAGTCTATTCCTCTCAAACTGCTCTTTACTTAGTGCCTTGGTAAATATATCAGTAATTTGTCTATCGGTGGCACAAAAATTCATTGAAATTAAGCCCTTTTCAATGTTGTCTCTCAAAAAATGATGACGTATGTCAATATGCTTAGTCCTTCTGTGTTAACATGGGTTTTTGGCAATATTAATTGCACTTGTGTTATCACAGAAAATAGGAATGTATCCAGTGTCAACACAAAAGTCCTTGAGTTGCTGTCATATCCACAACAATTGAGCACAACAAGAAGCAGCTGCCACATACTTGGCTTCTGCTGTGGACATGGCAGCAGAGTGTTGTTTCTTGGTTGCCCATGAGACCAAACAGGGTCCAAGAAAATGAGCCATACCTGAGGTGCGTTTTCTGTCGACTAGGAATCCAGCATAGTCAGCATCCATATACCCAATGAGATCAAAGTTGCACCCTCGAGGATCCCATAGTGCTAAGTCAGGGGTGTGTTTCAAATACCTTAAAATTCGTTTTACAGCTTTCAAATGTGTTTCTTTAGGATTTGACTGAAAACAAGCACACAAGCCAACACTAAAAACAATGTTAGGTCTACTGGCAATTAGGTACAGAAGTGACCCTATCATGCCCCTATAAGATTTTTCTTCAACTGAAGGACTCCCATTATCTTCAACCAACCTGGTTAAACGAGAGATGGGTGTATCCATGGGCATAGCCGATTCCATACCGAACCTCTTAATTAATTCATTGATATATTTTTGTTGATGTATCATAGTTCCATGTGAGGTTTGCTTGATTTGTAAGCCTAAGAAGAAATTAAGCTCACCCATCATGCTCATCTCAGACTCACTCATCATCAATTCTGAAAAATCATTACACAAATAACTGTTGGTTGCACCAAATATTATGTCATCGACATAGACTTGAACAATCGACAAATTTTCCTCCTTTGATTTGAGAAACAAGGTATTGTCAACCTTGCCTCTTTGAAAACCATTATTGATTAAGAATTTTGATAAACATTCATACCAGGCTCTAGGAGCTTGTTTTAAACCATAAAGAGCTTTGTCAAGTTTAAATACATGGTTAGGCATATCATGATTTTCAAAACCAGGGGGTTAGCTTACAAACACCTCCTCCTTAAGGTATCCGTTGAGGAATGCACTTTTGACATCCATTTGGTATAACTTAAACTCCATGTGGGCTACAAAGGCCATCAAGATCCAAATAGCCTCGATCCTTGCAACAGGTGCAAATGTTTCCTCATAATCGATCCCTTCGTCTTGGTTGTAACCCTAAACCACCAGCCTGGCCTTGTTCCGAGTGATTGTTCCGAACTCATCCAATTTGTTCTTGAACACCCACTTGGTACCAATTATCGATATGTCTTTAGGCTTTGGTTCAAGGTGCCAAACTTTATTCCTTTCAAACTGATGAAACTCTTCTTGCATGGTGGTAACCCATTCAGAATCTACAAGAGCTTCATGAGCATTCTTTAGCTCAATGTTAGATAAGAAGGCATAGAAAGCACAAAAGTTTCTGACTTTAGACCTAGTTTGCACCCCTATGTTAATATCAGATATAATCTGGAGCTTCCAGGGTCGTGGAGCAAATGAATCTACAGACATGTTTTCCAATCTTTCCTGAACACTTGATGAAATAGGTTCTGAGTCTGTTCTGGAGCCTGTTCCCATAACTGTTTGGGAAGGATCAGGTTGAGTGGGTCGGTTCTGTCCCAAATTAGGTTCAACAAAGCTTCCCCCTAACTGGCTTGCTCCCTGCCCACCTTCCAAATTTCTAGATCCAGGGGTTGTTTCACATTCAGGAGACTTACTGTTATCCACCATAGAGTTTTCAGTGAGTGTGAGGTCTTTTCTTACAAGACCAAGTTAGAACTTTTCATCCTGTATATCATGCTCAATCATGGAGTTAGTTTCATCAAACAATACATGCAGACTTTCCTCAACGCACATGGTTCTTTTGTTAAAAACTTTGTATGCCTTATTGTGTGAGGAGTACCCTAACAATATGGCTTCATCACTCCTTAGGTCAAACTTTCCCAAGGATTCTTTCCGATTATTGTACACATAGCATTTGCATCCAAACACCCTTAAGTGCATAATATTGGGTTTTCGTCCTTTGAAAAGTTCATAGGGAGTCTTGTTGAGTATAGGTCTGATCATGCATCTATTAATAATGTAGCATGATGTATTCAATGTTTCTACCCAAAAGTTTCTAGGAAGACCACTAGTGACAAGGATGATCCTAGTCATGTCTTCTAGAGTACGATTTTAATGCTCTACCACCCCATTCTGTTGGGGTGTTTTGGGGGTAGAAAAGTTGTGATCAACACCATGTTCATTACAATAATCAATGAAGCTCGAGTTTTCAAATTCTTTGCCATGGTTCGACCTAAGACTTATCAATGAGTGTCCTACTCTCTTTTCAATTTTCTTTAGAAGCACAAGAAACTTCTCAAATGATTCATCTTTTGTTACCAAAAATAAAGTCCAAGTGACATGAGAGTAATCATCCACTATAACAAACACATACCTCTTCCCACCTCTACTCGTGATTCTCATAAGACCACACAGATCAATATGTAGAAGTTCAAGAGGTTGGGAAGTGCTCACACAACTCTTTGACTTGAAAGAAGTCCTCACCTGTTTTCTTCTAGCACAAGCCTCACATACCTTGTCATCACTGTACTTGATGGAAGGTAGTTGGACTACTAGGTCCTTAGAAATGAGTTTATTCAAAAGGGAAAGGTTTGCATGACCGAGCCTCTTGTGCCAAAGCATAACATCGTCATCAAGAGCACTTAAACAAGTCAAATGATTTTGGGGAAGTGAAAGAACACATGCTTTATACGCATTGTTGTGTTGCTTCCCTCTCAACACAACATCACCAAAATTGACATTGGTAATCAAACATTGATCCAAAGAGAACTCAACATGATTTCCTCTGTCACACAGTTGAGACACTTAGCAAATTATGTTGTAACCCATCAACCAAGTACACATTATCAATAGAGTGAGAGAGTGATTTACCTATCTCACCTACACTGACAATTTTCCCAGACTTGCCGTTGCCAAATGCCACTCTCCCTCCACCAAAGGCTGTAAGTAAGAGGAAGTGTTAGTTTTGAGAGTACATAAACACAAGAGGGGGGGTGAATTGTGTTGCCAAATTTTTGTAATTTTTTGGGAACAGGCTTAGGCCCTGTTTGGACAAGCTGTTTGTAATTCGCCCAGAAACTGAAATGCAGCGAAAATAAATAGAAGAAAAAGGTGAACACAGGATTTTTACGTGGAAACACCTCTAGCCCAACTAAGGCGAAAAACCATGACCTACCCCTGTAGGATTTTCACACAATTTCACTATACGGGCTAAACACGTTACAAAGTAACCTTCACTGTTACAACTTGTAACAGATACGTAACTATCTTCCCCAAGACTAGTTACCCCACGTCCAATAGTCCTCTTGACTTGAACACACTCAACTCACTTTTAAACGAGAGAGAACAAGATGAACACCTTACTTTTGAATGCTTCCCATAAGCTAGTGTAAGGTACAATTAAGCTCCTAGTATGCCAATTTTGAAAGCTCAATTTTTTCACACACTTTGGTTGGTTTTCTCTCTGAAAATTTATCTCATAAAACTCTTGAAAGTTGCTGTGAAAACCGATGATTAATGAGTTGTAGAAAGCAACCTTTTATAGAGAATATTGAAAGGTAAGACGATTTATCTTCTCAAATATTTTTTTTTTCATATTTGGAAAACAAAATCCCTAAAGGAAATAGAGTCCTTTAGCCGCAAGTGGTGGAGTAACGAGAGTTGGAAAAAAATTCCTTAATTGCTTGAGTAAGGCGGTAGTTCTCAGCCACAAGGACTCAACCACTAGCCCATGATTTTCTCAACAAACTTATCCACTTGCCAAAAATTAGAGATTCTTTTTATTTCAAAAAGATCTTGCAAATCCCCTTAGTTAAAGATAACCGTTTGGGGTTAAAATACTCCGTAGAAAATCTTGTTTGCAAGTCTCGGAGATGCTACCCAAAATCAGAGAAAGAATCGTGTAAAACCATTTCAAAGTGAATGTTAAATCAAGACTTTCTAATTGGCATATTAACAAGAATCTAATAAAATAAAAATCATAGCAAAACAAAGACTCTTGTTGAATCAACCAGACATCTTGTAGAAACTTAGCTTGCTGCTCCAAACACTCCTGATAGCTGTTCTTAAGGTTGTTCTGAAGTTCTGGAGAGTCTTTCCAGCCAACTGATCTTGAGTACCTGTTCTTAAGACATGTTCTTAAGCATTGTTAACCAAACAATTTCAAAGTATTCAATATTTGGAACCTGTTCAATCAACACACTCAAGTATATATTACATTTGTATTTGTTATCATCAAAACCTTACATTACATAAGGATAGGGTCAACAATTTCCCCCTTTTTGATGATGACAAACCAAATGACCATATTGACATAAAAGGCGAAAGCAAGTTAGTGGCAAAACAGTCAAGCCATAGAAGAGAAAAATTTTGAGAAGTCAACTTAAGCCAAGTCACACTAAATCAATCATGGTCATGCCCATCTTCCCCCTTTGGACATCATCAAAAAAGGGTGGTCAGATCAAACAGGTGAAAATAGGGTGTTTGCAATCACCACCACTTGGGTAATGGAGGAAAAACAACCAGCGATACACTCAAGTATATGGTACGGTAATGATATTGGCCATCCGAGTCACGCACAAACAAACAACAACAAGAAACAAGCAAGGCAATTTATGAAAATATAACCAACCAAGAGGTAGTATAAACCATAGTCAGTCAAAAGGCACAACCAGATAGTCAGAAACCAGTTGTTGAGAACAGGGTCGAGAATAAGAGTAAAAACAGGGAATAGAATAAGGCTGGGAATAGGGGGTAGAAACAGGTTCAGGAGGGAGGAGAGGACAGTTGGGCCGTGAGGGTAGTGATGGCAGATAGTAGATCCTCATGGCGCTTGGCATTCAGAGCCTTCTCCTCTGCAAGAGTTGCCTTAACCTCAAAGAGCTCATCCTTCATCCGGTTTTGAATCGGGATTGATCCAGTAGCAAGGCATCAACAGAAGGCTCACTGGAGGAAGAACCAGGAACAGGGGGAAAGGGTGTTCGAAGCCCCTGTGCCGAAGCAGTGTGTACTCCTTTGATCAATTTAAAACCCACACCCCATTAGAGTGCTATTCCCTATTTCATCAACCATCTGCACCCCCACTTTTTTCGGAAGAGAAATCCCAAAGTGCTCAAATACAAGAGTCAGCAAGAAACCATACCCCAGATCATGTTCTCTTGAGGTGTTCGTAATCCTGGAGATATGGCGAATCATGATTGCTGGAAAATTAATTTGTTCTCCTCTATCCATAAGGTAAATAAAACATTGATCCATATCATCCGCAAGTTTGTTGCCTTGACCTCTAGGGATGATATTCTTAATAATGAACCAAAAGAGCAATTGATGAAGAGAAGTCATGTCACCTTTTTTTTTTTGTGACGGACTAGGGGGTTTTCAACCTTGTTTGCTGGCTCAATGTTTGAGTTAATTGCAGTAGCTGAGCTGTCCTATGCACGGTCTTATCCTCCCGGACATACACATCGAAACCTTCAGCAGGAACACCCAAAATTTCACCTAGATCTTTGGCATTGAATTTCAGTTTCTTCCCATTAACTTCACTTGCCACCACAACATTGGTGACATTGCAATTCGCATAAAAGTTGGCCAAATCTAGGACAGAATACCCCAGGCAGGTGTTTGCAAACAGTTTTAGCCACCCCTGGGCCTTGAGCTTGTCCAGGAACACCTCCAGGCCCTATTCCTGAAAGTATGACACTTTCACAATTTTGCCCCACACCACACTTCTCTGAAGAAATTGGGCCAATTTTGAAGTGGTGGATGCTGCCTTTTGGAGCTGGGGAGAATCTTGGGTTTTTAGGGTTTTGGGTTTGAGAGGGAGAGATTGAGAGAGAGATTTTTCGGTGGCTGATGAGCGAAGTGTGCGGGTGAGGGAGCTAAAGAGTCGACTGGATTTCACCGAAAACGAAGAGCATTAAGTCTCCCAGCCGTGCACGCTTCGAAAAAAAATTCTCAACAACTGCATTAACTACCTGATTTGTACACGTTTGGCAAACAGTGGTCATACCTGTTCTTGGTGCTTGTTCTTGCGGTTAGTTGTTCGGTAACATAGGACAATAAGGGCAATATCATCAGACCTCAACGATTGTCAGTAGGTTGTAATCCACACATGTGCTAATTTTGACACAGAAGTTGACTGCATCCAATGAATCAAGATGTTTGACCTGAAAAACCTTTTAACTAGACAAGCATTGGGAGTTAATGGAGCATGCTCAAGTTGTTTTAATTAGACCTAATTCCAGTCTGTTCTTCTCAAACTGTTCTCTATTCAGTGCCTTGGTAAAAATATCAACAATTTGTTTATTAGTGGCACAATAATTCATTGAAACCAAGCCCTTTTCAACATTGTCTCTCAAAAAGTGATGACGAATGTCAATATGTTTAGTCCTTTTATGTTGACATGGGTTTTTGGAAATATTAATTGCACTTGTATTATCACAAAAAATGGGAATGCATCCCGTGTCAACACAAAAGTCTTTAAGTTGTTGCCTTATCCACAGCACTTGAGCACAGCAAGAGGCAGCTGCAACATACTCAGCTTCTGCTGTGGACATGGCAGCTGAGTGTTGTTTCTTAGTTACCCAAGATACCAAACAGGGTCCAAGAAAATGAGCCATACCTGAGGTGCTTTTTCTATCAACCAAAAAGCTTGCATAGTCAGCATCAGCATAACCAACGAGGTTAAAGTTGCATCCTCTAGGATACTATAAAGCCAAACCAGGTGTATGTTTTAAATATCTAAAGATCCGTTTAACAGCCTTTAAATGAGATTCTTTAGGCTTAGACTGAAAACGGGCACACAAACCAACACTAAAAACAATGTCAGGTCTACTAGCAGTTAGGTAAAGAAGCGATCCTATCATGCCCCTATAATATTTGTCCTCGACTGAGGGACTCACATAATCCATTTCCAACCTGGTTGAAGGAGAAATGGGAGTATTAATGGGCTTGGCCGATTCCATTCCAAATCGCTTAAGTAATTCCTTGACATATTTTTGTTGATGTATCATGGTGCCGTTTGAAGTTTGTTTGATTTGCAAGCCTAAGAAAAACTTAAGCTCACCCATCATGCTCATTTCAAACTCACTCCTCATCATTTTTGAAAACTCTTCACATAAATCATTGTGTGTTGCACCAAATATAATGTCATCGACATATACTTGAACAATCAACAGATGTTCCCCCTTAGATTTTAAAAACAAGGTATTATCAACCTTGCCTCTTCTAAAACTATTTTCCAATAAAAAGTTTGACAAGCGTTCATACCAAGCTCTAGGAGCTTGTTTTAAACCATAAAGCGCTTTGTCAAGTTTAAAAGCATGGTTAGGAAATTCTTTATTTTCAAAACCAGGGGGTTGCATCACATACACCTCTTCTTTAAGGTATCGGTTGAGGAATACACTTTTGACATCCATTTGATATAACTTTATTTCCATGTGAGCTGCAAAGGCTACCAAAATGCGGATAGCCTCAATCCTTGCAACGGGTGCAAAGGTTTCCTCATAATCAATGTCATCTTCTTGGTTGTAGCCTTGAACCACCAGCCGGGCCTTGTTCCTAGTGACTGTCCCGAATTCATCAAGCTTGTTCTGGAACACCCACTTGGTGCCAATGATTGATCTATCCTCTGGCCGTGGTACAAGGTGCCACACCTTGTTCCTTTCAAACTGATGAAGCTCCTCTTGCATTGTCGTGACCCAATCTGAATCTACAAGAGCTTCATTAACATTTTTTGGCTTAATATTAGAGAGAAAAGCGTAAAAAGCACAGAAATTTTTAAGCTTGGATCTAGTTTGCACTCCTGTATTTATGTCCGACAGAATTTGATCAAGAGGGTGCGAACTTTGGTGCTTTCATGGTCGTGGAGTAAGTGGATCCACAAATACGCTTTCTACTCTTGCTGGAATACTCGGCGAAACAGGTTCGGGAACTGTTCCCGAGCCTGTTCTAGAGCCTGTTTCCTGGCCTGTTCAGGAAGAATTAGGCTGGTTTTGATTCAAACCAGGTTCAGCAGAGCTTCCCCCTATCTGGTTCAGACCTTGCCCACCTTCCAAAGAAACAACTCCAGGCCCTGATCCATCCTCAGGACTCTTACCTTTCTCATGTGTGAGCAACAAATCTTTTCTAGCAAGGCCTAGTTCGTAATCCTCTTACTGTGCATCATTCTCAATTAGAGAGTTAGTTTCATCAAATAGCACATGCACACTCTCCTCAACACACAAGGTTCGCTTATTGAACACTTTGTATGCCTTACTGTGTGAGGAGTAACCAAGAAATATTGCCTTATCACTTCTTGGATCAAACTTTCCTAAAGCATCCTTCCCATTATTATGCACAAAACATTTACAGCCAAATACTCTCAAATGCATAATATTGGGTTTTCTTCCCTTGAGAAGTTCATAAGGCATTTTGTTAAGAATAGGTCTAATCATGCATCTATTTATAATGTAACATGATGTGTTCAAAGCTTCTGCCCAAAAGTTTCTCGAAAGACCACTAGCAATAAGCATTATTCTAGTCATGTCTTCTAGAGTACAGTTTTTACGCTCTACTACCCCGTTCTGCTGGGGTGTTCTTGGGGCTGAAAAGTTATGATCAACACCATGCTCATTACAATAGCCAATAAAGCTCGAATTTTTAAATTCTGTACCATGATTAGACCTTAGGCAAACCAATGAGTGTCCTACTCTCTTTTCAATCTTTTTAAGAAATGCAAGAAATTTTTCAAATGTTTCATCTTTAGAAGCCAAAAACAAGGTCCAAGTGAAACGAGAGTAGTCATCCACTATCAACATACCACAACTGCTTGTTCCCTAGGTTGTTCCTCGAGCTGTTTGCTGGGTTGTTTTCTCTCACTTCAGCCTGCAAAACAAATCAAAGGTTAGTTTTGGGAACCCAGATCCACTTGGATCCCATTCCTTTAGACGTACACATCTAATCTTTCCTAACCTATATTTGTCTTACATAAACTGTGTTTCTTTCAATGGCATACTTTCTCGAAGGACAAGTGTAACGGTAATGACCCGTTTTATCACAGTGATAACATACAATATTCTCAGATAATCCTACGTATTTTCTATTTACTGGGTAGGTCATCCGCTTAGGAAAAAAACCTAGTCCTCTTCTATTTTGACTGTGATGTGTGTTTAACCATTCAAGCGCTCTTGAGGACCTATTCCAGAGCTTGTTTGTAGCAAGGTCTGATTCCATTTGTTTAATTTTCTCAAGCAAATTTTTGTTTTCTCCCAACAAGGATTCGACCTTTCCTTTTAAGTCAAGGGATTCCTTTTCCAGCTCAGTCAGATTAATGGAACAAGTCTCTTCTTTCATGAATAGGGTCTCTTTAAGCACATTAATGTTTTCATGTAAGGCAAGTGTCTCTTTGTCAACTTCAAGCTTTTCCATTTTGAGAGTTTCATTTTCAAGTTCTAGGTCTCGAACATCCCTTTTTAACTCAGCACATATATCCATTATATTGTACACCAATTCTTCAAGGGTTGATTTATTGAGACCACATACCTTGTTCTTGAGTTGAGTTAGACTGTTTGTTGATTCATCATCTGAATCAGTGTCACTTCTTGCCATGAGTGCTATATCAACTTCCTCGGCTTCAGACCCTTCCTCATCCTCGCTTGAATCACCCCAGGCCGCTAGCATAGCTTTTGAGAATCGTTTCGCTGAGCTGCTTACACCCTGTTTCCTGCCCTGTTTTCTAGGGTGTTCGGGTTCTTGTTCTTCCTTAAGCAGTGGGCAGTTTCTCACAATATGGTCTAACTTGCTACACTTGAAGCATCCGGAGAACTGTTCCCGAGAGGTGTTTCTGGCCTTGCCGAAGTCCTTCCGTTTGCTGTTTTCTTTAACTTTCTTGAAGAACTTCTTAAATTTTTGAGTTAACATGGCAATCTCCTCCTCATTAGAATCAGAATCATCTTCTAAGGCCTTTAGTGCAAGACCTCGATCTTTCTTTGTCTCATCTTTCTGCTGAGAATTTCTTCTAAGTTCATACGTTTGGAGATTGCCAATCAGCTCATCTAGGGTGATCTTGTTCATGTCCTTAGCTTCTTGGATGGCGTTACTTTTGCTTCCCAAGAATGAGGTAAAATTCTTAGGATCTTCCTCACCAATTCTTCGGTGGTGAAGGATTTTCCCAGGGATTTCAACTCATTCGTTATGTGAGTGAAGCGAGTGTACATGTCCATCACACTTTCATGATCACCCATCTCAAACAACTCATATTTTCTCATAAGCAATTCAATCCGGGATTGCTTTACCTGATTGGTCCCTTCGTGAGCTACTTGTAAAGCATCCCAGATTTCCTTGGCAGACTCACATTCAGATATACGAGTATATTCATCAGGACCTAGGCCAAAATATAGAAGTTTCTTGGCCTTGGCATTCTTCTCCATCATTTTGTAATCTTCAGTATTGAATTCTTTAGGCTCCTTGGGGATTGACTTTCCATCTTCAGTAGTTTTCTTAGGGATGAGTGGTCCATCCTTGATGAGCATCCACAACTCATAGTCCTCGGCTTGGATGTGGTTTTCCATCCTGTTTTTCCACCAACTGTAATGTTGGCCATTAAAGTATGGTGGTCGAGTTATGGATTGCCCCTCAAGTATGCCATTGGGTGTACTCATGTTTAGGATCTCTCAAGATGTTAATCTTTTTAATGAGAACCTGCTCTGATACCACTTGTTAGTTTTGAGAGTACACAAACACAAGAGCGGGGGGGGGGTGAATTGTGTTGCCAAATTTTTGTAATTTTCTGGGAACAGGCTTAGGCCCTGTTTGGACAGGCTGTTTGTAACTCGCCCAGAAACTGAAATGCAGCGAAAATAAATAGAAGAAAAAGTTGAACACAGGATTTTTACCTAGAAACACCTCTAGCCCAACTGAGGCGAAAAACCACGACCTACCCCTGTAGGATTTTCACACAATTTCACTATACGGGCTAAACACGTTACAAAGTAACCTTCACCGTTACAACTTGTAACAGACACGTAACTGTCTTCCCCAAGACTAGTTACCCCACGTCTAATAGTCCCCTTGACTTGAACACACTCAACTCACTTTTAAACGAGAGAGAACAAGATGAACAACTTACTTTTGAATGCTTCCCATAAGCTAGTGTAAGGTACAATTAAGCTCCTAGTATGCCAATTTTGAAAGCTCAATTTTTTCACATACTTTGGTCGGTTTTCTCTCTGAAAATTTATCTCATAAAACTCTTGAAAGTTGCTGTGAAAACCGATGATCAATGAGTTGTAGAAAGCAACCTTTTATAGAGAATATTGAAAGGTAAGACGATTTATCTTCTCAAATATTTTTTTTTTCAGATTTGGAAAACAAAATCCCTAAAGGAAATAGAGTCCTTTAGCCGCAAGTGGTGGAGTGACGAGAGTTGGAAAAAAATTCCTTAATTGCTTGAGTAAGGCGGTAGTTCTCAGCCACAAGGACTCAACCACTAGCCCATGATTTTCTCAACAAACTTATCCACTTGCCAAAAATTAGAGATTCTTTTTATTTCAAAAAGATCTTGCAAATCCCCTTAGTTAAAGATAACAGTTTGGGGTTAAAATACTCCACAGAAAATCTTGTTTGCAAGTCTCGGAGATGCTGCCCAAAATTAGAGAAAGAATCGTGTAAAACCATTTCAAAGTGAATGTTAAATCAAGACTTTCTAATTGGCATATTAACAAGAATCTAATAAAATGAAAATCATAGCAAAACAAAGACTCTTATTGAATCAACCAGACATCTTGTGGAAACTTAGCTTGCTGCTCCAAACACTCCTGATAGCTGTTCTTAAGGTTGTTCTGAAGTTCTGGAGAGTCTTTCCAGCCAACTGATCTTGAGTACCTGTTCTTAAGACATGTTCTTAAGCATTGTTAACCAAGCAATTTCAAAGTATTCAATATTTAGAACCTATTCAATCAACACACTCAAGTATATATTACATTTGTATTTGTTATCATCAAAACCTTACATTACATAAGGATAGGGTCAACAGGAAGTTTGATCTCTCTCCCATCATGTGCCTCGAACAACCACTATCCAAGAACCATAGTTGGTTGCCTCCTTTCACTTTAGCCTGCAAAACAACTAAGTGTTAGTTTTGGGAACCCAGATCCACTTAGGTCCCATTTTCTCTGATATGGAGATTAACTCATCTTTTCTAATCCACATTTTCTTAACATACACTTAGTTTCTTTCTACGACCCTTTTATCAAGGAGCAAGCATATCGATGATGACCAGTCTTACCACAATGAAAACAGATTATATGCTCTGGAAGTCCAACATATTTTTATTTTACTGGTTTAGTGACATGCCTACTCATAAATCCTAGTCCCTTTTTATTACGATTATGGTGAGTGTTTAACCAATTAAGTGCTTTTGAGGAACTGTTCCAACGCTTGTTCTAAACAAGGTCATATTCGGCCATATGGAGCTTTTCAAGCAACTGACTATTTTCATTTATCAGGGCTTCTATCCCGGGTGCTTCTGAGGAACTGTTCCTGTGCCTGTTTTGAACGAGGTCAGATTCGACCTTATGGATCTTTTCAAGCAACTGATTGTTTTCACTCACCAATAATTCTACCTTAAGTTCTAGTTCTCAGGACTCTTTTTCCAGCTTTGAGAGATCAGTGTTAAATACTTCTTCTCTCTTGTTCATTAGTTCTTTTACCATGCCAATGTCCCTACTTAAGGCAAAAGTGTTTTTATCTTGTTCAAACATGATAATCTCATTTGCTTGCTCAAGTTTTTGTATGGTCTTTTCAAGCATTCGAACATCGAACATCCCCTTTAACTTAGAACAAGTATCTTTAAGCATACAATTCTCAGTACTTATTGCCTCACATTCATCCATTAAGGAAGACAATAATTTCAGAAATTTTGCTTTGTTAAAACCACGTACCTTTTCCTTGAATTGGGACACGCTCTCGTCCGATTTTGAGTCAGCTTCAGATTTGCTTTTGGTCATGAGCGCCAGTGCAGCAGCTTCGTCTTGGGAGCTATCATCTTCTTCTGAAGTTTCACCCCATGCTGCCACCATAGCTTTAATGAGCTGCTTGGCAGAACTACTAAGCTGTGGCTTCTTTCTGTGGTTTCGGAACTGTTCTGATGCCTGTTCTTTCTTCTGCCTGGGGCAATATTTTACAATGTGGTCATGCTTTCCACATCTGAAACACCTAAAGGCTTGGTCTTGGTCGCTGTTCCTTGCTTTGCTGGTACTCCCCTTCTTGATGCTCTTTTCAACCTTCTTGAAGATTTTTTTGAACTTACGAGTTACCAAGGCCATTTCTTCCTCATTCAAGTCCGAATCATCACTTCCCATGGCCTTTAGGGTGAGGCCTCGATCTTTCTTTATTTCCTCTTTCATGTGGGAGTTTTTCCTCAACTCGTAAGTTTGAAGGTTCCCAATGAGCTCATCTAAAGAGATTTCATCTATCTTCTTTGCTTCTTGGATGGCTGTAACTTTGGTTTCCCACGAATGAGGCAAAAACCGTAGGATCTTCCTTACCAATTCCTCGATGGTAAAGGATTTTCACAAGGATTTCAACTCATTAGTGATGTGGGTAAAACGTGCATACATATCCATCATTGTTTCTTTGTCACTCATTTCGAACAGTTCGCACTTTCTCATCAGCAGCTCGATCCTGGACTGTTTGACTTGGTTGGTTCCTTCATGAGCCACGCAAAGAGCATTCCATATCTCCTTTGCCGATTCACACTATGAGATACGAGTGTACTCGCCCGGTCCAAGGCCAAAGCATACCAGTTTCTTAGCCCTTGCGTTTTTCTCCAGTTTCTTGAAGTCATCTGAGTCAAACTCATTTGACTTCTTAGGAACTGTTTTGCCATCTTCTGTGGTTTTCCTTGGAATGCAAGGACCATTCTCAATTCGTCATCCAGAACTCATAATCATCAACTTGAATGTAATTTTCCATGCGATTTTTCCACCAATTGTAATGTTGCCCATTAAAGTATGGTGGTCGAGTCACAGATTGACCCTCTAAGATTCCTTGTGGTGCACTCATATTTTCAGGATCTCTCAAGGTGTTAGCTTAGGTGTGAGAACTCTGCTATGATACCACTAGTTAGATTTTAATCCCATAAGGACACAAGAGGGGGGGGGTGAATTGTTTCTACCAACTTTTCGAATTGTTTCAAAACACTCGTGGGAACTGTTTGGAATGCGTGTTTCCAATGAGACAGAACGAAAGTAATTGCAAAAATAGTAAAGGAGACACAATATTTTTACGTGAAAAATCACCTCTGGCCCAACTGAGATGTAAAAATTTCGACCTACTGCTGTAGGATTTTAGCAACTCTTTAACTAAACGGGCCGAACACAATACAACCGTAACATACGTAACTTAGTCTACCCAAGACTCTTGTTACAAACACACATCCAAAGTCTCCCAAGACTTGGACAAATACTCACGGACACAGCGTCCACACGTCCCCTACGGACACAACATCCAACGTCTACCAAGACTTGGACAACCTCTTATCTCAATGACGGAAAAGAGATAAAGAACACCTCACTTGAATGCTTCTAAATAAGCTGAGTGTAAGGTACAATACAACTCCTATTATGCCAATAATGAAGACTCAATTAAGCACTCTTTTTGAAGGTTTTTCTCACAGAAAAATTCAGACTCAGAAAAACAATTTTAGTACTTGAAAATCGTGAAAAAAAAGCCTTGAGAAAAGTTGAGGGAACCGGCTGCTTAAATAGCGGTAAGTATGCTTGTCGTGCAAGGATGGGAGCAATCTCCACTTTTCTTAAACATTGCCTAATATGAGAGTTACCAATCTTCTTTATAGGATAGGATCAAATATTTGGAGGATATTTTTCCTTAGGAGATAAGATCAAATATTTAGGAAAGATATTTTTTCTTAAGCGAGATAAGATTAAATCTTCTCACCAAATATTTGGAAAATATTTTGTCTTTTAAACAAGAGAAGAAATAGTTTTAGATTTTGACTCACATAAATTAATTCGAATTGTTTCCAGAAAAATGTCAGTCCAAAATCCTTTTAAGAAAAACGTTGAAATTCAAATTTTTATTCCCAACCTCAAAACACTGCAGATCTGGCCTCTTGGACCTGTTCTGAGACAGTGTTCTGAGTTACCAAAACCTTTCAAAGTGAATGCTAAATCAGAGACCTTCTAATTGGCATATTAACAAAATAATACACACACATACAACCCTAAGACTCTTGTTGTCAACTGGACTTCTTGCACAGGTCCATGCTTCCACTCCCAGAACTGTTCTTAGGGAGTGTTGTCAGATTCTTGCGCATCTTGCGCATGTTATAAACTTTGATGCTCTATGCTCATTCGAATTGCTGCATGTATTTTTTGGATCCTGTCTTAGCATACAACTCAAGCATAACACATAACTCACAGCATATTGACTGGGTCATTTGGATTGTCATCATCAAAACCTTATACATTAATTGGGTCAACAGTCGCCCAAAGCTAGTGTAAAATGGCAATTCAGTGAATACGAATTTGCATGATATTGATATAAAAGTTTTGCATTGTAGCTTAGATAAGCATGTTTTTAGTGTAAACATAAGCACTTCGTATGATGTTTATATAAGCATTTTTGTTAGGGTAAAGATAAGCATTCTAGTAATCATTATTTTATGTCGTTGACAATTCAATTGGCATATTTAGTGTTTATAATTACATTTGGGAAAGAATCAGCCTACTAAATGTTGATACTTTAGATGTTGGATGTCCTATTTTCTTTTTTATCTAGCAAAGTCAATGAGACCTGTTGCGAAATCGAGTGTAAAATAACAATTAATTGAAATAAGCATTAGCACGACATTGTATAAGCAATGTATTTGTCTATGATGTTCATATAAGCAATCTTTTCAGTGTAAAGACATGCACTATAATAGGCTTGTCGATATTGACAAAGATATGTTTTGTATATATATAAGCATTTTGTTATTAAAAGAGTATTATTTTTGGTTGTTTTGTCTATTCAGTTTGCAAACTTTAATGAGCATTTATTTGTATGTCGACAATTTCATTGGTTGTTCACACTTGAACATTTTACTTTTTTTCTACAAAATAATTTTGAGAAAATTTTGTTATATAATTCAATTAAATAGAAATTAAAAAAATGAAAAAGAACAATTAAAAAACCCAAATTCTTATAAAATACATGAAAAATATAAAAAAAAACTTCAACAGAAAAAGAAGAACAAGAAGAAAGAGAAGCCCCAAATGTTAAAAAGAACAAATTAATTGTGCTATGACAAAATAATAAAATAATTTCATAATTGAAATTTTAAAAAAAGGAAAAAAGAGGGGCCCAACAAATGTAAGG
Organism: Selenicereus undatus; assembly: GCA_017589665.1. Classification (NCBI taxonomy): domain Eukaryota; kingdom Viridiplantae; phylum Streptophyta; class Magnoliopsida; order Caryophyllales; family Cactaceae; genus Selenicereus; species Selenicereus undatus. The sequence goes on from JACYFF010031952.1 coordinate 42,944,382, forward strand.
AAATAAAGAAAGTATCTCTGTAGTAGAGAATCAAAGTCGCAACTCAAAGTTCATATCCTATTTCGTCATATCCATCAAGCCAATGAGCTAACCTAAACGTTCTATAAAACGTTGCCCAAGGTTTTATAGAGTGAACGTGTCAACCACTGGGCCTACCTAGCATAGTAGGCCAAGACTATTATAGGAATACCAGATATATTTAGCCTACAAATGATGTATTCCTTATATTGCAGCACACGTCTAGAGATAATACTTGTCGTTTAAAATGTTCGATCATAACATACCTAGCACATACATCAAGAAATACTTAGTATGGTCATATGAAGAATAGAAAAAAAAAATCACTGATTATATATTAGTTTCAATAATACTAAGGATTTTCATATTAGTTTCAACATTACATTTCAAAGGAAGTATGTGCTAAGATTAGCGCATTGTCCCAGGATTAAGTTTTAAAATAGCTAAATGGTACTTCAAAATTTTCATCGAATAGTTATTAGTTCGACATCAAGATGATAATTTTGAAGTACCATTTATCTATTTAAAAATTTAATCCTAGGGCAGAATCATTCTTGAATTCCTGCAAATATGTGATGGATGTTCCATAGCATGCAAAACAAAAGTTTATAGAAGTAATATGCAACTTTTTTGTTTGCCACAAATTACAAATCAGCTCCTTCTACTTGAGGGAGCTCAGAATTGTTATCTTTGCTTGGCAAAAAACCACTGCCATTCTAATAAGGTCTTCATAAAGAACATAACAAGATACATGTACACAAAGGAGAAGAATTTTTAAGTCTTCACAAAATTAATGAAAATTATTGCACTATCTTTACCAATGGTAGCACGTTGAGCTGTAAATGTGTTGGGACATGCATAAAAGAGCAAATACGGTAGGTGATTGTATAAAATTGTATTGCACTCATAAAGTAAATAAAGGAGTTGACTACTATAGGTGAAGAACAAATTAAAGTTGTTGTTCACTATGTCTCTCCACAATGTTGGTAATACCCATAGAGAATTCAGAGATACAATAAACTCTATGACTTTTCGATATAGCCATCCAACTATCTACTTCATTGGCCTTCATAACTCTTAATCTCATCACACTACACACACAAACACACACACACACACACACACACACACACACACACACACAGAGTACATATGTTCTTCGTCATTCTGAATAATGGGTAAGGTTACATAATTGACAAAATTCAAATACTTGGCATCCGTAAAGACAACCATCAATGCTTTATGATTCTCACAGACTTGAACACCATCTTTTTCATTAGTTGTACAAAAATAATAATTAGTGTTGTTAGAATGCCTTGAATCTGTTTTCTTTAGCCCCCTTTTGTAGACCTAGGACAGTCCCTCTCTTCTGCTTATGGACGTAGCTAACACATTGTTAGTGAACCACGTTAAATCTGTGTATATTTGTTCATACTTTCTCGCATCCGTTATAACAAACTGGTATCAGAGCCTTAGGGTTTTCTGAATTCTGGTGAGAAAGATGTTCGCTTTGAACGTGAAAATTGACAAATTTACAGGGAGGAACAGTTTTAGTCTATGGCAGATCAAGATGCGAGCCCTGTTGAAGCAACAAGGTTTATGGCCGCCGCTGGCAAAGAAAGATCCAGGCGCCGACATCGTTGAGATGGCTAGTCTGGAGGAAAAGGCACACGCGACAATCATGCTGTGTCTTCCAGATGATATCATCATTGAGACAACAGACCAGGATACTGCGGTTGGGTTGTGGTTGAAGCTTGAGAGTCTATACATGACGAAGTCTTTAACTAACAAGTTGCTCTTGAAGTAACGTCTGTTTGGTCTGTGAATGCAGGAAGGTATGCCTTTGAGAGATCACTTAGATCAATTAAACACAATCCTATTAGATTTGTGTAATATTGAGGTCAAAATTGAAGATGAGGATGCTGCCCTAATTCTGTTAGTATCTCTCCCACCCTCATATGAAAATTTCATACAATCTTTTATTATTGGGAAATATACTGTGTCTCTTGAAGAGGTTATATCATCTCTTAATAGCAGAGAGCTACGTCATAAGGCTGTTGGTACAGGTGGTGCTGGTATCGAGGCTGTTGGGCTGATAACCAGTGGGGGTAAAAGACCTGGGAATCCGGGGAGGAAGAAATCGAAGCCGTTGGGTTCTAAGGGTCCTAAACCTGGTGATATCTGTAACTACTGTAAGGAGACGGGACATTGGAAAAATCAGTGCCCTAAAAAGAAGAGGCAACAACAATAACAACGGAAGAAACAAGCAGGTATTGCTGCTGTTGCAGAAGGTGATAGTAGGTCTGAAAAAGATATAGCCCTAGTTGCTGATGAACCTATGCATCATATTGATGTGTGGATCCTAGATTCAGGGGCATCTTACCAGATATGTCCGCATAGAGAATGGTTTATCACTTACGAGAAGGTGACTAGAGGCAATATTTCTATGGCTAACAGTGCTGTTTGCAGAGTCGCTGGAATTGGTTCCATACAGATACAGACACATAATGGTAAATTCTGTACGTTGAACAATGTCAGGCATGTTCCACATATGACAAAGAATCTAATATCATTGAGTCTGTTGGACGCGAAAGGATTCATTTTTCAAGGTGAATGAGGAGTTCTGTATGTCTGTAAGGGTTCAGAAGGGTGTCAAGTGAGGTACTTTGCATATACTGCAAGACACTACATTATCTGTTTCAGCTGCTGTTGCGTCTTCAGAAGTTCACAAGGATGATATGACCAAGTTATGGCACATGAGACTTGGTCATATGAGTTAAAGAGGGATGCAAATTTTGGCAAAGAGTGATCTCCTCTGTTGTCACAAGGTGGTAACGAATCTTGGGTTCTGAGAGCGTTGTGTTTTTGGAAAACTACATCGTACCAAGTTTCCAAAAGCAATTCACAGAACAAAAGGTACACTTGATTATATTCATTCGGATTGTTGGGGCCCTTCTCGTGTTGAATCTTTGGGGGGTCATAGGTACTTCCTGTCAATTATTGATGATTATTCCATAATGTCTTGGGTGTTTATGATGAAATGCAAAAGTGAAGCTTTTAACAACTTCAAGCAGTGGATGACATTACTGGAAAATCAAACTGGGAAGAAGATCAAGCGGCTGCGCACTGACAATGGGCTGGAATTCTGTTCATCTGAGTTTGATGAGTTCTGTCATAGTTAAGGGATTCTAGACATCGCACGATCAGGGATACACCATAGCAGAACGGTGTCGCATAACGTCTGAATCAAACACTTTTGGAGAGAGCTAGGTGCATGCTGTCTAATGCTGGGTTGGCTAAGAGGTTTTGGGCAGAAGCGGTTAATATAGCGTGCTATTTGATCATTCGTGGACCTCACACAGGTATACATCTCAAAACTCCATATGAGATGTGGTCTGGTAAGCCTGCAGATTACTCAAATTTGAAAGTTTTTGGTTGTCCCTTTTATTATCATATAAATGAGGGTAAATTGGAACCTCGAGCCAGGAAGGGAGTATTTTTGGGCTACGGGGATAGAGTGAAAGGTTACAGAATCTGGTCTCCATCAGAAAATAGGGTTATTATTAGTAAAAATGTGGTTTTTGATGAAAATTCTATGTTTAACCCTACTGTGAAGTTTGTTATTGTGTCAGAAACTGGTAGTGCTGAGAAACAGGTGGAGCACCAAGTCACTCATGATAAGAGTGAACCACAACAAGAAGAAGCTCAACATTCTTGTGCAGAAACTGAGCCCACATCGCTTTCTAATCAACATAGCTTAGCTCTTGGTCGCTCTCGGAGGGCTAATTTCGGGAAGCCTCCTACGAAATACAGTTTCGAGGATATGGTGGTTTACACACTACAGGTTGCTGAAGAGGTCGATCCTCACGAGCCGCCCACCTATAAAGAAGCAGTCACATGTTCCGAGTCTACCCAAAGGATTGCAGCAACGGGAGATGAGATGGAGTCACTTCAAAAGAAGACTTGGGAACTATTGAAACGACCGTTGGATAGAAAAATCATCATCTGCAAATGGGTTTTTAAGAAGAAGGAAGGGATATCACGTACTAAGGGTATCAAATACAAAGCTCGAGTAGTTGCAAGAGGGTTCATTCAGGAGAAGGGAGTAGACTACACTGAGATTTTCTCACCAGTGGTCAGACATACTTCCATCAGAGTACTATTAGCAATAGTGGCACATCAAGATCTTGAGCTTGAGCAACTAGATGTGAAGATAGCTTTCTTACATGGAGAGCTGGAAGAAGATATATACATGGCTAAGCCAGATGGTTTCCAAGTTCCTGGGAAAGAAGAATATATTTGTCATCTGAAGAAGTCCTTGTATGGACTAAAGCAGTCACCTAGGCAGTGGTACAAGAGGTTTGACACCTACATGATACAGCTCGGGTATAACAGGAGTCCATATAGCTATTATGTATATCACAACAAGGCAATAAATGGTTCGTTTATCTATTTGGTGCTATATGTTGATGATATGCTGATAGTTGCAGAGCATAAATCTGATGTTTAGAAGCTGAAAGGTCTCCTAAGTGCTGAGTTCGAGATGAAGGATCTGGGTCCAGCAAAGAAAATTTTGGGTATGGAGATCTATAGGGATAGAAGTCAGAAGAAGCTTTTCTTATCATAGAAGGGCTATATTCAGAAGATATTGTCAAGATTCGGCATGTCTACAACAAAACCTATAGATACTGTAAGTGCTGCAAATGCCCACCTATCTGTTGCATTTGCTCCTAAAACTATTAGAGAAAAGGAATACGTGTCTCGAGTTCCTTATGCTAGTGCAGTAGGGAGTTTGATGTATGCGATGGTCAGTACAACACCTGACCTTGCACATGCTGTTAGTGTTGTCAGTAGGTTCATGGGAGAATCTGGTAAGGAGCATTGGCAAGCTGTGAAGAGGATTTTTCGCTGTCTAAGAGGTACGTCTGATGTTAGTCTCATCTATGGAGGTGATACCCAGTGTTTGGTGACAGGTTATTCAGATTCTGATTATGCTGGAGATGTGGACAGCAGGAGGTCAATGACTGGTTATGTCTTCACTCTTGGAGGTTATGTTGTAAGCTAGAAGGCAACTTTGCAGCCCACAGTTACTTTGTCTACTACAGAAGTAGAGTACATGGCACTGACAGCAGCAGCCAAGGAGGGAATCTGGTTAAAAGGACTGGTAAGTGATTTTGGTCTACCCCATACTCAGGCTACCATATACTGTGATAGCTTGAGTGCAATATGTTTAGCCAAGGATCAGGTTCACCATGAGAGGACCAAACACATTGATGTTTGATATCATTTCCTGAGAAGTGAAAAGAAAATTCAAGTAAAGGAAGTAGGTACTGCTGACAATCCCACTGATATGTTCTCTAAGCCGGTTCCAGTTAGCAAGTTCCAACATTGTCTGGACTTGTTAAATGTTAGAAGCTGTTAATTTGTCTCTTGGAGAGCAAAATTTAAGGCAGAACAGATCTGGCACTGTTATGGTGCATCTGTTGTTGCTATGAGAGGATTCAAGTCAAGGTGGAGATTTGTTAGAATGCCTTGAATCTATTTTATTTAGCCCCTTTTTGCAGACCTAGCACAGTGGTAAAACTATCCCTCTCTTCTACCTGTGGATGTAGCTAACACATTGTTAGTAAACCACATTAAATATGTGTGTATTTGTCAGTTTGTTCATACTTTCTCGCATCTATTATAACAAGTGTGATGTCCATAAGGGAAAAAAAGTTCTTCCTTCAGCCAACTGATGTAGTGATCTCTGCAAGTGCTTCATGCCCATCTTGTCAAGAAGGCTCCATAATAAAAACCTATGATCAATCTAATTGATTGTCCAATATGGTACATAATATAAGCCTAAAATTTCTTGCATAAAGTGTAGTAATTTGTTGATAATACCTATATATATAAATAGTAAAGTATAAAATACTATGATTAAAAGTTTACCTGCACTGCATATGAACTTAGCACTTAGTGAGTCGTAAAAGAAGAGTTGTAGCAACATCTTTGTGAGTGATAAAAGTTCATATGCCTATTTTGTTTTTGACATGAACTCTAAATAATTATCTAAAATGTGAAAAAAAAAGAATAATAAGGTGAATGACGACGTAAAATATAGCATAATGTAAAACAAGAATAACATAATGAATGAATGCCAAAAAGTATTTACCTTACATTGGTCTAAACCTTTTGATTTCGATATGTACAATATGGTAACTTTTGCTTGGATACATAATTGTTGCAACAAAGGTTGTAGTCTAGGCAAGCTTCATAAACCATCAGATAAATATTGTCAATGAATGCAAAGATATGATAATATTTGCTTGGCAAATAACATATTCATTATACTACAGTATATGGTTTTGGGGGGAGGGGGGAGGGAGCAATTGTCGATTAAGATGTTCGATTGCACCGTACCTAACACTTGCAACAAAGACGGCTAAGCATGAGCGTATAAAGAAAAGAAAAAAAAGTTGTTGCGCATCTATTAGCTTCAATAATAGTGAGGATCTCGAATATAGTAACTATGATTGTTGGATTGATGTAGATATATGGAGAGCATGATTCCTGGGAATATCTTACGATATAAGTTAATATGTGAACGAAACTAAACAAAAATAAGAAAAAAAACAATATCCCAAATCAATTTATAGACAAGGTAAATCGTAGACATGTCTCTATATCTTCTTGTATATAGTGTACATGAAAGAACCACGTTTTTATATGTTAAATTATGGAATCGACGCCTTTAATGTCAACAAAGTTTTCTACCTAAGGAAATTTTCAATGCATTTGGTTATATAAAAAACAGTAACAAAAGAGTATCTTTCAGTGTTAAACTAAACATTTAGATGTGAGAACAACGAAATAAAGTGGGAAAAATACATTTAAATGAAAGCTCATGTTGTAAATCACAAATGAGCACATCGCGTTTGAGGATGCCCGTAGAATTCATTGATTTAGACAGACAACAGCTACCAAACACATGAGCACATCGCACTTGAAGATGCCCGAAGAATCTGTTGATTTGGATAGACAACAACTACCAAACACATGAGGTGTGCACAAAGAAAATAACAATAGGCATATAAACAAACTTAGGAAAAAAAATGAAGATTTCTCAAAATTAATCGATATCAATACACTATCTTTACCAATAGTTACAAAGCAAGTCATAAACATGTAGGACATCAATAAAGAATAAATGTTGCATATGATTGCATAGAATTGCATTGCATTGATAGAGTAAATGAAGTAGTTAAGTACTATGGGTGAAAACCATCTCAAAGTTGTTCACCATGTCTGCATCTAATTATGGTACCACTCACAGAAGATATGGAGATGCGATGAACTTTATCACTCTCCATATAACCATTTATCAATTCATTGGACTTCTCAACACCTAAAATCTCATCACATTGTAAATATATATAATATACTAAATAAATGGGTAAATCTATTTTAAATATTATTCTAAATAAATGGCTAAATCTGTATAATTGATAAAGTTCATATACATGGCGTACATAAAGACAACCTTGTACTCTATGATTGTTATAGACTTGAACTTCCATTTTCTTATTAGCCATACAAAATAACTTTCTTTCCGATTTTTGAAGAAAGAAACTTCTTCCTTTAGCCAACTAATGTAAGCAAAAATTACTAAACTGTCCAATTGTGGTTTGGTAAAATAATTTCAGGGACCCACTTTTTTGATAAATATTTGTGGGACCATTGGACTTTGAATAAATATTTTTTGGGTCCAAATCAGGCTGCAAACTATGAATTATGATCATTTTGGTGAAGAACATGGCTTTTTGGACCAAAATGCCCTTCCCATAACTTGCCTTTCTTTATGATCATTTGGATGTTTTTGAAAGTGAAAAATATATGGATCCCACATGTGGTCCATATAAGCAAGTAGGTAGCTCTCGCTCTTTCTTTCCTCCCTTATCTCTACTACTCGTCTCCTGTTCTCATTTTATCTCTTCGTGCCCGTCTCCCTCTCTCTCTTTCTCTTTGGTGTCACTAGTTTTCTCCTTTCATGTGGAAGTGCACCATGTTTGTACTCATGTATGCAATACTTATTTATATGTTTTGTTTTTGTAAAACATTTTCCTTTTTGTTATTATATCTAATTGTGGGTTGTTATCAATTTGAATTTTTTTTATGGAATGTCTCTTTATTTTGTTGGTAATTTAAACTTGATAATTGAAACTTATAGTATAATTTATAAAAAATTTTATATGAAATTTTTTATATAAATTTATGTTTGTTGTTGGTAATTCAAACTTGATAATTTATATGAGATCAATGAATTTTTTAATCATATTTTTTGTTGGTGTTAGATAATTTGTAATTATATTAACACATCCCATTTTAATTTGTTTTTGAGATTTGTATTAACTACACTCACAATAATTATAGAAAAAGATGTGTAGTTCATCTAGTTGCAGAGGACCGAGAGAAACTTATGCTCAATATGAGCTAAGGTAATATATGTAAAAATGTGGGAGGGTTGCATATATTAAAATTTCAAGGTCTCATGGTAACCCAGGAATGTCGTTTTCAAATGCTCTCAATGTAATCAGTTTCTCAAATAGGCGAAGCCTCTACAAGGAATAAGAATGGCCGAGGAAGATGAAGGAAACATGACACTAATGATACATCAAGTGAATGAGATAAGAAAGCTACTTAAGGTTATCAATGGAAGGACTAGGATTGGAATCATGGTTGTTGTGGCTATGAAATGAATAATATAATGTTCTAAAATAATGAAATTTGTATATTTTCTAAATATGGGGCTTGTGCTCTGTTTTTGTGTGAAATTCTTCCTTGTTTTGAATAAGCAATGAATAGAACGACATATATGTAAACATAATACTATGTTTAATACTTTAAGTAATAATAGTACACATTACAAACTTTCTATCCTTAGTGAAAGCAATAACAAATCGAGACATTAAAAGTCCTCTGTCCCAAAGCAAAGACAGAGTAGGGCATTACTTGTTTCAAGCAAAGTATAGCAAGTTGGGACATCGTAAAAACAACATATAATGCTATCTTGTGCCTGACATAAAAGCAGAAAGAACTAGGGACATTACAAGTCTAACATCAAAACAAAACATTACAGGTTTTGTCTTAGTTAATTAGGCAACAATCTCTTTGAGCACTCACTTCATAGAGATACCAAAAAGACACACTCAGCAACCTACGCCAATGAACATCATACGTAGCCAGCACCAAAAGTGCATACTCAACCGGCAGGACCAATTAACTGGGTAGCATTCATAGAAGAAGATATAAGTTTTCAAGGATTTTTTTACCATTAAAAAAATATAAATATCACATACATAATACATCGGTACACAGGGGATGTTCATTTGAAAGCTTCGCCTTTCTTGGCCTTCTTGGTTTGGGAGGTTATATGGACTTGTCGCTTCCTTGGTTCTTTGGGATCCTTATTTGAGTGGCCTACCCACCTTTCTTTTGGCTCTCTTGCTCTTCTAGATGGGCCTTGTCATTCCCTTTCAGTATCAATAATTTACCATCCTCCCTATGGCCCCTAGATTTGTGATCATATTGCTCATAAACACTACATCTAAGGTGGAACTTCTAGTGAGCCTCTTTCACTTCTTAGTTATATCCCACTCCTTTCAAATTCTAGTCCACTTCTCTTGAATTGAATATGACCTAGGGCAATTTCTATCCTCCCAAAAAATTGGATCAAATATAGTTTGTATAATCACATCGTATGTTGTTTTGGTATTTTCCAATAATGTGTGCCCAGATTAGTACACTTCTCTTGAATTGAATATGGCTAGGGCAATTTCTATCCTCCCAAAAAATTGGATCAAATATAGTTTGTATAATCACATTGTATGTTGTTTTGTATTTTCCAATAATGTGTGCCTCTCTACATATGATTTAAGGTCTTGCCTCTCCAAAAGAATATACCTAATTGCATGTTTACAAGGTATACCTGAGATATCCCGCACTTTACAGTCACAGGACTTTGAGTTGAGGTTCACTTTGAATTGGGTATTTCCTTCCATAACCTCAAAAACCCTTCTACTAGTTGGGATTACTATATAGATCCTACTACATATTTCAATCTCCTTAAGTATGAATTTACTCTTAGGCCTAGATTTGCAGTCCATTTATTAGCAATTTCAAATTTCTTTGCAATTAAACTCGTAAAATTTTTCCTCACTGCCTTCAACAAAGTAAACACAGGTTTATACTTGAGCTTTTCAATCTTCTTATTGAAATGCACCATGAAATTGATGGTATTGTTAGGGCATTTAATGTCAGCTTCAAATATGTACCTTGTCCACAGTTATTCGTGCTCATCACATAGCTATTCATAGGCTTCTTTTGATTCTTTTTTGATGACCTCTATAGCTTGCTTGAAAACCTGCTCGTTTTATGCATCATCTGTTATCTAGAAGAACATAAGTGATTTTGCACCAGAAAAAATTTGAAGAGAGAGGAGTTGTTTCAAACACAGTGTGGTGTCTGAAAAGTGTTTAAGCACAAACAGCTTGCAAGCATATTCCTAGGTAGTCCCTTGTGAAGTCCCTATTGTAATGCACATAATATATCCTTATTTTAAACTTTGTGCCCTTCATACTTGAAACCAAAACCTGCAACTAGCAAAAATTTAGTGCCAAAATAGAAAAGAACCAACACAGAAATTCGCAAGCATACGGTTCATCGCTACAGCCAGCAATTACATGTATCGATCCTCAGAGATGATTGTGAACTTAGGTCGCAACTAAACTAGCTCGTAATCTCATGACAAAAACGGAAAAAAAGAGGAAATAAACTAATATTAGCTAAACTGAACACAAGAGTTAAAATTAAGCCATCCACCCAAGCATTAGATCAACCACCATGACCTCTGAAAATGAACAAGAAGTAAAAGCTTAAATTGACAAAATTTAGTGCTTTGTCAAAGACGGTATAATTAGCTATGGTTACAATACTAGCAATTCTGACAATAAAAGATTAGCATAGTACAGTAAACAATCAATTCAACACTAACATAGCAAGTAATATATTGAAAAGCAAACCCAAAAAGCAATCTTGCGATGAAGTAAAGCTAAACAGTACCATAGAATTGAGGCCGAATGGAGAAATATGCTCTAGGACGGACACAATTGGAACCCCAGAATCCTATTTGATCAACAACCAACAATCACATTTAACCATTGCAGCCCATACGTCATACTACAAAGTGAACTCAAGGCAGCAAGGCATAAATCCAAATTCAGTTGAATCAAAGTAAGCCGTCGCGCAACTAAATAGAATGAAATATGAAAGGAGAACAGAGCATTTGAATAAGTAAATCTAGAGTGTAAATATGAACCAAACTCATGGATCGAAACTAAGCCAACAACCCAGAATTGAACTCGAGTTGAAACTCAGCAGATTGCATATATTCTAATAGGGAAAAACAAAGAACTGAAATTCGGATCACTTGCTTGTAGTTCTTACTCCAAAACATCAAATTACTCAATCCAATTAAGCTAATCTCAAAGTAATTAAACGAACCCTCAATTGTGGGAAAAAAAAACTGAACCCTACCACCACTACTTGGCACCTTGAATGGATCTCTTGCTCTCCTTATAATAAAAACACTGTCTTTTCTTAGCGATTGCTTCAATTAATCTCAAATTAAACTTGGCCAATGCTTATAACTGCCGAGACGTTTGATGACATGCCTTCACTACCCACTTGATGATGAGAGATGATGAAGTATTGACGGCTGAATTGAAGAGGGCTAGGTTTGAAGATGAATGAAGGGGGAGAGAGAGAGAGAAGAAGATGGAGGATGAAGGAGGACGGGTTGTGCCTTACTAGAAGAAGAAGAGGAGAAATAATGTCGTGACTTACTGAAAAAAGGAGTTGAGATGATGAAGCAAATGGAATAGGTAAGGAAAATCACGTGAGCTAGGAAAAATGGAGGAAATTTTTTTAAAAAGAAGTGTAATGAGGCTTAGGCGTGGGTTTACTATGAAAAAGAAAGAAAGAGAAAGAGATGAGATGGGGTGCAATATCATGTGACTTTGAGAACGACACGAGGAAATAAAATGTGAAAATAAAAGGGAAAGATGGCAAACTGGGCCGAAGGAGCAGCAGTACAGAACAAGCCCATTCCATGAGGGCAAAAGCTAGCCTATGGCTTGTCCTTTTTCTTGTTCTTTTCCTTTCTAGTTGATCCAATCATCTTTTTATTTCTATTTTTTTCCAAAAAAAATTTTCATCCTCTCAAATTTTTCGAGTTCCTACAAAATAAACAAAAATATATTAAAATCCTAATAGTTATTTATTTTAAGCAAGTAATAGATAATAAAAGGGTACAAATTGTAATAATTTTGGGTTGAACAAATACCCCAACACCTAAATTTTGCTCATCGTCGAGGAAAATACAACTAAAAATCTTAGAAAAAGAAAATCAAATCCTATCTCACTTTCTTAAGAATTACGATTGCACTAAGCATGTGCAACAAACCTTTTAAACGCCTAGGTTACCCATAGTGGATAAGGAAGGTCTCGTAAGGGTTTGCAGAAAATATACTCACAAAATCTATAAAAAGAAAACAGAAAATCGAAAATATTTTTTTTAAAAAACCTTATATATACAACACCGGGGAAGAATATATACACATTCCAATTAACCACATCATTCAGGTAACCTAAGCACTAGATTACATATAAACACAATGTACACATTAAGAAACTCGCATTTCCCACTGAGGACATCTATACACAATCTTTCACCATACTTGAAAATTATGTATAAGCCCGACTGGTAGAACCTCACTTTAGAAAAATGTGGGACACCACCACTGATGTGCTTAAGATATAACAAGGTTCACTCAACTGTCTTCAAATCAGACAAACTATCATAGCTTGCTAGAATTCTCAATTCTCTACAACTAAGATGTAAAATGCAAAATAATAATCAAGAAGGCTTTCACGGGTTGTAACATGGCTAAGAGTCAAAAGGGTTAGGAGAGAAAGTCGATTTGGGAAATGAAGAGCTAAAAGCCAAGTAGGTAATGAGCAACCAACACTTCTACAATTATAATAACCATACCTTCTACCAAAACAAAATAAGAATGCACCCCACCAAACCAACAATCGGAAATGAGTATATATAATGACAACATTCATACCAATTGCTCTTATTCACAACTCTTTTTTCTCTTTTTTCCCATTAAGATTTTTTTCTTTTTTCTCATTAAGATTCTTTTCTTTGAATTCTTTTTCTTCAAATTTTTCTCACTTGTTTTTTTCATTTTCTTCCTTGTTTTTTTTCTCTTTTTTTTAATTAAGAAAACGAATGAATGGCATGTACAAAAAACATCACACCTCAATTTCCAAATTGTTACAATGTGATACATCCCCTCATATAACCAAAATCAACCACTGATTACATAAAACACCCACATCTACCTACCAAATATTGAAGTGTTGCTTCACTAGTCTTGGCCTAGGTATACAAAAATTTGTTTAGGCAAATGGCTAAAATGACTGGTTCACAACAAAAAGGTTAAGGCCCAAAGGGCTAGCAAACGGTAAACATTCAAATCAGGGTGGCAATTTGGCTATGCGGTTCATAAAACAAAGAATGCATCTATCGTATTATCATATGCATAGGCTAAATGTGATCTTGAAGAGAATCAAAATAAGTTCTAGAGATGTAATCATGGACGAGACACAGATGGAAGAAAAATATATTAGACGACTATATACAAACATCACACTTTGGATCAAGTTCTATCAACGCACACCACATCTACATACAACCTAATAACTTAGTTACAGGAGAACATTGTTAATTAGAAATAACACGTATATTTTCCAAAATCTTTTAGAATTTTCAAAATTTTAAAGTTTTTTCCATTTCCGTTTTTTCAATATTTTGAAAGAAAGTTTCCCCACCGGTACACCTAAATCTCACAATGTCCCCACTGTGAGTGAAAGGAAACATATAATAGAAAATGAAAACTAAAAAGAGAAACGAACACACAAAAAGAAACACAATAAAACCAAAATAAAGTGACAAATACATACAAAAGAAAACAAAATAAAAAGAGAAATATAGAGGAGCGATTATACCAGGTCAAGTGTCGAAGTACACCTAAGCTATAGCCTCTTGACCACTGCCGCAAGCGCACGGGTGTTGTAGTATAAATAAAATATCATCCTGAAGGACCAAAGCAATCAATCGAGTCCTTTCAATCAGAAAATGCTAAGCAACAACTTAATCGAGGATTTGATTTAACAACTTCTAATTAACTAATTCTAAACTCAAGCAGGAAGAAACGTCTAGGGATTTATGTAGTTAAGAACGGTGATTTGATCAAAATGATTAACGTTCACTTTTCTCTAATAGGATAATTTTGAGGAATTGTAATCTATCAAATAATTTAGTCTATTCTTTCGAAATCATCTAAATTGCCTAAACTAAGCAAAAGTCATTCTTTCAAACTAATTTGTTTTAATCCAAGTTTAATATTTTCAATTACTCTCTATGTCCTCCCAACATACAAATCTCTCTTTCGAGTCATTGTTAAGCTAGGTTTTATCAAGCAGTCTAATAATCAAATTTTACCTTTCAGTACTTCATTCAATTGTTTCAAGTGTGCAAGCAAAATTTAGCCAAAGATCCACTCACAACATGGCAATCACTTGATAAAACGAAATCAAACCAATCATGAAACAAAAGCACAATTCTATTGATTAGATCCAACTACATTTTTGTAAACTAACAAATCCCTAGACAAGATAAACTACTCACTCAGGATTAAAAATTAAACAACTAACCAATGATTTATCGAAATCTAAGAGGGAGGGGCTTGATAAAGACAACCTTCAGCCAAGTCTTCAAACCGCCAACAAGACTGATCTCCACACTCAAGATTTCTCACTTGCAAAAACAAACTAAAAATCCTAACTAAAAAGAGTGAATTTGAGGAAGAAATGAACTAATCTATGCTATCCTCCTTTTTGTCCTACTGCCGAGGGACTAGCTTATATAGAAAAGCTTGAGGATTTTCAGCCACACAACCGATGGGAAAACGAAGAGGCCATAGTTACACAACTCACCATGGTTCGTGGCAGGCACCACGGTTGGACCATGGTCCTAGTTGGAACCATATTTCTACTCTTGTCTTGCTTCACGGGCATAACACCTCATGGTTATCCATGGAGGGGTCAAAATATGCTCAAATGAGCGTTAAATGCTGGGTCAAAATGATCTAAATCCCTGTAAATATTATCAAACAACCATACCTAAGCATAAATCGAGAATAGGAGAATAAATGATAACTTAAAGCACATAATTCTCCTAAAAATGCAGCAAAATGGTTCTAAAATGATATATATAATAAGCACTTATCAAACTCCCCCATGCTTAAACTGTTGCTTGTCCCTAAGCAACACTAAAATCAAAATCAAACACAACCTCCTTAGGATAGACATAAGTCGCATTCTAATGGCAAAGCCGATCCAAAGGTAGCCCAAAAAGATGCAAAATTCATTTAGCAAACAGACAAGGGAATGAAATTTTCGAAAACCACTCAATAGACCATAATGTTAAATTTGAATCAATCGCCCCAAATCATTGAATACAATCATTCAACAAATAAAACAAATGGAGCTAGCAATATCAGTAGAACCTCACTATAGTTATGTGGCACTCAACACTCATGTGTTTGAAAGTACATAAAGGTTCTCTAAATTATCATTTCATAGACTCAAATCTACCATAAGCTTGACAAGATTCTCTAATTCACCATAACTAAAATGCAAACATGCTAGACAATCATGAGGACTTTCATAGGTTTATAATGGGGCTATGGGTAAAGGTAAGAGCGAAACAAATGTTTTGGAAATGTAGAGCTAGAAGACATAGACTAAGAGCTAAACGATTCCAATGTATCACACAACATCATCCCTAAACAAATACAAATTAACAAAATACATCCCCAATTGAAGAGACAAAGAGTAGACAATCATAAAAATCATACAATCCCAACAAGCCTAGCACTCTTTGTATTCTCTTTTTTTTTTTCCATTTTTGATTTTTTTTATGCTTTTTTGTCTACTTTTTTTTCTTTCAAAAGAGTTAGCCAAGGGAAACTCATACAAAACTTTAAATCTCAACTCTTCTCCAAACTTTGAACAAAAAGACAAGGGATTTTCTTTTATCAATCAAGATCACACATCCCTTCACCAAACAACCAAAATCCGCTGAAAGATCTCAATACACCTTACTGGCTCCCAATCAAACTTGATGTAAAAAAATGAAATGTTCCTCTAGTCTTAGCTTAAGGGTGACATAATCATTTGGCCATAGGCTATAATAGGAGGATCAAATCAAGAAAAGCGAATATAGGCTCAAAGGGGTTGGCAAGGGATATAATACGCAACAAAGGTCTCTATTTCGCCGTTGGGTTTCAAAGAAATGCCTCAATCATATTTCCTAATTGCATATGCGAAATGTGATTTTGAATAAGAATCTAAGCAAGTTCTAGAGAATTGATGTCAAGGAAGAGTCGCACTTGAAAGAAACATGAAACTAAATTGATAAATAGTCTCTAAAAGCTCAACGCCTCACGGGACATCTACCAAGGTCATAACTAGCTCATTAGTAAACACATGCCAAAACTCATGTAAAGACTCATGGGAGAATCAATTTGCACTCAACATATGGTCAAAACAGGAAGCTCATTTCGCAAACTTGTTCTCAAACATTTTTATGCACAATTGGGCGAATCAAAGGATCAAACTAAACCAAAGAAGTCTACTTAGTCTACAAAGATCATCATCAGAGGATTTTTTTCTTTTTGTTTTTTTTTACATGCATGCACCTAAAATGCAATCTAAAATCCTAAAAAAAATGTAAAAACAATGAAAAGAAAAGAAAAGAAAACTAAAAATGCCATCTAAAATGAAAAGAGAAAGAAAAACTAAATATACTTCTAAAATGCTTCTAACCAAATAAGATTAAAAATCTATTATGAAATGTTAAAAACTATCACAAGTAATATATACAATACACAAGCACACCAAACCAAATAAGGCATCAAATGCCAAATACAATGGCTGGCTCACCCCATGCTTGAATCACACGTTGCCCTTAATGTGGGCACATTTGAGAAAAAGGGAAGGGGAGTAGCAAAAAGCAATCAGAAAGGAGGTGGGGGAGGAGGATGAGGTGGTTGGCCGTAAGAGATATGACAATTCTTCCAGGTTTCTAAACAAGCCCTACAGTCCTAAAAATATTGTGTCTGAGTAGCAAGCATCCCACAAAGCTCGTTGTAGCGCTCTTGGACAAAGTCATGAAGAGCGGCGTTCTTAGAAGCAACATAAGCTTGAAGGGACACCTGCTCCTTCTGAATGGTCCTAAAGGTGGCTTGTAGGTCGGTATAGTCAGTAGGTGTTGATTAGGTGGAAGAGCTAGGTCCGGTTCGACTAGATTGAGGGGGTGGAGGGTAGGGTGTAGGTTGAACAACCTTGGCATCACCATGTACCCAATAAAGGTTAGCCCGGTGAAGTAAGGTGGTGTGATTGACATTGGGAAGCGGCAAAAGTCGATCCCTAGGATAAATCCAGCACAAACGCCCAGCCTCTACTTTACAAAAGTTCATGATCCAAACGCATCTTGATCAAGCTGCTCGTACACAGAGACTCTATCCTCAAGGTTAGGCTCAATAATCAAGAATCCAGCAATAGTAGTCATAATACCACCTATGACTATCCTACCCTTAGTGCTAACAGTAGCACTATACAATTGCCTGGCTAAAAACGAACCGAGGTCAAGCTAGACATCGTCAAGCATACAGGATAAGAAATATAACTTAGACAATCTCGGGACATTTAGACTATCATCCCTAGCAAAGAAACAGCAAGCTAGGATACGCTGAGGTACCTGAATGCAAGGGTTCCTAATATGTATGCACTTGGATGAACTAGTGGGGTACTTAACACTCCCCGAAAGCTCGGCCCAAAATGCATTTGGGTTAAATTTGCGAGGGACTTATCGGTTCGGTAAATCCATACTAGGTGGAAAATTGAATATACTATTAAAGGTACCTAAGTTCAGCTCATATAATTGTCCTTGCAAATAAAATGAAATGTACCCAACTTGACATTGAGGCCCTCTAGTGACCTCAACGTGGAGTGTACTCAGGAACTCTAGGGTCAGGTCCCGGTATGTATGCTCTTTTATTCTATGAAGTGCCCCATACCATCTCATGTAAACAACCGCCTAATGTCATCTAACATTCCAAATTGTGCTAACAATTCCTCATCATAATCTCGGGTTGCCACAACCGTACGTTCATTCAAACAGCTATATCTGGCAACATGTTTAACTCATCTCCTGGGGAAACCTACAGGGCTTATTAGATGCCCGTGAGCTGCTATCTAGCCTTCTCTTGCTATGCTTTCAGGTCATGGAAATGATCCTTATTAAACCTTTTGAGATGGTGCTGCATTGTGGACAAAAAGCTATATACCTGTGACAAGTGATGTGGAGAGGTTCCTACTACGATAGAAGCTGTAACGAAGGGCATGAAGTCTTTATAGGATGCCCACATGTCACAATACATGAAACTGGGGTGAGGTTTTGGAGATGATGGAAAATGGATGATAAGGGGAGTGTGATCAGACAGCCCGGGGGTAGCATAAGTGGTTTGTGTGAAGTCAAAGGTAGCATGCCAACAACTGTTGATTAAAGTTCTATCAATTCTGCTCCAGATGGTCTTATTTGTCCATGAGTAGTATGAGCCTATGCTCCTCATTTCAAAAAGCTCGCATTGGTCCATAAACTGGGAGAGTTCTCGAATGTCTTGATCCGTAACCTCATCTCCCCCCATTCTGTCTTCTTTGTAAAGGATGGTATTAAAATTGCCAAGGATGCACCAGGCGTCAGAGATATTTTGGGCAATTGTGGATAAGTCTATCCATAACTGACTACGTTGCTGCTCCTAATTCATGCCATAGACCATGGTGAGAAATAACAATTTCAGGGTACTCGATAGGAGGTAGGCCTCCATGCTAGCCAGATCCTACCCTTTGGGTTAAGGGAGAAATTGTGTTGCCAATTCCACCTTGGAAATACCCTTGTTGCCACTTTGTCCACATTCACTTCCTTGACTTTGGTCTCAAAAGGTCCTACTAATCCCACTTTATTAGCAAATAG
>JACYFF010031952.1:42990596-43054523 GCA_017589665.1 Selenicereus undatus
TATATATATATATATATATATATATATATATATATATGTATGTATGTATGTATGTATGTATGTATGTATGTATGTATGTTGTAATGCCCCCATCTGCTAGGGCTTGGAGTATTACGTTTTCTTAAATCCTACTTTACTTTTGGGGCGAAACGGATAGAGCTTCGCCTAAAAACTTACCATTACCTAGGCTAAGAGGCTTACAATAAACCCGTGAATTAAATAGAAATATATAAAACTCTAAAATACACTCAATGGCTACACCCCAGAGTCCACAGTTCTACGGGTCACTTACCCGGTGTACACCAAAGCGATGAAATTCAACAATAAAGAAGGAAATAAAAGGAACAACTCAGCAGATCATATATTCGAAGTACTGGGGTTTAAATCTCAAAATGTAACTAATTTTTTTTTTTTTTGCTAAAAAGTCATCTGGCTATTAAGATGGTTGGCTCAAATGTCCATACACAGCGACTTATAAATAATATACATAACATGAACTAGAGTGCTTATGGTTGGGTTTGATCTTAACATCGCTATTGATTTTTAAGAGTCATCAAATGCGAATTCTACGTCAGTTCTGATCATGTTATTTTCGATCTCTATTTTTGTGTTCAGGTTTTGAGTTTGTGTGTTTTAATTTTGCATCCTGATAAGTTAATTTCGAGATTTTCCAATTGGAATGCATTCGTTGTTATGATGCTGTGTTCTAGAAATATAATGTAGTTGGTGGTTTGAATATATAGTTAATCTGGATGTATGCTAGAGTGTTTGTTTTTTGTTTTGAATTGTATATGGTATTTGTAATTTTTTTATTACCGGTTAATATACAACTTTAACAATGTTTTTTTTTAATTTTTGAATATACTTCATTCTCTGTAAATTTTAGTTTATGTAATATGAGAAACAATAGCTCACCATAATTAGTTATGTGTTCACTAAATATAGTAATTAACTCACTAAAGAAATACATTTAGCTCATTAGGATTCAGCTTGTACTTAGCAATTATAAATCGATTCTGTGCTCACTAAATATAATCAATATAATCAATTATGTGCCTAACAGGGAAAACAATAGCTCAGTATAAAAAATATATTTCCTTCTACAATAGAGCACTTCTTTACTCACAAAAAAAAAAAATCATTTGGTCACTAGGATTTAGCTTGTGTTCACCAATTATGCATTATAGCTCATAACAAAAATCATGTTTGTTTTTGTAGACGATACTTCAATTTTCTATCTACATTAGATCATTCTATTGCTAAGGTTGTTGATGTTGATGATTATGTTAGAATTTTGTGTAATCCTACTGGTGTTTCAAAATGCAAAGATGTGGCTTCTGAGTGCAATTATGTTGTGCCTAATAATGGTAATATTGTTGCTGCTATGTCTAATTGTGTTGTGATTAATAAGGAGAAATGTGTAGATGTTGATTATGAATGTATTGTTGAAGGGAAGGAAGCTGATGAATTAGAACCGATTAGTAAAAGGGTCAGTTCTATAGATGTAGCATTTCAGGTACATAATGAATATGCTTTCCGTAAGGGGTTTTCCATAAGACGTGACAAGTTGAGGAGGAGAGAGGGTTCATAAGAGGTGCATTCGAGGGAGTTTTGTTGCAGCAAATAAGGTGTTAAAAGGTGTCCTAAAAAAAAAGATAAGATATTCACAAAACGGAGTTGCAGATGCAATTGTAAAGCTAGGGTTATTTTTTACATTGAAGCTAATGGGGAGTGGGTTTGTAAGAAGCATGACATGATTCATAATCATGAATTTCTTTTGGAAAATGAGGTTCATAAGTTGAGGTCACGTAAAAAAGTTGGGAAAGCTCATGTTAATTTTTTCCAAAAGATGAGAAGAAATGGTATGAAAATTTCTCATACTTATTGGCTTCGAAGATATGAGGCTGGGGTTCGCCACTACTCGATTTTAGCAAAAGAGATGCCTACTATAGTGTTGAAAATGAGTCAAACGGACTTTAGATGGGGCGATGCCAATCATTTGATGTGTGTTTTAGAAACTAGGTGTGTCAACAAGCAAGATTTTTTTTATAAGTTTAAATTGGATGAGGATGATTGTTTGATGAGCTTCTTTTGGAGAGATTCACAAATGAAATCTGATTATTTGTTCTTTAGTGATCTCCTTGTATTTGACACAACACATAAGACCAACTGTTATTAGAGAATATGCGCACCTTTTGTTTGTATAAATCATCATGCGAAGAATATTATGGTCGGATGCAGATTTTTGATGAATGAGAAAGTTGATAGCTTTATTTGGTTTGAAATATTATTAGAAGCGATGGATAATGTGTAGTCAAAAACTATGATGACGGACCAAGCATTTTCTATGGCAAATGCTATTGAAAAGGTTTTTTCTTTAGCAAAGCATAGGTTGTGTACTTTGCACATCTTAGAGAATTCAAAAAAGAATATTGGTCATCTTAGGGTTGTGGGTGGATTTGTTGATAAGTTTGGCCATATTTTAATGAGATGTGATACAGAAGCAGACTTTAATTTTTGTTGGCACAGGTGAGCCCTTTTCTGTTACTGTTTATTATGTGCTCACCAAGGTTGCATGTTTATGCTCACTAACTTGTTACTTTCTGCTTACTATTTTTGTGTGTTAGGCTGGTTAAAGAGTATAAATGTGCTGATAATGCTTAGTTGGTCAGATTGTATCACTTGAAAGAAAAATAGTGTCCAACTTTTTGTAAGGATGTTTTTTCTAGTGCCATTGTATCGCCACAAAGAAGTTAGTCTAGAAATGCTTCTTTGTCAAAGAGAGTCAATGCCACTTGTGCTTTGTTTGATTTTTACAATATATTCTATGATATTGTTACTGAGTGGAGGATTAAGGAGAAGGATGAGAATGTGAAAAATAAGGATGGGTTTCCTGAGATGTATTTGCCACATGTTAGCCTTTTGCAATATGCTTCGAAAATCTATATGAATAACTTGTACAAAGTGTTTGAGAATTAATACATTAAAGGGGATGGGTGTTGTCAAGTTCTTCTTAGCTCAAGTAAAACCCCTAACAGTACAGAGCATACATATGTTATCTATGAGAATTGCTTCTCGAAGAAGTTTGGGTTTGTGGTTAGGTTTAATCTTGCATATCAAAATATTATTTGCGACTGCAAAGGTACACTGAGAGTGCTATTCTTTGCTGCCACTGTTTACGTATTTTCAACGTTCATGATGTCTTTAAAGTCCCTTATCAATATATTTTGAAATGATGACTAGGCTAGCTAGACCTCCCCGGGTTGTAGAAGAAGCTCGAAGTGTTAATGTTGTTGGTGTTCCTGGTTTCATATGGAGAGTTCAAATGCATAGGCAATTTGAGTCATTGGTTCTTGTATGTGAATCTAACACCCAAGCAAGAAAGCCACGTGAAAAAGCTTTTACCAAGTTAAAGGTTGTTGGTGTTATTGTGGGTTCAGTTTATGTTTCTAACACAAAAAAGGATCAACAGTCTAGTGCTGGTAATAAAATCATTAGTAACCCTAAGGGTTCTAGAAAGAAAGATCAAAGGAGTTTAATGAGGGAAAGTACATTGGAGAAGATGTCAAACATTGCAAGATCAAGGAAGGTGAGGTTTTCTTCGTGGAATAGAGGAAATGTATCACAACCTCAAGTTAAATTCTGTTCACAATCTTAGTGAATAAGTTAAATTTCTTATAATAATATCCTTTTGGATTTTACTGAATTTGTTGATAAGCTCACTAAAAATATAATGTGTTTTGGCTCACTAAAAGTGCTAATACGCTCACTAATGTAGTGTATCTACTCACTACAAATGTGTATTGACTCACTATATTTTTCAGTTCTCACATTGTTAGTCATGTAGGTTCCACTCACTACATTTATACGTTGGCTAATTAAATATATGTATATGCTCACTAAAAATATGTTTTTCCTGCGATGGTTTAGGTTATTGCTACATGTTCATCTAATCCTGCAAGTGCATCTAATCCAACAATAGATTTTAATAAAATGTATAGAGTTTTTAGCTTGATTTTTGATCAAAGGTTGAGGCAACCAAATGAGGGTAGCATTCTTACCAATCAGTTGAATCCTCCTTCTGAAGCTCCTAACATTCAAGGGTAATATGCTCACTAATATAGTGTATTTGCTCATTACAAATGTGTATTGGCTCACTACATTTTTCAGTTCTCACATTGTAAGTCATACAGGTTCCACTCACTAAATTTATATCTTGGATCACTAAATATATGTATATGCTAATTTTATTTTCTGAAATATGTCACCAGGGAATTGAGCATGAAGTTTTCGTATGATCACAGGTTTTTGATTTTCTATGTGTTTATCGTTTTCTTTCATGCTCTCTAACAATTATATTTTGCTCACTATAAGTAATGTGTGTTATGCAGGGTTGAGGACCTGACATTGACCTCTAGCATTAATAAAGATTTTGCATACGGTACATACAATAGTTTTTTTAAACAAAAATTCAAATGTAAATTTGTATTTGATTAATAAATTACGAACTTGTATTTTTATTCATTATGATGTTTTTTTCTGATGTGATGAGATTTATTTTTTTTATTTGAAAGTTTAGTAAATCATGTTGAATAGTTTTAAAGTTTATAATATGTTGAATATTTTTGAAACTTATAATATGTTGCTCATTGCTGAAGAATCATAGCTCACTAGTTTTATCCGTTAGCTCACTATAATTTACAAAACTATTTATAACTATTTTGATGATTTAACATTATAAAAGAATAGTATTCTTTGACAATGAGATTGTGTACACTTCAACATTTGAATAGCTTTGTTAATATTAGTTGTAAGTTTATATCATATTAGTGGTATGGATTAGTTTATGTTGTTGCTCACCGTAGAATCCTTGGAGCTCACTGGTTTTACATGCTGGCTCACTTGAATTAAGCATAGTAAAAGATATGAAATATTCAATAATAAATGCTACATAATAGTACTTCACCACCATTAAGTCTAAGCATAGTAATCGTGTTCATATGATAGTATTGGGTACATCAGTTCCAAAAGTTAGTCTAACTAAAGCAAGGTTCAATACTTATGCTTTTGGCACTTGAGGTTGGCTTGAATTTTCATTCATTTAAGCTTTCTGTTTATCATGGAACTCCTTTGCGAGCCTCTTCATTCTACTCTTGTATATATTTTGTTTGTTGTTGATGATCTCATAATAGTATCGTGCACTCATTACATCAAGCAGATTCTTGTCCTACAAACAAAACAAAGAAAATAAAAAACTTGTGGTTCTTTAATTAATATATGTTATACTTATTTCAAGATATTTTTGCAAAGAGAACATTTTTGTAGACTTACTTTATTTTTCTTGAAACCACAGTCCCATTTATCTATTTGGCCAAAGTATGACTCCATGTACCTCATGCAGAATATTTCACAATCTGTGACATTATCTATTATTCTCCATGGTATTCTCATTCGCACTGCTTTCATTTTCTTGACAATCTCATGTTTGGGATGGGCAACACTGTCTTGAAGAAATCTTCCAAAAGCTTTTGCCTGTGTACAACCAACATTTGTGTTCAGCTCACTGGAATTGTTCAATTGCTCACTAAATATGTGTTAGCTCATTAAGCAATAGTTTGTCCCTCATTCATTTTTAGCACACTAAATATATTTGTCAGCTCACTAAATATGTGTGTTAGCTCACTAAATATGTGCGTTAGCTCACCAAATATGTCAGCTCACCATGTGCCTCATAGAATGCAACTGTTGATTTATTCAAAATTAAATGAATCCGTAAACATTTTAACATACCACTAATAGATGTGTTTCACCATATGCGTTTTTGTATGAAGCTATTATGTGCATGTTGTTCATTATGTCAGGCCTTTCTTCCTTTAAATCAGAGCAGAAGATGAAGAAGTGCTTCTTGTGACATACTGGGAAGAACACCTTCAAATTGGAAGATGAATAATATTATATAATGTGGTAGTCTAATACACAACAAAATGTATTAGATTAATGCCTACTAGTTGTAACTGTTTGGTCATTATCCATTTGTCACGGCTTTGAAATTCTCTCTGAAGTATTGTTTCAAAATCAATGTGCCTTGCCTCTTCTGATTTTGTTGCAGTTATCATGGGTTCCAAAGTTGATTGCATTTTTGCATTAGTATCAGTAGGTGTTTGAGCATTTGAATTTGTGAACAAAAATAAGAATATAATTACCAGTACATCAACAACTGCAATTTTTTTTTGTGGAGAGCCTTCACTTCTTTTTCTCTCTAAGTTGTTGAGGATAGCAGCCCAGACATTGATCACATGTGCAACAATGTATTTCATTAGGCGCATGGTTAACAAGTGATATCGATGTGCAACATGTATTTCGATGTCAAACAATTCTTCATTGATATAATATGAAAAGGAAAAAAATGTAAATTTATATTCCATGCAACTTAAGTGTTTGTAATTATTTTCTATCATTAGTCTTTGAAATCTAAGACTTTTGTGCTTACTTGGAATCAAGGTCCTCTGATTGATGGAATACATAATTAGCAACCATCTTCTCCTACCTGACAATTCCACTATAAAGTTTCTGATTCTTTCCATAAAAGAAGAGCAGTATGGTTCTGTCATTGGTCATTTGTCTCTCTTTGGTTGATGTCTTTCCTTCTTGGATGCTATTTTTGTGCAAAATATTATATTAGATTTGATGATAATACAGCTCACTAAGTACATAATATGGTTCGTTGCTCACTAAAATATTTGTACTGGTCACTACAATATTTGTTATGCTAATTAAATCTATGATATGACTCAATGCTCATTAAACCATATGTTCTGCTCACTAAAATATATGGTTTGCTTACTAACATATATGTTCTGCTCACTAAGATATACGTTCTACTCACCAAAATATATCTTCTGCTCACAGAAAATGCACAGTAGGTCACTAAAAAAACGAATTATATTCACTACCAACAAAGTCCTCTTTGCTTGTTCCTAGAGCCATCTAAAACTGATGTGTGCTCACTAAATGTTTCATTCTAGCTCACTATAACATACAACTGTCAACTATTAACGACTTGCCCATAACTCACTAAAAATTATGTTCTTCTCACTGAAAATAACATTCTGCTCACTAAATATTCTTACCAGCTTTATGTGTTGTTATCTTTTTGTTATCTTCTTTCCCAGGAGATTTTTGCCTTGCTTGCTCTTTTTCCATTGTTTTCTGTCCTTCTGTTTCAATCTTTTCTTACCAATTAACGATTGTGTTGGGGCTGTCATATCCTTGTGCATTTGCTCTGATTGTGCCTTTGGAATTGGTGGTTGTGTCTTAGATGTTTCCAGTGGTGATTGTGTGTTGAGAGCTTGTGACAACTATGGCGGCTATTGTGTCTCAACTAGTGGTGGTGTCTTTAGTGTTTGTTGGGGGGAGGGGAGGGTGGTGGTGTCTGAAGTGTTTTTGTTAGGGGGAATGCAGTGGTGTCTGAAGTATTGTTGGTGGTGCTGGTGTTAGAAGAGCTGGGCTTTGGCTGTCATTAATCAACTTAAATTTGGCATGTCATTGCCTCTTTTTCTGGATGCAAGACTTTTCACTTTTGGCTTTGAGGCTACTGGTCATTTGTTTGTGCTTTACAAAGCATTTTCCAATTTAATTATTACATCCAGTACAATAACTCTATTCCACCACTCATTAGCTTGACTGAATGGTGGCATCTCAGGAATTTCGTCTCCTTTTTTTTATGTCCCATTGGTGGCGATTTTGAGATTTGAGCCTCACAATATGAAAAGAACATGCTTATGGCTGCATCTTTTATTTTCTTGAGTGCTTCATTGTTTTGGTACCTTTTTGACAAGTATTCCATAAAGTTTCTATATCTCTTGAGTGCACTCGCTAAAGCCTTCGTTACTTCATCCATTTCTTCTATATCTTTATGTATGTTGACATCATTCAAGTATTGTAAGATGTTAGATAGACATTTATTTTAATTATTTTCTTCTTCTTAATTGATATAAATGAATTAAATGATACCTCTAACTCTGGTGTTTCATCATTTTATGAAAATATCCTTGGTTGTTAATCTTTTGTGGTTGAGTTTCTCTGGCTTGTTAAGGATGCTCTTCTCTGTTCATTTGTATTGGATGCTCCACTCTGCCCTTTCTGAAGCCTTTTGTCACTTCTTTGTTACCAACTTGATTAGCCTTTGCCTCTTCTTTCACTATTTCCTTTAGCTTTTCTGTAGTCCAGCCTTTGATTGTTGGGAATTGTCTCTTAATAGTCCTTCGTGTGAGGAGAACTCTATAAAGATATAGCATCTGCAAGGGAAATGTTCATTGTAATCAACTCTCTATAGCTCACTAAAAATGATTCCTTGCTCACTACAATATATGTCCTCCTCTCTAAAAATGTATACTAGCTCACCAACATAAAGTAACATTCTCTAAGAATAATTCCTATTTGGTTATTGGCATATGTATGTTTACATGATGTGTGCTTACTAAAATGGTCATTATAGATAAATGTAATAGATAATTGTCAAATATGAACAAATTCTCCGTAGCTTACCAAAAATAATGTTCTGCTTACTAATATACGTGTTCTGCCACTAAAATATATGTTCTGCACTCTAAAATAAATGGTATGCTCACTAAGATAGATGTTCTGCTCACTAAAAATATTGCTCTGCTCACTAAAATATATGCTTAGCTCACCAAAAGTGATGTTGTTCTCAATGAAAACATGGTATTATGATAGAATAGAAGGAACTTACCATCAAGAAGAAAACAGGCCTATCAAAGTTTGAAGCGCTCTTTTTGGCAGATTCGCACCATTTGTTAATAGTGTACTGACACCAATCAATTGTTTCTATGTCTTCAACATTTGCAACATTCTTTGCAAAATAGGGTGTGTAATGTATATTCTTCGAACCATTGAATAAACAAGAGACCATGTACAACACAAAGTTTCTTTTTGAAGCTTTCCCCTACATCAGCCTGTCTCAACATGTATTATGGCATTTAGCTCATCTTTGGGGTCCCATCTTTCAGATTCCACTCCTTTCTCCACGCTAAGATGACTTCATTGTATTTAGGGCCATCTGGCCTTTTGCCATAAAACACTTCAACCTTCCTTCCACCAATTGGGAGTGCCAATAAGAGATGCACATCCATTGGTGTTATGTTTATCTTCTTGTCAGTAGCTATGTATAATGTAATTGAGTAGGGTTAAAACTACCTACAAGCCATTGGCATAAATCCCCTGGTAATTCAGTTACTTGCAAATGTAGGAATGCTCCAAAACCCATATCACATATTGCCTATTTTTGTGCCTCACTGAACTTCTCAATCATTGTAACAAACCTTGCTAGCGAAATTTTGGTCTGGAAAATCTTTTTGTGTTTTGTGTCTGCCATTACAGGTTTTTACACAGACTTGGGGTTTTGCACACAAATGGTAGTATTTGCTTGCTGTTTCGGGGATTTCTTTTGTTGATCATATTGCAAAACTGAGAGTTGCCCACACTTTATAGGACTTTTTGGACTTTTATGGACAACCTGCCTCTCTTTTTCAACTTTTACCCTAGCAAACTTTTTTCATCTCATTTGGATTTGCTTTGACCTGTGTTTTGATGCTTGTTTTATTTTCTTGATTCTTTTCATCAGCACTTCATCTTCAGAGTTAAATTCATCTTCATGCCCATGGGGAGGCATTTTGTAAGTTGTGTCCTCTATGTTGTCATATGTTTCTTCTGAAAGTTATCAATGAATGTCGGTGATTGTTTTCGCTAAGCTTTCTTAAGCAGTGTTTTTTGGAACTTTCGGGGATGCTCTACTCTGTATTCTTCTTGGCCCCTGTTGTGCTTTTCTTTTTCCAATCTTCTCTTGTGCCTCATTCCTCTTTTACTCCTTTTCTATTTTTTCCTGCACCACCTTTTGTTTTTTTTCCCCCCTGTTGTAGCAGTGTTTCGTTGAGGTGGTTCTATTGTTTTATACAATTTTTGGTATCTCTTTCCTTGTTAAGTGGCTTGTGATTCTTCTACAGCATGCAAAGTTTGTTTTTCATGCTCATATGTTGTTGGAGCTTGTATTTGTTCATCTTTTGAACTTATTGGACTATTGCAAATATTTCTATTCTTGCTTGCTTCTTGTTTCACCCTTCTTTTCTTTGCAATAGTACTTAGTGAGCTGGTCTTTTGGGGTGGACAGAGTTTCATGCTCCTTTTTAAGCTATGGAGACTGTTCTTGATTTGGTGGAGTATAATGTAGAGTTGCCCGGTTTGCTTCTTCTGTAGTTGTACATTGTACTTTATATAAGTGAACAAGATGTGTAACTCAATAAATGTCCGATGTTTAACCTAATCTGGAACTCTCCATATATAGTTGCAGTTCAGTACACTTTTTGCTCACTAATATAAACTGTCTACTCACTACAAATGCAGTTAAGCGCATTAAGGCTCCATTTGGTCCTCAGAAAATTTGGTGGAAAGCAAAGTTGAAGGAAAAAAAAAGTGAAGAAAAACAAGTATAGAGAAAATGAGTTTTGTTTTTTCTTGTATGGATTGAGGAAAAAATACAAGAATATGGATGAGACATTTGAATGTTAATGAACTACTCGGATCATGTTGATGTTATCTAAGCAATGTGAGGTTAGAGGAGGTTGGGAATTTTCCTCAAACTTGCCTCACAATTTTATGTAGAAAATTTTACTTGTTTCTAACAAATTTTGGACCTAACTTTCCTCCATGTTTTTTTTTTTCTTTGTGATTTTCTCTAAACCAAAAAGAAGAAAAAAAAAAACTTTTCCAAAAAATTTTTTTCCTCCAAATTTTCTAAGATCTAAACGCAGCTTAAATATAATTGTATATGTATAGTTTACTTGCTGACTAAAATATGATATGAACTCACTAGATATATTAACTAGTATACCAAAAGAGATTGAAATGCTTAATTGCACATGGTATATCATAAGAATAAGAAGATGAATTTTTATACTCCTCACTAGACATGTGTCACAGCTCACCAAAGTATTCTGTATAGCTCACTAATTTGCAGCAGTTAACCTAGAATATAAGGTACAACTCCTTTCACTACAATTTCTGCTCACTACATATGCAATTTAGCTCCTTACATATAAACTTACATAATGTAGATATACCTAGTCCTACATTATGAGTAATATCCTCTTCTATTCCTTGATTTGTATCATTTGTCTTATTTTGATCCTTTTCCATTTCTGTTTTCTTTGGGCTTCAATAAAAAAGAAAAATACAATTTAGTGCAGTGAACTATATTGTGTGTGTTTGGATATATTTGAAGTGTAATTACTTTAAGTTCATTGGATTAGAATAAATGTCTCTGACAACTTCCATAATTATATCTCGAGGCTTTGTGCTTGAACCTTCTATCTTTGATATATCAATAGTATTACATGTAATGTTCATATTGCAGTACATGTGATAGCACACTAGAATAAAGGATACAACTCACTAAAGTCAAGTCATGGCTCACTAGAATATAAGCTACAACTCATTATAGCATGTAGAACTCTGTTTTGGGAATATAAGGTATAGCTCACTAGATATATGAAATAGTATACCAAAAGAGATTGGAATTCTTGACTGTACACTAGAATATAAAGTACAATTCACTATAGCATGTTCGTTAAGGAAACTTAGACTGATGTTTAGTATTGTCATTGTGATAGTAGCAATGCATTTTACTAATTTAATGACCACTACACATGTTTCATAGCTCACTAAAGTAACATATATAGGTCACTAACATGCATATGCTGTGCGTAATATCTGTACTTTTTTTATTTTCTTTAGAAATGTAGATAAAAGTGTTTCACATGATATTTAACAACAGCAAATTAAGTGTTTTTTTGTGAATATGTTGATAGAAACAGAGATTTCTGATTTACTGCTCACTAAATATGTACTCTAGCTCACCAATGTTAGGTTTAAGGTTTTCTGAGTACCTTTTTTGAGGAGTTTTTGATTCAGCACTTGCAAATCTCTTCTTCAGTGTTTGTAGATGGTGAGTTTCCATTTGCAAACATTATAAAAGTGAGATTATTAGAGTGCAATTTTCTTAAAACCTAGAATGCCACTTCCTTTCAAGTAAATTCATTCTGTTTGTTCAAACATGCAAATTAATTACGTTTGTTTGAAAACATTACATTAAAATACTTCCTTCAAGCTTTAGGAAAGATTTTTCAAAGTTTTTTCGCTAGAATTCATTAACAAAATCTTGAGAATTTTGCGAAATTGAGCACGAATGTGGGCAATTTTGGAGAGATAGTGAGCGAAAGTTTGTGGGGTTGTGAATTGTTTAAATTGATGGTTGCTAAGCACTTTTTGCTTTTTTTAGTGGTTTTTTTTATTTTCTTATGTGGCGTATGCCATGTGGGACAATGGTGGGGCTGGTTGTACATTTCGAAATGTGCAACCGGGTGGACCATATAGTTACCGGTTGGAAAGCACCTTGCAATTAGGCAACTATCATGAACTATGGGATGAAAATTGTCAATGATTGCACAGGTGCACTAATATCTAACCTCTGAATTATATATCCATTATATTTTATAGTAGATGGTTCTCGACGAAACCTAATTACCAGTTAATGTATCCGAAGGAAATGTACC
This sequence comes from Selenicereus undatus, assembly GCA_017589665.1. NCBI lineage: Eukaryota > Viridiplantae > Streptophyta > Magnoliopsida > Caryophyllales > Cactaceae > Selenicereus > Selenicereus undatus. The sequence continues at coordinate 43,003,223 of JACYFF010031952.1, forward strand.
TCATACCTACAACAAAGGTAATTGAGCATGATTGTATGGAGGAAGGAAAAAGAAAGTCGTTAATCATACAGTAATTTGAACAATACTAATGATTTTGGTATTATATATGTTAAACGAGTCATTGTATTTAATTTTAGGAAAGATTTAGATATGCCGAGACATTAAGAAAATAGCCCAAAAATTCTCAAAGGAAAGTTTTTATAACATAGTAATGTTTTTAATTGAGCTAAGAATAGACAAAGGAACGAGAGAGAAAAAAAAATACCAAGATGAGTAAGACAGCCACATGCAGCCCAAACGCCCGGTCCGTGTGTTCCCTGCGTATTAGCCAAAGCAATCTTGGCAATCAGGCTTAATTGTCCACTTCGTGGCCCAGCTTGTCCTTCAACTGCATTTGACCCACAATGACCGAGTTTGCTTCTAGTGCCTTGGGCTTTCAGCAGTCCACTGCCCGTGGTTCTGCATCACACTTTAGCAATTTTTCGACCCAGAGGCTACCACAGTGCGATCATGGGTTGGCCCACAATCCATGGTAGACCTCACCTTTTGGGTATCCTCAATTTAAATCCGTTTTTTAGGATTATTATAAGACTTAATGTGGATTAATGCAGATTAATTGCGGAAGCTACTAGTGAGTTGCTATATATTAGGGCTTAATCTCCATCATCTTCATCATCCCATCATCAAGTTTGATCATCCTCATCATCTATAATCTTAACATCACCTCTATTCACCCACACCAGAATTATTCACTATTTTTCTAGATTGGTAAGAGTATTTTTGAGTGAATTTGTAATCACCTATTGATCTCTTACTTAAGCACATTTCTTTGAGATCAATTTGTACTCTCCAATCTCATAGTGAATTTTCCGATCATCACCGTTTGTGGTTTTTCTCGATTTGGGTTTTCCATATAAATTTTGGTGTTGTGGTGTTGATATTTTTTTGTTGCTATTATCTTATTTCGTAATATTTTCTATTGCATCCAATTCCATCTACTTCGATCCTAACAAATGGTATCAGAGCCCAGGATCAAGGGTGGCAACCATCATGAAATTCAATATTCTCAAATTTGATGGCAAGATGAGTTTTAACATTTGGAAAGTTCAAATGGTGTCCTTCTTACACAGAAAGGATTGAAGAGAGCTCTTGGTGGTAAAGCCAAGAAGCCTGAGTCCATGACAGATGAGCAATGGGAGGATCCTCAAGATAAGGCACTCTTAACAATTCATCTATGTTTAGCGGGTCATGTCCTTCATGAGGTCCTTGACAAAACTACCATGATAAGTCTTTGGCTCGCATTGGAGGCATTATATATGATGAAAAGTCTCACCAATAAAATCCGTCTCAAAGGACGTTTGTACACATTTTCTATGGCTGAAGATACTCCTATTCAAAATCGTCTACATGATTTTAATTCCACTCTTATTGACTTGGAAAGTATGGATGTCAAAATAGAGGACCGGGACAAAGCTATTTTATTGGTAGTCTCGTTACCCTCTTCCTATAAGCATTTCAAGAAAATCTTGTTATATGGTAACGATGAGACATTGTCTTTTAAGGACATAAAAGCCAGCTTATTATCCAAAGAAAAATTTGACCTTGGATTGCACTCCAATGACAAAGGTGAGAGCTTGAATGTGAGAGTTAGACCCTTTGGAAAGAAGGGCGCTACTAGGTGAAACTCCTATTCAAAGTCTAGAGGACATAAATCCAACAAATTTTGCAAGTGCTGTAAGAAGCGAGGACACTTAGTTGATGAGTGTTATAGCCTGAAAAACAAAAAGGAGAAAGGGGAGAACAACAAACAACCTCAAAAATCTGCTGAAGCTTCTATCATTGATTCTGAGTCAAATGGTGATGTATTGTGTGTAACCACCACTAACAATAGGTGTGCTGTTATGTGGGTTTTAGATTCTGATTGCACATATCATATGTGTCCCCATAGGGACTGGTTTTTAACATATGAGCCTCTAAATTTAGGTGTCATGCTTATAGGTAATGATGCCGATTTCAGGGATTCTTGCACGTTGAGTTGAAGCGTAGTTTACTGATCGCTTAATTTAGGGAATTGTGAAACAAGCGATGTTTTGCTAGAAGCTAGTATTAGTTCAATTTTGGTGTGCCAAAAAACCTGTTTAGAAGGTCGCATGTGAACGTTACACCCTAGGTTGCTAACTGGGTGGTTGAGGTATTCGTAGAGCAAGTGGAATTTAGGGAGTATATGATTAGCGAATTGGGTACCTTGTGAGTAAAGAATGCTTTAAATTGATGCATACTAATTTGGTTAATTCATGCTTAAAAATGACCTTTGAAGTGATCTAATAACCTTGGTTAATTAAAATAGACTTGAAAGCCTTAATGTGACTAGATTATGCTTTTGAAAATAACATGAATTCAACATGCTTTTCTCTAATTGTGGATTTTGAATGCAAAGCTAGTTCTATGCCTTATTAGTTCAGTTCGGTACGCTGAGGGCCTTATTTAAGCTAATGATATATATGTTCATACATGTCGTAATGTGTCGCTGGATAGATGCTGCTTGTTCGGTAAGTTTATGTGTGGCTATTACTTATTTCACTATGATCTTTGTGATGAAATGCTATGATTGCGAAATTGAAACTGATTTGGTAGTTGGATGGCTTGATGTTGAACTAATAAGAGTTTTTGAGGCTTTTTGGGGCCGTTGTTGTGTGATGAGGGAGCTTGGGTTGCAATTGATCGCAATCGTGTGGATTGCGAGGCCATGTGTGGCTTATTCTGCCAAGTTGAATTATGAAGTGTTTGAATGTGTTACATGTGAACCCCTCCCTTTCTACATCATTAAGCTTTGTTATGTGTGTGAGGGTGAAATTTTGAAAAAGAAGGTTTTAATGGTTGAAAATAAAAGTAGCTTTGACTATTAGCGAATGACGGCCTATTTTTAACTACATGAATGCAATTTTTAAGGCATAAAGAATTTTAGGGAGTGAGTTGTATGATAAATGATTTCACTATAAGAGACAATAAACTTATTAGCTGCTACGATGACACGCTTTAAATTGGCTAAGATAACGTGCTTAGCGACATATATAAGATGGGAGTGAACCTACTAGAATGGGGGAATCCCTAGCCTAGGGAGTAAGTCCCAGTAGTGGGAGACCCTATAAGACCCTGACGAGGGTGTATGCAAGGTCTAAATATGTAGCCATCCCAGGAGTAAGAGCTTATGCATGAGCGATAGTCTCACTATGGGGTTGAGAATAGATCTCATCCAACCAGCACATTATGATGATCTTATGCCAAGAGTATTTTCCTAATAGGTAAGAAAAGCAGTTGGCATTCCTCCATTTTAAGAATGTTTGGAAAAAAGAAAGATTTGAAGGGCCATTAAGAGGCCAATTCGAATAAGATTCAAAAAGCTTAATATGGTAATTAGAGGATCACTATGAAAGAGATCTCTTTTTGAAGAATGTGAGCCTCAAGAGGCTAAGTAAAGTGTTTTCAAGAAAAAGAAAGAAAGCTTCCTGTGCATATCATGTGCATATCTTATGAATGAGATTCCAAGTATAGTTTAAATGAAATTTCAAATGAAGTATGGTTATATGCATGTAATGCATCGAACATTTAAGCTTTCAAATGTACATATCTTGTGAAAGAAAGTTTCTTGCCAAGTCTTTCTTACCGATATGAGTATTTCAGGAACTTTTATAAAGAATATAAGCCTTGAAGAAGTTAGTGTGAATTATAAAATATTCTTGGAACATGTCATGAGTCACTGTGTTTTAAAATGTGTGCTTGAAAGCATCTTACTCAATCCTTGTTGCTTACTTGTTTATGTGCCTAGATGCTTCTTAGTACGGAAGTTTGGTCATTAAGGGCCTAGAAACGAATTTGAGTGGCTAGTATGAAGTTTATGGGTGATAATCCTTTCTTGGGGACTATGATTGCCCAATATGATAATAGTGTATGAATGCGTGTTATGTGACTATTATTGGTATTATTGTCTGCAACTGTTTTGATTTAAGGACTCAGGGAATACTCACTGAGCGTGTGGTTGCTCATCCCATTACTATTTCCCCTTTTCCCCAGTTTTCATTATGACAGGTAGAAGTCGATTCACTTATGCCGAACTGGAGTCTTCCCTTGCTTGAAAAGGTGTCATATATGTGTACATATAGAAGTGGACTTACGTGTTAAGTGACGTAATATAATGTATCCCTAGAGTTGTAAATGTATGTAAACAAAGTACACTAGTTCGTGTAATGCATATTGTTTAAAAGTCGCTCTGTATGGCCACGTGAACCAACCATCTTAATAGCTAGCTGTCTTTTTAGCTGAAGTTAGTTATAATTTGGGATGTAAACCCCAATACTTCGGATGTGTGATCCTTCGAGTTGTATCTTTTATTTCCTTCTTTATTATTGAGCTATGTTGTTTGGTATACTCCGAACGAGTGGCTCGTAGAGTTATGAACTTCGGCGTGTAGCCGTTGAGCTTATTTCAGTGCTCTTTTGATAATTCTATTCACTGCAGGGATTTAATGTAAGCCTGGGAAATGGTCAATTTTGAGGGAAAATTCTATCCATTTTGTCCCATAATTTAAGAATTTAAGAAGTTGTTAATGCTCCTAACCCTAGGGGTTGGGGGTGTTACATTAGGACTACTAATGGTCTAGAGTTTTGTGAGTCAGAATTCAATGAATTTTGTGCTATTCACGACATTGCTAGACAACAAACTCTAGCTAGGAAGCCTCAATAAAATGGTGCTACTGAACGTATTAACCAGACTATTCTAGAGAGAGCTCATTGTATACTCTCCAATGCCGTTTTATGGACCGTCATGGTTTTTTTGTTGAGGCTATTTCAACGGCCTGTTATCTTATGAGCCATTCTCCACACTCATCCATTGACTTCAAAATCGGAGAAGACGTTTGGCCAGGTAATTCTTTTGACTATTCTATTTTGAGCATATTTGGATGTCCTGCATATGCCCACGTCAATGGTGTCAAGCTAGCTTCTAGAGTTAGTAAGTGCATGTTTCTTGGTTATGCATCTTAGTCTAAAGGATATTGTTTAAGTTGTCCTGGTTCTAAGAAAGTAATTTAAAGTCAGGATATTACTTTTAGTGAGTTTGCTATGTTTTCTCATGGGAAAGAGTCTACTGCGTCTTCTCCTGGTGCAAGTGATCAACATGATTCCAGTGACAAGGTAGAGTTAGAGGTTCTAAGTCAAGGTGCAAATACTACATCCTCTTTACCTCATTCTAGCAATGAGGTCTATATTGATGAGCTAAATCCAAGCATCCTAAGTTTCGATGAGCCTCAAGTGGAGGATACATATTCTATTGCTCGTTATAGACCAAGTAGAGCCATTAGAAAGCCAACTCGTTATGCCACCGATGATGAGAGTGGGTTGATTGCATATGGACTCATCGTTGCACAAGATACTCTAGAAGATATTGAACCTTTAACTTATTCAGATGTTATCTCTTGTCCTAACTCCTCAAATTAGCTCATTACAATGCAAAAAGAAATGGAGACTTTGCACAAAAATGGGACTTGGGAGCTATGTGAACTTCCTAAAGATCATCGTGCCTTGACTACTAAGTGATCTATAAGCATAAGGAAAGCAACCTCGGGGTTGAAGATGCAAGGTGGAAAGGATGTTTGGTTCCTCATGGTTGCAACCAAAAGGAAGGTATTGACTTTATTGAAATACTCTCCTGTTGTTCGTCATACCTCTATTAGAGTGCTACTTACTTTAGTTGTTTTATTTGACTTGGAGTTGGAGCAACTAGATGTTAAAACTTCTTTCCGCCATGGTGAATTGGAGGAAGAGCTCTACATGAAGCAACTGGAGGGATTTGTGGTTCCTGGTAAGGAAGATCATGTGTCGCGCTTAAAGAGGTCTCTATATGGCCTTAAACGAGGTCCATGGCAATGGTATGAAAGGTTTGACGCATTTATGATTGGACAAGGTTATACACGTTGTCATTATGATAATTGTCTTTATTTTCAACAATTTGGGGGTTCCTTCATGTATTTGCTATTATATGTTAATGATATACTCATTGCTTCTAAGGGTAAGTCCTTGATCAACAAGTTGAAATCTTAACTTAGTGATGCGTTTGAAATGAAGGACCTCGGTGCTTCTAAGAATATTCTTGGTATGGAGATACACAAGGAACGTAAGGCCAATAAGCTTTACCTATCCCAAAGAAAGTACCTTGAAAAAGTACTTGATAGGTTCAATATAAGCGAGTGTAAGTCGCTCTCTATTCCCTTAGCTGCACATTTCAAATGGTCATCTGATTCCTGTTCTAATATGAGGAGGAAATTAAGAAGATGTCTCATGTTCCATATTCTAGTGTGGTTGGCAGTCATATGGATGCTATGGTGTGCATTAGACCTAATTATCCCATGCAATTAGTGTTGTGAGCCGCTTTATGCATAATCCCGGGTAAGGATTATTGGATGTTGTGAAATGGATTCTTTGTTATATGAAGGGTTCTCTTGATGAGTGTTTCGTATTTGATAAATCCAAATCTACAACTCTTGATGTCATTGGCTATGTTGACACTAATTGTGGTAGTGATCTTAACCGTGGGCGTTCTATTTCTGGTTGTATATTCACTTTACGAGCAGGTTCTATCTCCTAGAAAGTATCCTTACAATCTATTACAACTTTATCTACTACTGAAGCTATGTATATGGCTGCGACTGAAGCTGTCAAAGAAACTATATGGTTATGTTAGTCTGCTTATTGAACTTGTTATTACACAAGGAACTACTATTGTATTTTCTGATAGTGATACTACAGTTCATCTTACCAAGAATGATGCTTATCATTCAAAGACCAATCACATCAGTATCAAGTACTAGTTTATTTGAGATATTATTGCTATAGGGGAGACTGTTGTGAAGAAAATTCATACATATGATAATCAAGCAGGCATGCTTACCAAACGACTTCCTATTACTAAGTTCCAGTATTCCTTGGACTTAGTTGGAGCTCACAACTTATAATAAATGTTCGGGGCTCCGCCTTACGGGGTCTTATGGTGATATCGAATATTATAGATTTTTAGTCCAAGGTGGAGATCGTTGAGGAGAAAATGGCCCAAAAGTTCTTAGTGGAACGTTTTTATTACACGATGATGTTTTTAATTGGGCCAAGACTAGACAAAAGAAATAGAGACAAAAAAATTATCAAGATGAGCAAGACAGCCATGCACGGCCCAAACCTGTAGCTTGTTTGTTCCTAGCGTGTTGGCCAAAGCAATCTTACCTATTGGCCTTCTTTCTTCTCTCCGTGGCCCAGCTTGTGCTTCAACCTTGTTTGACCCGCGTTAACCAAGTCTACTTCCAACGCCTTGGGCTCTCAACAGTCCATGGCCTATGATTCCCCATCATACTCTAGGAGTTTTTCAATGCAGAGGCTACCATAGTGGGATAGTGCGTCAGCCCACTGGTCCGTGGCAGACCTTTCCTTTTGGACACCCTCAATTTGCTTATGTTTTTTTAGGATTATTACATGGCTTAATGCGGATTAATCCAGATTAATTGCTGAAGCTACTACTGAGCTGCTATATATTAAGGCTTCTTCTCTATCATCTTTATCATCCCATCATCAAGCTTGATAATCCTCACCATTAAGAATCTCAACATCACCTCTACGCATCCACACCAAAATTATTCACTATTTTTCTAGATTTGTGAGAGTATTTTTGAGTGAATTTGTAATCACCTATTGATCTCTTACTCAAGCACATTGCTTTGGGATCAATTTGCATTTTCTAATCTCATAGTGAATTCTTGATCATTGTCGTTCGTGGTTTATCCTGATTTGGGTTTTCCATGTTGATTATGAAACTAACTACTAACACCGCAAGCTCACAGGTAGCCATAGTACAGATAAAGATATTGTCCCTCAAGGACTAATGTAACGTACAGAGTCTTGTCCGTCAGAATGTGCTTAGTAAAATTCCAATTCAAAGGATTCGATATGACAAATTCTAAGTCACTATTCTAAATTAATCAAAGAGAAAATATGCCTGGGAATTCTCCAGTTATGAAAGAGTGTTGGATCAAAACAAATAATATGTGCTTTTCTCTAATCGGTTAATCTTGAGGAATTGTAATCTATCCAAAAATTTGATCTATTCTTTCGAAATCAATCAAATTTGCCTAAACTAAGCAAAAGTCGTTCTTTCAAACTAATTTGCCTTAATTCAAGTTAGATATATTCTATTACTCGCTAGTCCTCCTAACATACAAATCTCTTTTTCGAGATGACTCAATGCTAGGTTTAATTAATCAATCTAACAACCAAATGGTTCAGTTTTTCATTCGTTTGTTTAAGGTAAGCAAGCAAAATTTAGCCACAAATCCACTCACAACATATCAAACACTTGATGAACAAAATCAAACCAATCATGAGAATAAGCACAATTCTATGGATTAAAACATGATCCAACAACATTACATAAACTACTAAATCCCTAGACAAAAGAAAACTACTTAGACATGATTAAGAAATAAACAAAACTAACCAACAATTCAGTGAAATATGAGAGAAAGGCTTGATTGAAATAGCCTTCAACCAAGGGCTTCAAACTGCCATAAAAACCAAACACATATGCTCAAGATTTCTCTCCAAAACTAAAAATCAAACTAGAAAACAACAAAATTCGAGAAAGAAACAAAACAAAACAAAACTATAATCTAATGCTTTTGTGTGCAAGGAATGCTCAAGGGGATTGCTTTCCACTGCTGCAGAACAAGGCTATTTATTGGAGAGCTCACTTGATCTCAACCACACTGCCGAAGGAAGTCAAAGAGGCAGCAGTTCAGGCTCACCATGGTCTGTGGGGTGCACCATAGTTTGACAGTGGTCTGGCCTGGAACCGAATTTCTATTCTTTTCTTGCTTCACTGGCATAGCAGCTCATGGGTGTCCATGGGGGAGCTCTAAATACATCTATTTATGGTCAAATGTTGGTTAAAAAGACTTAAAATCCTGCAAATCACATCAAACAGTTATACCGAAGCATAAATAACGAATAGGAGTGTAAATAATAACATTAAGCACATAATTCTCCTAAAAATTGACGCAAAATAGCCTTAAAACGATGTATACATTAAGCACTTATCAAACTTTCCCATGCTGAAACTGTTGCTTATCCTTAAGCAATATGCTAAAAAAAACTAAAAATTCACACAACCTCATCAGAATAGACATAGTTAACGTTCAAATGGCAAGGCTGATCCAAAGGTAGCCCAAAAAGATGCAAAAATCATTAATAAACAGATTAAGGAATGAAATTTTCGAAAACCTTTTGATAGACCACAATGTCAAACATAATTCAATCTTCCCCAAATCGTCAAAGACAATCATTCCATCCTATGAAACAAGTAAGGCTAGCAAGGCCGGTAGAACCTCACTATAGGTATGTGGCTCTCATCACTCATGTGTTTGACAATAATAAAGGTTCTCTCAATTCTCATTCCTTAGATTCAAATCTACCATAAGCTTGACAAGATTCTAAAATTCGCCATCACTAAAATGCAAACACATTAGACAATCATGAGGACTTTCATAGGGATGTAACGGGCCTATAGTTAAAGGTAAGAGGGGAACAAACGTTTTAGAAATGAGGAGCTAGAAGCCATAGACTAAGAGTTAAACAATTCCTAATGCATCATACTCCATCCTTCTTAAACCATATCAATTCATCAACAAGATAAATCCCAAATTGACAAGAGAAAGAGCCGAAAATCACAAATATCTTATAATCCCAACAAGGCTAACACTTTCTTTTGATTCTTTTTTTCCTCTTTTGTTTGTTTTTTTTTTCTATTGCTTCATTTTTTTGTTCATTTTTGTTTCGTTTTCTTTTTCTTTTTCTTTTCTCAAAAGGATAGCCAAGAGGAGATCTATAATGAACTTTAAATTTCAACTCTTCTCCAAACTTTATGCAATAAAATAAGGGATTTATCAAGATCTCACACCTCTGCACCAAACAGCCAAAATTTACTAAAAGATAACAATCCAGCTTATTAACGCCCTATCAAACTTGATGCAAACGAATGAAACACTCCTCTAGTCTTGGCTTAAAGGTAAGACAAGTATTTGGCCATGGGCTATAACAGGAGGTTTAAATCAAGAAAATCGGATATAGGCTCAAAGGGGCTAGCAAGGGATACAATACACAACAAAGGTGACTATTTGACCGTGGGTTTCAACGAATCAAAGAAAAATTGCCTCAATCATATTATCTAATGCATATGTGAAATGTGATCTTGAATGAGAATCAAAGCAAGTTCTAGAGAAATGACATGAAGGAAGAGTCACACATGAAAGAAATTATAAGACTAAAAATGATGAATAGCCTCTAAAAGCTCAAAATCTCACGAATATCTACCAAGGTCAAAACTAGCGCACTAGTAAACACATGCCAAAAATCATGTAAAGACTCATGGGGTAAATCAATTGACATTCAATATGTGGTCAAAACATGGAGATCATTTCGAAAACTCATTCGTAAACATTTTCTGCACAATTCAGGTGAATTAAAGGATCAATCTAAACCATAGAAATCTACCAAATCCACAAAGATCATCATCGAAGGAATTTTTTTTCATTTTATTATATTTTTTTTATTATATTGTAAAGACTCATCGGCGAAATCTAAGAGAAAGGCTTGATGGTGATGGCTTTCAACCAAGGGCTTCAAACCGCCTCAAAAACAAAACACATACACTCAAGATTTCTCTCCAAAACTAAAAATCAAACTAGAAAACAACAAAATTTGAGAAAGAAAGAAAACTAAACTAAACTCTACTATAATGCTTTTGTGTGCAAGGAATGCTCAAGGGTATTGCTTTCTACTGTTGCAGAACAAGGCTATTCGTAGGAGAGCTCGCTTTATCTCAGCCACACAGCCGAAGGAAGACGAAGAGGCAGCAGTTACAGGCTCGCCACGGTCCTTGGGGTGCACCATAGTCCGACGGTGATCTGGGCTAGAACCGAATTTCTGTTCTTTTCTTGGTCCACGGGCGTAGTAACTCATGGGTGTCTGTAGGGGAGGTCAAAATAATCTATTTATGGTCAAATGCTGTGTAAAAAGACTTAAAATCCTGCAAATCACATCAAACAACTATACCTAAGAATAAATCGAGAATAGGAGTGTAAATAATAACATCAAGCATATAATTCTCCTAAAAAAAATTGACACAAAATAGTCTTAAAATGATGTATACATTAAGCATTTATCAGATGTAAATTTTGGTGTTGTGGTGTTTATTTTATTTTTTCTCACTATTATCTTATTTCGTGATATTTTCTGTTGCATCCAATTTTTATCTACTTCGATCCTAACATGGGAGTGTGATTCCTGGCATCATCTTCAAGTATCTTAATATGTAAATGAAAGCCAAATAAAAATCAAAGAAAACCGTTATTTTAAATTAGTCTACTAAAAAGATGAATAATGTAATGTCATGCAATGATGGCTTTTTCATATGCCAAATAACGGATTTCATATGCTAACTAATGAAGAAGATCGTTGACTTCAACCTCAACTACAAGAAAGATCATGATTTGCAACCGCTTTTTTGTGACTGCTCAGAAGCAATCAGTATTTGTGACCAATTTTGTGACTGACAAAAGGTGGTGAGATATTTCTAACCATATGATAAGCGGTATGAAATACTCACATTTTGGGATGATTTTCATTCTACTTTAAAAATGGCCACAATTTGAATAGAAATTAGTTGGAATGTTTTTAACATTCGAAGATTCTTTTTCCTTTTATTAGAGGCTAAGATTAATTTTGCAACTATAGAATAATTAATGTTCGTTACAAAATTGATAAAGTAACAAAAAAGACCATAGTTCCAACTCCAAACAAATCATCAACTGCTCTCACTCTTTTCCTTATACCTCTTCCTCTCTCTCTCCTCTATTGCTACTTCATTTTCCTCGTCCTATCATTTGCTAGTGTTGGGGTTGAGCTACTTTTAATTAGCTAGTGTTAGTGAATCAACGACAATCTGTTGTGTGCGTTCTGGTGTAGGTACTATCAGGTTTAGCCATCATGCGTCGATATGCGGTGTGCGAGTTAGCTGTGTCATCGGATTCTGGTGTTAGTACGTCCAGGATCTAAGGCTTGAGGTTCGTCAGCGTGGATTCAGGTTCCCTCTCTCTCCCTCCTTTCTCTATCTCCTCCATTCAGTTGAGTTTATTTAATTTACTCTTGGGTGTGAGATTTGAGGATCATAGTATTACAACATGAGATACATGAGATAAACAAGCCAAGGTAGAATAAGGGTAGAACTTTTAAGTTGAATAAAGATAGGAGTTTTAAATTGAAAATTAAAATGAGATAAACAAGCAGAAACTTAAATATTGAAATTATAGTTAAATTTGAAGATTCTTTCCTTATATATTCTACTCAAGGGGTAACATTTCATTACTATTTTTAAGATGTTAAGGAACTCAATTTGCACTTGATGAATTGTTTTTTTTGCTATCCACTAATTGCATTTCCTTTTTCTATTTTTTTTTACAATTTCATATATACCCATATTGCTATTTTGTGATTTCTTTAGCTTGGACATGAATTTAGAGAAATCCTTCTGGTTAAGTAGATTTTAGTGTGGGAAAATCATGGTGGCTAAGAAAAAAGAGGTCAAAATTTTGTGTTAAAAGAACATGATAAAACTCTGTTGAAGTTGAAGTTGAACTTGATGTATTTCATGAAGTCTCTTTCCATGGATGAGATGCCCAATGTCACAGTGTGGCCACGGTGGGGACAAATTAAATTTAAAAAATTTAAAGCATCTTTCCTCTATCATTAAATTTGTGAACTTCTTTATTATTGTAGTTTTATTTGCATGATTCGAGTTAAATTGGGTTATTTTGTATTCAACCAAGTTTTTGAATTGAGGTTGGAACTTGCATTTTCACAGGGAAATATAGTTGCGAAATAAAAGGTTGTTATAGCTATTTTTCCGCTTGTTCATGAGTTCTTTGATTGCTGTGAGAGAGGATAGATTTAATGAAGTAACTTTAATATGGAAAAATATTGTAAAACTAAATCTTTAATATGGCCTTAGGGGATATATTCTTTTGATTTATGAAATCTCAATCCAGTTGATAATTATTTAATTTTAGTATAAAATTTCATTTCAATGATTGAGCATAAATATGATAATTGCATTTATTGCAATATATAGATTTAATAATATTCTTAAATTGTACTAGGCAATATATTCATATCTCCAATTGGTTAGATGTATGAGTTGAATTTGGACCATACAAGGAGAATTCAAACACAAAAGAAAGCTTTGCTCAAAGTTTGAATATTTGTGCAACAAAGTTGTTGCTATTAAGGAGGAAGAAAAAACAAGGAGTTTTTTTAATTTTGATAAACGGTGTTTGAAACATTAATGGCTCATGTGGTTCCATATAATTAAAGTGGTAATACAATCAAAATGGTAATGATGATTCCATTATCATGCTTGGTAATATAATCAAAATTGCATTGTAATCATATTTACCTCAATCTATGCAAATACAATTACTTGGCTTTTCCTAAACTATTGTGCTTACAAACATTTGAATCAAAGTCTAGCCAACCATAAACTACTATATTTGGGAATTTTCTCTCTCTTCTCTCCATTCTCTCTCCTTTGCTTCCCATCTCTTAGTGCACTACTACATTTTTAAAGTTTGAAGCCCTCCTCACTCCCTTTTCTAACATCTCTAGATTAGACAAAGTTTAACCTAGGCCATGATCATATTATTGTAACTACATTTTTATACGTTCTAGACATTATTATCTCTCCCCCCCTCTCTCATCATCATCACTAACATCATTATTATCATCTTCTCTCTCTACTTGCTAAACTTAAGCAACATTGTATTGTTGTTAATTAGAGGAAATGGAGAGAAGTTAGTCTCATATGAAGCATCATAATCATTATGATAATATATTAATGGTAATTATCAACAGAGCTGCAAATAATTAAAGTAATATAAAATGCGAATTGAATTGCGATTACTTCATGCCACGTGTAAAATGAAGTGTTGTTTGAAAATGAATTCATTCCATTACAACTGTAAAAACGTTGTAACGAAACACTGTAGTGTAATTATTATCTGATTCCATTACATTGAAAATTGCATTACATGGTTGATTCCATTACACACTGATTCCATTACTTCCAACCAAATGTCACATAAATGCTTAGCATTCCAAGCCAATTAAACATGATGTAAGGAACCAGTTGGACAAATGCAAAATTTTTCCTCACTTGTTAGGCAATAGAAATAACGTTAGAAAAAGGGCTAGAGGCTCTGACATAGAATGTTGCATTTTGGAGATTACATACCAAATCTCAATGGATAGTTGCAATGGTTAATTGGTCTCTCCAATGGTCTCCTAGGTTTCACGAAACTATAAATAGAAAACCAAGTAGTTGAAGAAGAATAAGCAACACAATTAGCACTTCATTCATATCTCTAAGTGACCTCTTGTACTTTGGAGTTGTCTTCTCTAAAATCATGATTATAATCATTTTATAAATGCTTTATAAAGGAGAGAGAGTTATTCCTTAATAGATCAGTAAGGAAATCTAGAGTTAGAAGCCAAAACATTACTTCCCTGTGAGTTCATGAAGGCTTTTAGAATCATAACTTAGAGTTGATTATTCCTTGACAGTTTAGGAAGGAGTTCTAGGGTTAGAACTTACAGTTGTAATTCCCTGAGAGTTTAGGAAGCAGTTCATAGTTGGACTCTATCCATTATAACCCGGGAAGCTAATGTAATCATTGAAATCCTAAAGGGAAGCCTCTTAGGTGGAGATGTAAGCTTTGAGAAGGGTGAACTTTGTGAACATATAACACGCATTGTATTGTACATTCAGTCCAACTCATCGTATCTGAGCATCTCTAACTCTATCTATTTGTTGCCTCCAAATATGTAGTTTCGATGCTATTGCTTTACATTTTTTACTGATTCAGAGCCAGAGTCTGTGACTAACTGTTTCTTACTTGTAGTCAGAGTTCTCATTCTTAAACAATAGAAGCTTTTAGTAACTTGCTATTCATCTTCGTTCTAAGGTGACTTGACCCTAAACTTTAAACCAATAATATACACAAGCAATGCGGAGATTATGTACATAACCAAAGCAATCGAATCACTTTAACCACTAAGCTACTAGGTAGTATACAAGTAGACTGCATAATCAAAATAGACTTAGCTGTAAAATGCACCCCAGGTCCTACTTTTAACTTCACACATGACATTGAAGTGATTTGTATACCTTATTGCATGTTGTATCAATGTATTGATCCCTAGAAATAAAGTTGTTAACGTTAACATGGTTCCCATTTACTTGCGTAGTTGACTATAGCTTTTTTTTAAATTTTTATTTGGTTTTTCAAGGTTAAAACACAAATACAAAATTCCACTTAATCCTTTCTGGCCTCCAACAGAGGAAGCACAAAGCAAACATAAATTTGGGTCTCCCATTTTAGGGTTTGATATTTCTTTTTTAATTTTTCAAGTAAAATTTCCAAAATAATTATTGTAAAATGATTATTGTTATTATTATGTTGTACATTCATTATTAGAATAAAGTAATTCATCAATATGTGTTTAATATTTTTAATCAAATTCAAGCAAGCTAGATAGAAAAATGCAATCAGTTAGTTAATTTTTAATCAAATGTTTATACACACATGTGAATTCATCAATTTATCATAGAATGTTTTGGAAATATATGAATTCATCAATTTTCTTTTATCAACTTTATCGGTTTAGCCAATTGGCTTCAATTAATGTATGGACATTGGCTATTTGAACAACTTGGCCATTCATGGATTAAGGAGTAATCTTCACTAAAGGAGAAACTACAAGCCATGAAACAATTGGGATTACTAACCATCTAAGGGAAAATTATTTTATTTCAAATGGTAACAAATTTGCCCAATAAATTCTTAATCCTTGTATGGGACATAGGAATATTACAAGATTACAGTCTACCACTCAATTATAAGATACCATATACATTAAATAATCATTATTTAAATCGAAATATCCATTAAGAAACTAGTAAATGCCCACTATAAGGCAGTCTTCATCCACACAAACATGTAGGCCGTAGATTATTGGATCATCCTGCTTACACTTGCTAGAAATATAAATATAAGTTTACATTTTATGTAATTGATCATATTTTATTTTGTGTTTATGTTTATCACTTGTAGTTGTATATAATTCATTTCAACACATGAATCCTACTCAAATGAGTTATCCCTTTCTAAAATCTGTCAGAGTAGAACTTCTTCAAAAAAAAAATAATCTATAATCATCTCCTCTATCATTACATATCTTTCTCTACTGTCTAGTGCTCTAGTTTTTCTTGGTTTTCCTTTAGGCCTTACTCATATTGAAGTTGAAAGAATGTGGTAAGTAAACAAAAGTTGAGAGGAAAAAATATTGGGAAGAATTAACCTTTTTTAAAGTTTGGATTAAAGGAAAATAAAAGGAAAAATAACTAAAATTACTCCAAACCTGGCTCCAATTTCAACGAATTCCATCCCAACACCCTTCTTCCGCCCTTTCTCTTCCCCCCTTTGTTTCTAAAGTCTTATCTAGGATGGAGTGCATTTGCCTGCTACTACTACTCTTCATTTACATGTGTATTGTGATTTGGATTGGGAGATGCCTGATGACACAATGATAAGTGACTAGTTAAGTAGTCAAATTAGGGAACACACGTATTTCTCGAAAAACTAAGAAAAAGCTACAATTCACTTTCCATCAACTAAAGCATAACAAGAGATGACTAATTCTATAAGTGCAATTGTCCAGCTACAAAATTTTTTAAAGTCCCTTAAACTGCCAAGACGCACCATAAAGCTATATTGTGAAAATCAGGTTTTGTATGCAATAAAAATTTAATAATGAATACCATACCAGAAAATAAATATAAATTGATTATTTTGGATTAACCCATTTAATTAATTTAATTAATTTAAATGAATTTGGACAAATCGGTGTCCATGTCATAACAGTTAAATTGACTACTAAGTAATCAATTAAATGGATTACCGAATCAAAGGCCTAGTGAACGACCTAAAAAGACAAATAAGTTGTAAACCCTAGTCGGGGGAGGGGGATTCCTTTCATATAGATAGAACACTACTCCTTCCTGCTCAGGTTCAAAAACTCATTCACTCGTAGGGCCCTTTGAAAACTCAAGCATTCTCTTTCTAAAAGAAGACAACTAGCACCTCAACCACGTGTCATATATTATCAAAGATCAAATAATTTTTCTTGATTGAGGTTAAGCATCGTAGTCCCTCTGTCAAGATCAAATTTATTTAACTTCATCAAAGTAAGTCAAATAAGTCAATTTGATCGAGATTCAAGTCAATTGGCACTCTTTCAAATACAAATTGGAGATCAAATAAGAGGAATTCTTTATTTGTTTATGTTATGAAAAATACACAGAGATTATACCCTATATCTTCTAAAGTCGATATGAAAACAAATTTGTATCCTATATCTTCAGAAATCAATATGAAATCAAATTTTTCAATATTTCTTGTCTAATTTATTTTTGGCACAAAATTATAAATTTTGGTACGCTCGGTGGGACAATATCTGCCTCTCATCTATTTCTCGAAAAGGCAAGCTTTACATTCATTCGAACACGACATGGATCCTAAGAATACCAGCCCTTAATCTCCAAAGGATTCACTCTTCCCTGAATGTGAAACTGAGTCCTCGAATACTATTGTCACGCCTGTGATGCTGATAGGCACTTTCAATCTAGTATAAGATATCATCAATATGAAAGCCACAGTGTAGAGACTCTCAAAGAAGAATGCAGAAAACGATTCCTAAATCAAGCATCAAAATGAACAGATCGCTAACTTGACAAGGAAGTTAGAGAAGCAGTTATTTGAGTTTGATGCCCATGCAGGAAATTAAAATCTTGGTAGATGATGCAATGAAGTCAGATCTAGGATGGGTTCTCATCATATAACTCATCATTATGGGGACCCTTATGTGAAAAGCATTGACGTTCTACATATGCCTCATGGTAACCAACCTCCAAATTTCATCAATTTGATAGCAAAGGGAATCAAATGCAGCATATAGCGCACTTCATTAAGACTTGCAACAATGCTGGCACAAGTCGCGACCCCTTAGTGAAGAAAATCAAGTGATCTCTTAAAGGCCTTGCATTTGATTGGTACACAGAAGTTCCCTCTATATCCATTGATAGCTAAGGCAAATGGAAAATAAGTTCTTGAATCGCTTCTACGGCACATGTCGCATAGAGAACATAAGTGAGTTGACCAACATTAAGCAATGGGATAAGGGGCGTGTTATTGGTTACCCCAATCATTGGCGTGCCCTTTCTTTGAAGTGCAATGATCGCTTGTCTAAATATTCTGCTGCTGAGATGGAATGGAGTGAGATACTTATATGCTTTACATGTAAATAAGCCCAAGATATTCCAAAAATTAGCAACATGAGCTCATGATATGAATCTTACAATTGCCTATTATAGAAGATGGCTCAATGATGATGAATGGATGCGTGAGCATAAGGAAAACACAAGCAAAGGGCTTTATCATCTGGACAGTGGGCTTGATACTGGAACAACAATAGAGATCCAAAGGATATGAATGGGATAAAAGCTTAGCCACCACCCAAACTTAGCAAGGAATCCGCCCTCTAACTCTAAAGGTGATTCCACCAAGTTAAATTAAAGGAATTTACTGGAATTAACAACCTAAATAGATACTTAGTGTGAGATTTCAAGAGAATTTGTTTAAAACACAAGTATGTTTACAACAAGTGCATTTACAACAAGCAATCAATGAGGCACTTATACACATCCAACCTTGATATCAACTAGGAGAGTAGGTTCCTTGATAATTAGGAAACCTCCAAATAAGCTTAAAACAACAATAATCACAAACTAAAATTTAACTAAACTAATTACAACAAAGAATCTAGCTAGTACAACTTTTGATTACATTAACCTCAAGCTTAAACATGTAGTAAATATTCTTACGAGCCACTTGCACATGAAGGAGGGAGAAATGGCAGACTATTATAGTTTATATTCAACTATCCAATCAAAATGCAAGTGGATCTCTTTATCTCTCCCCATTGGCCAACTTACCTTCCAAAGCCACAAAACGTGTCATGAATATGTCCCTGGTCATTCAAGGTCCCAAGGAGCCAAGTAGATAGGTCCCCAAACCCCCCAAGGAGGGTAATCTCCATCAAAAAGTCAAACATATTATTTTTTGCTTGATTAACCTATTTAAGCACTGAACAAGATCAAAGGAGCTCTCCATTATAAACTGGATTTAGACCTAATTTTTTATATGGATGGATTCTTTAAGATGTTGATGAACACCCCAAACCATAAAATTTCCCCTAAATTAGGTTTAGGTGGAAGATTCAACTCAATTACTAAAACCAAGTAAGAATGGGCCAAAACTGGAACGGTTAGTTTGTGAGAGTTAAGTCACTTGGAAAAACTTGACCTATCCTTGATTTATTTACATGGTAATGACGCATAGGATATTAAATAACATCCCCATCAAACATATTGGCTCTAAATCAAGTATTGGTTTGAGAACCAAGCTTCCAAAATCTGGTTAGAATAGAGCCTAGTATGTATAAGTCAACTTTGCTCAACTGAATCTCCATCAAGAGCTGAACTTAGCCTTGATTTTCTTCCTTCGTTTGGCACCTTATGGTGTTGGCTAATGTCCTAACCAAAAATATTTTCCCTAAATCTAGTTTTAGGTGGTGAACCAACCTAAACCACGCAATCGAGCAGAATTTAGTCAATTCTGCATGTGTTGGTCTTTCAAGTTGTTTGAGCTAAATGCCTTTGACTTAGGCATAAAATGATTTATCCAAGCAAAACCAAACATCTTAGGGAGTCTAATAAAGTAGGACTCACCCATAGGATGTCTTCGGAATGCCACAAAAAACACTGTCCAATCCTGTACTTAGTTCTGGAGTTGAGAAGGGGGACAACGTTTGGATTTGAGTAACCAATGCTTGAGTGCCTTAAACCTCCTTGATTTGATTATTTCCTTTGTCATGATTTTGACTGTGGGAACTCTCTATGGTACCTTGCCATGCGTTAATCTCCCATTCTTCAAGAGGATTTGTCCTCAAATCTGAAGCGTCTTCAAAACTGCTCTCCACATGGGGACTCAAATCACCTACTTTAAACATGGCTAATGCAGCCATATCTCCTGGTAGTTGGAACTTGTAGACATTGTCTCCTATGCACTCAATGACCTTGAATAGCCTATCAATTTAGGGGTGACAAGCTGCACTAAACAAGAGTTTAGTATGAAGTAAGTTCCATAGGCTCCTCTATAAGTGACATATAAACCTAAAATCCTTACCACTAAGGTATTGAACTTGACTTTGGAGCTCCTTAGTTTCCGCAGAGTTACACCTATAAAAGGTTTGTTAGGGAGAGAGGCTCTGGGTAGTAGATCCATCTAATGCTCAATAGCCCTAATTGGAGGCAAACCTAGGGGTTGGTCAGTAGGAAAAACATCCTCAAACTTATGCACAAGAGATTGAGCTAAAGGATGTCAAGGTGTCTCTCCCTCTTCTTTTTCTAACACAAGTAAGACAAACTATTTCACCCTTACTAAACTCTTAACCTGTGTTTCAGTCAAAAACAAAGTCTTATCACTTGTGCTTCCTTCCCTCATTAGTTTGAATAGTAGGATTGACTTGGCTAGGTGGCAAGGGGTCTAGAGTATAACTACGACCTTTGACCTCAAGGTAGTTAGTGTTAGGCTTTCTACAGTGAATAATGCTCTTATCAAACTTTCATGGCCTCCCTAGTAACAAATGACAAGCATTCAGGGGGTAATAATCACAAAGTACTTCATTTATAAACTTCTCAATAAGATAGACAATCAAAGCTTGTTTAGTTGCATGAACTTTATTCCCTCTTTTAAGCCATTAGAGTGAATAGGATGTTGGTGTTAGACAGTAGGTAGCTTAAGTTTTTCAATCAATTGGACTAAGGTAAGATTAGTGCAACTGTCACATCTATGATAAAGCTACATACCTTGCCTGGAATAGTACACTATGAGTGGAATATGTGCTTCCTTTGGCCTTCCTCTGTTGAACCCTCCATGGCATGGATAATCCTTTGGAGAACTAAGAGTTCCCCCTCATCAAGAGCTAAAACATTAGCACCCTCCTTTATTACTTTATCCTCTTCACTTATTTCCAAGTGAATTTGACTAATCTCTTTGATCTCTATGATGGTGAGTGCTTTTCTGTTTGGATAGTCAGCTTGGAAGTGTTCATAGCCTTGATATTTAAAGCACCTTTTGCCATCAAGCGTGTCGAGGAACTCTTTGAGAACTCCCTTGCCTTTATCCTTACTTTTATCCTCTTTTAGAGCACTCTCGAGCTTAGGAGGATCATAGAACTTGGTTTGAGTGTTTCATTGTGAGTATGAACCAGATAAAGGTCTCTTGTTCTTGGAGTATTTCCCAACCTTGATGGCCAATTCACACACATCCTTGAATATCTAATAAGGTTATAATTTAACCTTTTCAGCTATGCTTGAATCAAGGCCCCTTAGGAGCCTAGCCATAGCGTGTTCTAGTTAATCTTCCAAGCCACTTCGGATTTGGAGTTGCTCAAATTCTCTGATGTATTCCTCCACATTCACACGTTCCTAGCTTAGGGAGGTGACCTTTAGATAAAAATTAGGCCTGTAATTATTAGGGAGAAATCATTTATGCATCAGTTTCTTGAGTTTGGACCAAGTTCTTATCGCCTTCTTTGTTCATTTATCTCTTGCTGTTTTCATACTAAAGAGAGGCATACTTTTTAAGCTTGAATACAACAACCTTGAATATTCTCTCATCAGAATACTCAATATCAAAGAATCTATCAAAGGATTGGATCCATTCAAGATAAAGATCTGAATTTAAACTACTCTTAAACTCAGGAGGACCACACTTCATGTCTCGTAAGTCATATTAAGGTTGTCTAAGAGGTCTTCTTCTCCTTCCTAGTAATTCATCATCTTGGAATGAAGATGACTTAGATGAAGGGGAGTTTCCCCTTTGAGAACCACAGTGCCTGCTTCCTTCTCCTCATGGATCATCCCCAAGAGTAGCCAAAACTTACTCCAATATGATGTTTATGGTGGCGACCTTCATGGTTAAGGTTTGGAAGTTTTGTTGGAGCTGGAAGATGGCATTTCCTTTTCCTAACCCATAGCCTTGTTCTAAATTAAGTCCTTTAGGAACACTTAGTTGGGGAACATTTCTTTCTTCTTCCTTAGACATGGATGGGAATTCAGTAAGGCCTGTTTTGATGTGCTTGGTTCTTATGTAGCTAGGTTTGTGTTTTAGCTAAGTAGGGTTCTTCGAGAGCTTAAAGGAATGTCAATGGGAGTGGAATCCGATAGCAAATAAATGAAACAGTAAGAATCACTTACAAGTTTATGCTTTGATACTACTGTGATGCATGAGCTTAAGGAAAACTCAAGCAAAGTCTTTGCAATCTGGACAATGGGTTTGATTCTAAAACAACAATGGCGATCCAAAGGATATGAATGCAATAAAGGTTCAGCCACCACCCAAGCTCAGAAAGGAATTCACCTCTAACTCTAAAGACAATGCCACCACGTTAGAATGAATGAATCCACTCAAATTAACAAGCTAAACAGATTGCTTAATGTAAGATTTCAAAAGAATGTATTTGAAACACAAAGCTTTTCTTTTTGTTCAACAAGTGTCTTTACAACAAGCAACCAAAGAAGCACTTATATGCATCCAAACTTGCTGCCAAGTAGGAGAGTAGGTTCCTTTTACTAATTAGGAAGCCTCTAAATAAGCTTAAAACAAAGCTAATGACAAACTGCAATTTAGCTAAACTAATTACAACAATAAGTCTAGATAATACAAGTTTTGAATACATCAAATCAAGCTTTAAAATGTGTTAAAGACTCTTAAGAGTCACTTTCTCATGAAGGAGAGAGAATTGTAGTTTACTTTTTGCTATCTAATCAAAATGCAAGTGGATCTCTTTCTTTCTCCCCATTGGCTAAGTTGCCTTCCAAAGCTGTAAAAAGGGCCACCTGGTCCTCCAAGGTCCCAAGGATGCAAGTATATAGGTCCCTAAACTCAACAAGGAGAGTAATCTCCGTCACAAAGTAAAATAGATTGCTTTTGGCCTGATTGGCCCATTTAAGCGCTGAACAAGATCAAAACGGTTCTTCATCATGAACTAGATTTATACCAAATTTTTTCATATGGATGGATTCCTTAAGATGTTAATGACCACCACAAACCATAAAACTGCACCTAAATTAGGTTTAGGTGGAAGATTTAACTCAATTACTAAAACTGGGTCAGAATGGGCCAAAATTGGAACAATTAGGTTGTGAGAGTTGAATCACTTAGAAGAACTTCACTTGGCCTTGATTTCTTTGGATGCTTAGGCGGCCTATGATGTTAAATAAAATCCTAGCCAAAACTATTCGCACTAAATTAGGTGTTGGTTTGAGAGCCAAGCTAATTTTCAAATCTGGCCAGAATAGAGCCCAGTCCATATAAGTCAATTTTGGTGAATTGACTCTTTGTCAAGAGCTTGACTCAGCCTCGAATCTTCCTAGGTTTGGCACCTTGGCTAACATCCTAAACAAAAATATCGCCCCTAAATTTGGTTTTAGGTCGTGAACCAACCTATATCACACAACTGGGCAAAATTGAGTCAATTCTACGCATGTTGGTCTTTCAGGCTATTTGAGAAAAATGCCTTAGATTTATGCCAAAATTATTTGTCCAAGCAAAATAATCATCTTAGGGAGTCCAACAAAGTAGAACTCACTAATAGGATGTCTTGGGCACACCAAGGAAAACACTGTCTAATCCCGTACTTTGTTCTGGAGTTGAGAAGGAGAACAAGGTTTGGATTTGAGTAACCAATGCTTGATTAACACCTCCTTGGATTGATTAGTGCCTTGGTGTACGAGATTTTTGAAAGAAAAATTATACGTTGCAAGCGTACACCTTTCATTGTAGTACTTGAGGGTTGTCTCCTCAAGGACAGGGATGAAAACTAGGTCACAAATAAAGCTCAAGTATCATAATAGCCTAAACTAATCAATAATCAAACAAATAAGGACTAAAATAAATAACATGACTGTAATGTCTAAGATTATCAACTAAATAGAACTCACTCAACTAACAAAACAAATAATAGAATCCACCAACTTGCCTGGCTTGAAAGATGACCAATGACAACCAAATTGATCTGCTAATGCCACAATCATTAACATAATAAACCAAATGAAGAAAGGTAAATAATACAATTAAGATGCTTAGACAAAACTAGAACACAAGATTATCCAAAGTCTCCAAATCAAGCTCAAATCGTTAATAATCAAGACTCGAACCAAATTCATCTATCACCGATGGACACAAGGGATGGGGATTGCAATTGAACAAACGTGAGCAAGAAAACATGGTAGGGAAATTGAACACTCGTCGCCTAGAACCTAAGAGCACTCAACACCCAGATCACAGCCGAGAAGAGTAACAAAAAGAAAAGGGGAAGAAAAGAAAGAGGGGACAAGGGTGTCCTAACTAGAAGCTCGACCGAGCTTCTCTCTCACTGGCATCCATTGAGGTATAAGCAAGCACAATGAACTTAAAACTCAATTTTTCCATAACCAAACAAAACCAAACCAAAACTAGAGCATGCCTTACATCGAAAAGGGCGAAAGCAGGGGTGGAAAAACCCATATTCAAGGCCTCCAGTTATGAATGGTATAGCCATGATTTAAACTGGGAAACCACATAAACAAAATCCACATCAAAAACTTACATAAACACAACCTAGAAAATGTGATTGAACCAACAAAACCAAAGAGAAGATAGAAAATAGAAGAGAAACACGACCTTCAAGCTCATCAAACATGGCGAATGCGATAACCAAAACTTTGATTTCCACCACAAATAGAGGAAGTAGATGGACAAGAGCAACTGAATTGATTTAACATTCAAGCAAGATTTAAGGCTGAAAATCACAACCAAACTCAAAACAGAGAATTATAATTAGAAATTCGAAAGATTCAGGGTCAAATTACATGAAATCGCAACTCAAAAATAGATCAAAAAATTTGAATTAAAATAGGAAGAATGAAACTAAACCCTAAAATTAAAATTTTAAATTACTATAAACTGAAACTAAAACTACCTTCCTCACCTAGCTTTCGCTATTGTTCTCCATTTATACTCGCCCAAGGTCATTTTTTCTCTTCATATCAGCTGTTAATCTTGCAGATGGCATAAATGGCTGTGATGGAACCTGAGATGATGATAGTGCTATACTGGCATCAACTGAGCTATTTGGTGTTGTGAGCACAAGGTGATGATGATGGATGAGGATAGGGGTGATGGTGGTGGTGGTGGTGAGAAAGAGATAAGGGAAGGGGTGTGAAGGTTTGCAGCAGAGAGAGAGAGAGAGAGAGAGAGAGAGAGAGAGAAAGAAAGACAATAAGGGATAAGCCTATAAGAGGGGACGCACGTGAGCAGGAGAAAGGGGCCGCTGAGCCTTCTATTTATTTTCGTTTCCCCTTTTTTCGCGTCTTTTGGGTTATAAGAGGGAATAGGCTAAGGAATTTTGGTTGGAGTTGAATCAATTTGGCTCAATGATGGTTTTCATCAATTTTTTCACATTTTTTTGATTTATTGTGAGACCTACAAGATAATTAAAACTTAATTAAAAATCTAAAAATTATAATTATTAGGAGCTAAATTAGCTGTGAAAAATATTACAAAAATTATCATAATTTTGGTCCAAACAAATACCCCAACACCTACATTTTGCTTGTCCTAAAGTAAAACAAACTAAGCCAACTAAAAAGAAACCAAAAATAGGAAAGGGAAAATCTTAACCCACTTTTGTAGGCATCATAGTTGCATTTAGCGTATGCAATAAGCCCTTTAAACCCCACTGTTTCCCAAGTAGACAAGTGAGGTCTCATAAGGGTTTTCAAATGAAATACCCACAAAAATCCTTTCAAAAACAAGGAAAATCTTTTTGGTTTTTTCAAAACATTATCATATATACAAATAATGGGAAAACTATGTATACAATCTAGGCAATCGCATCACCCTAGTAACCAAGTTATCAAATTATGTACAAATAGATTGTATAATTAAAAGACAATCTAGTCATATGATGAATTCCGACATTCACTTTTCACCCCACACAACAATATGCAATGATATGTATACATCAGTGCATATGCAAATGTGTACTAATCCTTATGAATCAAGTTGGTAACATTGACATGATCCCTGTTTCCTTGCCTAGTTACCTTCTTTGCTCACTTTTTTTCTTTTTCCAAGACTAATAATGCACACACCCTAAACCTACTTGGCTTACAAATATTCAGGTCTTCCCTAAAAGGGAGGTTTTATTAGGATATGCAAAGCACTTATTTCATTGCCCAAATAGATATGTAATCAAGTAAAATAGTACATATTCAAGCTAATTAAAGATCTGAAATAAAGATAATGGCTTTGAACATTGATGCCCAGGTTTTTATTCACTTTTGTATACCTTTTTTTTCTTTTTTGGCATTTTTCAAGAGCATAGAAGGCAACTTCGACAACAAAAAGTTCACTTGCCAACTTAGCAAACAAGACGCAAAGAATTGAAGAAAAGGTGAGTAGGGTAGGCACAAAATCACACATATGAGATGGGGTTATTATGAAAAATCAAATCCACATCCTTAACTAAACATCTCATCATGCAAACTCCATTTATATATAACTCAATCACCTAGCAACATGGGATCTCAATCACCTAAGAAAGAGCACAAATCCCTAAAGAAAACTAAAAATATTTTTGAATTTTTCAAAAATTTTGAAAAATATGTACAAATGGGCACCTCAACCCCACAACAAAACTCTATAATGTCCTCATTGTGGGAACGAATGCGCTAAAAAAAATCACATAAGCTATATAATCATAAAACAAACAAAAACTGACAAGCATATACAAACTAGGACACCGCCAAAACAAAAAAGAAAACCAAAAACCAAAAGCAAAACAAAAACAAAAACAAAACAAAACAACCAAAATGAAACCAAAGGAAAGACTAATACATATTTACAAACCAAAACAAAAAAAACACCCTAAATAAGGGTCTGCTAAATAAAAACTAAGCAATAACAAAACCAAAGACCAAAATACTAGCACATATTCACAAACTGAATACACCACCAATAATAAACACATAAAACCAACGAGGGCGACCATACCCAAATCGGCTCAACAAATTCGAAATTTCACCTCAAAGTGGATCATCCATTCATTACAATCCTAAATTTCTATAACTATGTACGAAAGGAAAGAAAGAAAAGAAAAGAAAAGAAAAAGGAGTGTAAGGAAGGGGTGGAACAATCATACCAAATTGGATACAGAATGTACCCAGCTAATGCCTCACTCAAATGATGTTGAGGAGGTCCATGGAGCATAAGCCGCTCCATGTCAGCTCATAAGCTTCTACTTGTACTAAAACCGACCAATGATCATAATAGCTTATCAAATAATCGGGAACAAACCTCATAAAAATAGAAGTTGTAAGAAATAGGTGGTGTAACCCAAATAAAGTGCATAAGGAGAATGCAACTTAAGGCTGTCTTGAGCTTATCAAAGCTCTCAACCCTATCAAAAGAAAGATGTGTATATGTAAAATCAGACGCACAAGTCAATGGTCTAACAACGATGTGATTATACGAATACATAAACCATCGAGAGTGGTCTCAATGACCTAAATGCAGTCCAATATCTATAAGAGGGGAGGGGAGGACTTAGACACAACCAATCAAATGAAATATGAAAATCAAAGCCCGTAGGATGGCCAAACTTGAAGTCCTTCACCTCAAGGTGATCATCGAGCCTCTCAATGTCAATATCATTAAGAGTCTGATCTAAACAAGGACTGCCAAGTCAAAAGTCATAGACTGCATATGAATAGGATCAATAAGCTCCTCATGAGGTATAACCTCACTAAACTCTACAGCAGAAGGCTCATCAAATGAATGCACCTCGGTAAATGTATCTTCTGACTCAACAAATATGCCACACTGATGATCAAAACTAGCATCATTTTTAAATCTATCTCCCTCGTTGAGCTCTCCTAAGGAAGCCAAAGGAAGAGACGGATCATGAACAGTCAAACTACCCTTAGGTGTGTCATTAACTATACTAAACTCTAAGGAGGGCAATACTAGTAAAAGAGATAAGGGATTACTCGCTTCCTTGAGGCCATCACAATGTGTATCATTATGAAAATCATACCCTAAAGGAATCAGTGCCTCACTTCTAACATCAAAGTCCTCATAAGATCTGACCTCAGGTGTAGGAGAGCCTCAACTAAGGTTAGTCTTTAGTAAATTATGCAAGTAAAGCTCCCTATTAAAGGCAGTAGCTCCCTATTAAAGGCAGCTAATGCCTCTAATTTATGTGGTCTACCGAATATTGGACAAGAATCAACATCATGATCAAAGGAATCACAACAATCACATGAAATAGGAATGCATGGAGTATGAGAGTGCTCATAAGATACACCCTCAAACTGACTCTCATCTAAAGGTGTAGGATGCATCACATAAAGGTCGGGAATGGGGTGGCTAAGGTCTCTCTAGAATTTTCATACTTCCAAGTATCATGAGCCAAATACTCAAAGAAATCTGAAATTTCAATCGGAGTCTTAGTAAACGAACATCCCAAACCCCCAAGGTACATAGTCTCAACATGACCCCGATATTCATCATTAAGACCCTCAAAAATCAGTTGGTAAATTTCCAATTTCTCAAGATATCGATCAACACATTGAGGATGAAATTCATTCAATCTACTCAAATATCGCAAATAGATTTCATGCTCAAACTAAGAAAAATAGAAAATTTCCATTTGCTTTTTAAATTTTTTTTTTTAAGTTTTCAATTTTTAGTGATTTTCAAAATGTTTCAATTTTTTTCAAATTTTGGCTTTTCTAATAATATACTTTTAGATTTTTCAAGAAAGAAACAAAACTAATCGCCACTAATAATGCAATAAACAAAGTAAAACAAAACATTTACAAGTAATAAGAAAGTAGCAAAGAAAAAGAAAGAAAATCTGACCCAATCTCATTTCGCCGCTGTCGGCACCGGTGCCAAAAACTTGTACGAGATTTTCAAAAGTAAAATTATATGCGGCAAGCATACAGCTATCACTATAGTACTTGAGGGTTATCTTCTCAGTGACAGGGATGAAAATTCGATCACAAAATAAAGTTAAAGTAGCATAATAGCCTAAACTAATAAAGAATCAAATAACTAAGGACTAAACTAAATGACATGACTACAATGTATAAGATTATCAACTATATAGAAGTCACTAAGTTAACAAAACAAATAATAAAATCCACCAACTTGCCTGACTTTAAAGATGAGCAAATGACAACCTATCTGATTCCCTAATGCCATGATCATTAACATAATAAACCAAATCAAGGAAGCTAAACAATACAATTAAGATGTTTAAATACAATTAAAACAGAAGACTATCCAAGGCCTCTAAATCAAGCTTAGATCATTAATAACCAAAACCCAAACCAAATTCATCTATCATGGATTGAAAAAAAGGGATGGAGATTGCAACTGAACAAACCTGAGCAAGAAAACAAGGTAGGGGAATTGAACATTCATCGCCTAGAAATTAAGAGCACTTAGCACCCAGATCAAAGCCGAGAAGAGTAATAAAAAGAAAAGGAAGAGAGAAGAAGGAGAGAAGGAAGGTGTTCTGGCCGGAAGCTTGACCCAACTCCTTTCTCACTGACCTCCATTGAGGGATAACCAAGCCTAACAAACTCAAAACTTAGTTTCATCACAACCATACAAAACCAAACCAAAACTGGAGCATTCCCTAGATCGAAATAGTGCAAAAGTAGGGACGGAAACACGCATATTCAAGACCTCTAGTTATGAACGGTATAGACATGATTTTAACCAGAAACCCACATCAACAAAATCCACATCAAAAACTCATATAAACACAACCTCGAAACTATGATTGAATAAATAGAATCGAAAAGAAAATAGAAAATAGAGGAGAAACAGAGCAAGGGCAAAAAGACATGGTTTCAACCCAGAACAAGCTACAAATGACCATCAAGCTTGCCAAAAATGGTGGATGCCCTATCTACAATTTCGATTTCCAGCACAAACAGAGGAAGTAGACAAACAAGAGCAATCGAATTGATTCAACATTCAAGCAAGATTTAAGGCCAAGGTTTGTAACCCAACTCAAAACAGAGAATTATAATTAGAAATTCGAAAGATTCAAGGTCAAATTACATGAAATTGCAACTCAAAAACTGATCTTAAAATTTGAAATTAAAATAGGAAGAATGAAGCTAAACCTTGAAATTAAAATCCTAGATTACTAAAAATTGAAACTAAAACTAACTTCCCTACCTAGCTTTCTCTGCTACTCTCCATTTATGCTTGCCCAAGGTTGGTTCTTCTCTTCATATCAGCCTTAGATCTCGCAAATGACGTACATGGTTGTGATGGAACCCGAGATGGCGATGGCGCTATTCTGGCATCGAGGGAGCGATTTCGTGGTGTGGGCACACGGTGATAATGGTGGATGAGGATGGAGGTGATGGTAGTAGAGCTTGACAGTGGTAGTGGGAAGAAGATAAATTGATGAGGGTCTCGTGGTCTGTTATTAGGGGAGAGAGAGAGAGAGAGAGCGAGAAAGAGAGAAAGAAAATGAGGGATAGGACAATAAGAGGGGACGCAAGTAAGGAGAAGATGGGGGGAGGTGCTGGGTTTTTTTGTTTATTTTTGTTTCCTCTTTTTTTTTCATTTCTTTTGGGTTAGAAGAGAGACTGGGCTGAGGAATTTCGATTGGATTTGAATCAATTTGGCCCAATGATGCTTTTCATCAATTTTTTAACAGTTTTCTAATTTATTGTGAGGCCTACTAGATAAGAAAAACTCAATTAAAAATCTAAAAATCATAATTATTAGGAGCTAAATAGGTGTGAAAATATTACAAAAATTATCGTAATTTTGGTGCAAACACTTGGTCATGATTTGGATTATGGGAACTCTCTGTGGTACCTTACCTGCATCCATCTCACCTTGCTCAATAGGATTTGTCCTCAAATCTGAAGGTTCTTCAAAACTGTTCTCCACATAGGGACGCTACATGTTCTCCATAATGGCCCTTCTGTGGAGTTACACTTATAAGTTGGTTTGTTCGGGATAGAGGCTTCGAGTAGTAGATCTATCTGATGTTTTATACCCTAATTGGAGGTAAACCTAGGGGTAGGTCACTAGGAAAAACATTCTCAAACTCATGCACAAGAGGTTGAGCCAAAGGATGTAAATGTGTCTCTTCCTCTTCTTTTTTTGACAAAAGTAAAGCATAAACTATTTCACCCTTACTTATGGAACTCTAAACCTGTGTTTCACTCAAAAACAAAGTCTTCTCACTTGTGTTTCCCTCCGCATCAATTTGTATAGTAGGCTTGACTTGGCTAGATGTTAAGGGGTCTAGAGTATAACTACAATCACTAACCTCAAGAGACTAAGTGTTAGGTTTTCCATGGTGAACAATACTCTTATCAAACTACCATGGTCTCCCTAGTAACAAATGACAAGCATCCATGGGCAATACATGACAAAATACTTCATCCTTAAAGTTCCCAATGGAATGCAATCAGAGCTTGTTTAGTTACATGAAAGCTGTTGGAGTGAGCAAGGCTATGGGTGTTGGACAATGGGTAGCTTAATTTTGTCAATCAATTAGACTAAAGCGGTATTAGTACAATTGTCCCCATCTATAAATAAGCTATATACCTTGTCTTGAATGGTACACCGTGAGTGGAAGATGTGCTCCCTTTGTCCTTCCTCCTTTGAACGGTGAGGATGACAATGGGTTGAGTCCACCTAGACACAGACCCCTCTTTTTTGGGACCTGGAGTCAGAGCCATTAGGTTTGAAAAGATAGGAGCGAGGCCCCGGACCCTATGGGTCTGATAGGTTCGTGAGTCCTAACTATTTTTCACATTAAAAATTACTTTTTTCACATCCTAACATGAATTGCCACATTCTAAAGACAAATAATTAAATTTAGAAGGCGTGACATTTAATTTTAAAAAATTTCTAGTGACACATAGCATAACTAAGTCATCTTTCTTACATTTTACGCACCAAAAATAATATTTTAATACAAACAACAGAGACAAAGTCCATCAAATTTTAATAAGCGTGACCAATAGAAGGCAAAGTGGCTTTAGGGTTTATTAGTTTAGAGTTACTTTAACCAATTGCCTTGGCTCATTTTTTTTAAAAAAAATATTAATGGGTCTCATGTTGGATCTGGGTCTGAATTCTTTAGACCTGGACCAAAACCCAACCCATGTCGATCGTCCGACTAACCCTATTTAAGACTCGTTGGGTCTCATTCCATTGGATCCAGACCCTCTAATTTGGGTTGGATCTGATAGGCCTGGGTTAGGTCAGGACCCACCGCCATCCCTACTTGAAGCTTCAATGGCATAGAGAATCCTTTGGAGAACCAAGAGTTCCCCCTTATCAGGAACTAAAACAGTAGCATCCAATTGCATTTCTTCATCCTCTTCACTTGTTTCCAAGTGAATTTGATCAATCTCTTCAATCTCTTTGATGGTGAGTGCTCTTCTATTTGGACAGTTAACCTGGAAGTGTCCATAACCTTAGCATTTAAAGCACCCTTTGCATCAAGCTTCTTAGGGAACTCTTTGACAATTCCCTTGCCTTTATCATTGCTTTTATCTTCCTTTAGAGCACTCTCGGGCTTAGGTGGAGTGTAGGACTTGGTTTGAGTGTTTGGCAATAAGTAAGAACCAAAGAAAGGTCTCTTGTTCTTAGAATGTTTCTCCAACTTGATGGCTAATCGACACACATCCTCAAATGTCCAATAAGGCTGTATAATTCAACCTTTCAGCAATGCTCAAATTAAGGCCCTTTAGGAACATAACCATAGTGTGTTCTAGTCCTTCTTCCAAGCCACTTTGGATTTGGAGTTGCTCAAATTCTTGTATGTATTCCTTTACACTCATACGTCCCTAAGTTAGGGAGGTGACCTTTAGATAAACATCATGCTTGTAATTATCAAGGAGAAACCATTTATGCATCAGTTTCTTGGGTTTTGACCAAGTTCAGATCTAAGACTTGCCTTCTTTGTTCATTTGTTTCTTGGTGTTTTTACACCAAAGACAAGCATAATTTTTGAGCTTAAAAACAACAACCTTGAATGCTTTCTGATCTCAATACTCTTTCATGTCAAAGAATCGATTTAAGGATTGGATCCATTTAAGATAAAGATTTGGATTTAAACTACCCCCAAATTCAGGAGGGTCAAACTTCATGTCTCTTAAGTCATATTAGGGCCGTCTCGGAGGTTTTTTTCTCCTTCCTAATGATGTGTCATCTTAGGATGAAGATGACAGAGATAAGGGGAGTTTCCCCTTTGAGAACCACGCCACCTCCTTTCTCCTCCTGGATCATCCCTAATGCTAGCGAAAACCTCCTCCAATT
This sequence comes from Selenicereus undatus, assembly GCA_017589665.1. NCBI lineage: Eukaryota > Viridiplantae > Streptophyta > Magnoliopsida > Caryophyllales > Cactaceae > Selenicereus > Selenicereus undatus. Next base: position 43,036,905 of record JACYFF010031952.1, read on the forward strand.
TGGTGGTTATGGTGGCAACCTCCGCGGATAAGGTTTGGAAGTTTTGTTGGAGTTGGAAGATGACATTTCCTCTTCATAACTCATGGGCTTGTTCCAGATTAAGTACTCTAGGATCTCTTAGTTGGATAGTATTACTTTCTTCTTCCCCGGACATGGATGGGATTTTAATAGGGGTTGTTTTTGAGGTGTTTGATCCTTTTGTAGCTAGGTTTGTGTTTTGGCTGAGGAGGGTTCTTTGTGACCTTAAAGAAATGTGCATGGGAGTGGAATTAGATTGCAAATCAATAAAACAATAAGAGAATCATTCACCAGGTTATGCTTTGATACCCCTTTGATGCGCGAGCTTAAGGAAAACTCAAGCAAAGGGATTTGTAATATGGATAGTGGGCTTAATTCTGGAACAATAATGGAGATCCAAAAGATATGAATGGAATAAAGGTTTAGCCACCACCCAAATTGAATAAGGAATTTGCCCTCTCACACTAGAGGCAATGCCAGAAAGTTAGATTAAATGAATCCATTCAAATTAACAACCTAAACAGATTGCCTAATGTGAGATTTCAAGAGAGTGTGTTTGAAACACAAAGCTTTTCTTTTCATTCAACAAGTGTGTTTACAATAAGCAACCAAAGAGCAACTTATACACATCCAACCTTGCTGCCAAGTGGGAGAGTAGGTTCCTTACTAATTACGAGACCTCTAAACAAGCTTAAAACAAAGCACAAATTGAAATTCAGCTAAACTAATTGCAACAATGGGTCTAGCTAATACGAGGTGTGATTACATTAAGCACAAGCTTGAACATGTAAGAAAGACTCTTAAGAGCCATGTGCACATGAAGGAGAGAGAAATGGTAGGTTGTTGCAATTTGCTTTTCAGCTGTCCAATCAGAATGCAAGTGGATCACTTTTTCTCTCCCCATTGGCCAACTTGCCTTCCAAAGCTACAAAAAATGTCATAAGTATGTCCTTGGTCATCCGAGGTCCCAGGGAGCCAAGTAGATAGGTCCCTAAATCCATCAAGGAGGGTAATCTCCATCGCAAAGTCAAACATATTGTTTTTGGCTTGATTTGCCAGTTTAAGCTCTGAGCAAGATCAAAGGAGTTCTTCATCATAAATTGGATTTACACCTAATTGTTTTTGCATGGATGGATTCCAAAAGATTTTAATGAATACCCTCAAACCATAAAAATGCCCCTAAATTAGATTTAGGTCGAAGATTCAACTCAATTGCCAAAACTGGGTAAGAATGGGCCCAAATTGGAACGATTAGTTTGTGAGAGTTGAATCACTTAGAAGAACTCGACTTGGCCTTGATTTATTTGCATGATAAGGTGCCCTAGGATGTTAAATAATATCCCAAGGAAAAATATTGGTTGTAAGTTAGGTCTTGGTTTGAGAACCATGCTAATTTCCAAATTTGGTTAGAATAGAGCCTATCTACCTAAGTCAGCTTCGGTCAATTGAATTTCTGTTAAGAGTCCGACTTAGCCTTGAATTTCTTCTTGGTTGGGCACCTTAGGATGTTAGCTAACATCCTAACCAAAAATATTGCCCCTAAATCTTGTTTTAGGTGGTCAATCAACTAAACCACACAACCGGGCAGAATTGAGTCAATTATGTGCATGCTGGCCTGTGTGTTGTTTGAGCAAAATGCCTTGGACTTAGTCCAAAAATTATTTGTTCAAGAAAAAATAGACTTAGGGACTCCAACAAAGTAGGACTGTCCCAAAGGATTTCTTAGGAACACCAAGGAAAATACTATCCAAAACCATACTTAGTTCTGGACTTGAGAGGAAGAACAAGGTTTGGATTTAAGTAACCAATGCTTGATTACTTGAACCTCCTTGCCTTGATTAATGCCTTGTTCATGATTTGGATTATAAGGACTCTCTATGGTACATTGCGTCGCATCATGAATCAATGGCATCATTAAGAAATAGAAGATCCATGCTTAGAGATCTTGAAAAGAACGGATATCCTTATTTGGAGTATGATGCGCCAAAAATGCTTAAGAGCCTCTTGAGAAGAGAGTTATAACAACTTCTACAATCAAGGCATCCTAAAGAAATTGGAAGAATTAATGATCCCAAATACTACCGGTACTAAGGATCATTGGTCATCCTATAGAGAAGTGTAAAGCATTCAAAGAACAAGTCAAGCAATTTGCGAAAGAAGGAAAGATTGCATTAGATGAAAAAGATGTTGAAGAAATCTGACTAACAGCATTTGATGGTCATATTGAAAATGTTTCAGTAGAAGGATGACCCGAAATGGGCATTTAGGGGATAAACTTCCAATTCATGAAAATGAAAAACTCTCAAGTTACAAAACATTTCAACCATTGAGGTCATCATCATTGTCACCCAATCAACCAAGTGACACTTTCATGTCGCATTAAAAAGACCCTCAAGATGCCAAACCAAGACTCCCAAGAAACAAAAATCTTTAGACTTTCAAGTCATTACCTAGACTACAAAGTCATTGAACTTGTAGACTTTCAAGTCACTCATTCTAGTCATCAAACTAAAAGGCTATTAAGTCACCAAACTTCAAGACTCCTACATCATCAAAGTTTCAGATTCCTAAATCATCAAAATTAAAGAACATCAAGTCACCAAAGTCCAAGACTACTAAATCATCAAAGTTCAAGACCCCTGAGTTATCAAAATTAAAGACTTCCAAGTCTTTAAAGTCCAAGATTTCTGAGTCTTCAAAGCTAAAGACCCTAAGTCTTTAAAGTTAAAGACTCTCCCAAGTTAAGTCTCTCAAGTCTCCCGAGTTAAAGACTCTCAAGTCATCAAAGTTAAAGACTCCTGGTTCTTCCAAGCTAAAGGCTCCTAATTTATTAAAGTTAAAGATTCCCAAGTCTTCCATGTGAACACTCCCAAGTCTCCCAAGTGAACACTCCCAAGCCTCCCAAGTTAAACACTCCAAAGTCTAAAAAATTAAAGACTCTGAAGTCTTCAAAGTTCAAGACTCAAAAGTCATCCACCTCCTTATTTAAGTCAACATCAACGGCGATAGGAGCCTCCTCCGTCAAATAGGTAGCAACGACAACATAGCATCCTCCACCGCTTTTGGTGACACGGGCCTCTTTCTTCAAGTTGGTTGTGATAGCAATATAGCCTTCTCTTTCGTGTTGGCAACATACGCCTCCTTCTGTAAGTTGGTGACAATGATGATGCGGCGTTCTGCTTCATATTAGGGAAAGTTACCTATGGTGGACTCTTGTGGGTGATCCATCCAAAGGTCAAAAATTAATGAAGGCAGCATCTGGTGGACCCTTGAGGGCATGCCATCTAAAGGCTGAAACAATAAATGCTACCTCTGTTCGATCCTTGCGAGCATACTATCAAAGGCTGAAATAAATAAGTGTAACCTTTTGTGGATCCTTATGGCGTATCATTCGAGGGTTGAAATTTTATACTCCTTGTTATAGCCCTTAGTCAAAAGCAATCCTTTGATCCAAAAATTAAAGTAGCCCTTTGTTAGGATCATTAACCTGCAATAAAAAAAAAACAAAGAAACAAAAGCTTAAGAAAAAAACAAAAATAGCAATAGCTTGACATGTGGGTCATAAAGTTGGTCACGTACTTTTGAGAATTCAAAGTTAGCCTGTTGATGTACTCATAAAGATTAGACATTCAAGAGCCAACTGATAATCAAGTCAAGCTCTCCCTCGGGAAAGTTCACTATTATAAAATTCAAAATTAACTTGTTGATCTATACGAAAGGACGGGACATCCAAATGTTATCTAATAATAAAATCAAGTTTGCCTCTTGGATAATTTTCACCTTCGAAAAAATTCGAATTCAAAGAGTTCAAGGTTAACTCGTTGATTTATCCAAAAGGATAAAACATTAAAAGTTTAACCAATAATCAATTCAAGTTTGCCTTAGAGTATGTTTGTGTTAAAAGAATTCAAGGTTAACCCGTTGATAGACCCACAAGGGTTAGCTATTTAAAGCTTAACCGATCATCAACCAAGTTTCCCTTCGAAGAAGTTTGGTTAAGGAGAATTGGAGATTAATTTGTTGGTGTAATCAAAAGGGTTAGATATTTAAAGGTTAATCGATAACCAAATCAAATTTACATTCGCGAAATTTGCCTTTCGATAATTCAAGGTTAACCCATTGAGGTAACTCGAAGGGTCTAACAGTCAAAGGTTAATTGATAATCAAGTCAAGTTTGCCATTAGGGAAGTTCATTTTAAGAAAATTCGAGGTTAACCTATTGATGGACCAAAATAGTTACACATTCAAAGATAAACCAATAATTAAATCAAGTTTGCCTTCACAGAAGTTCGGTTTAGAAGAATTCAAGGTTAGCCCTTTTTTTTGGTTATGCATCTGAAAGGGTTAAATATTATCGCAAGCTGGAGTCGAAAGTAGTCTCTTTGATCCAAGGATGGGATAGACCTTCAACCGGGAGAAAAAGGGGAAGAAATACAATTATGAAAGAAAAGACCAGCAATACAAAAAAAAAAAAAGAAAAAAAGAAAGGACTTTCATGGTTCGCCAAAAAAGAAATCAAGAATTGCAAATAAAGGGGGAATGGATTTCATCACTAAATGATTGAAAGCAAATTTACTTTGAATAATTTCTCTAAAATATTGTCTCCAGCTACGTACTGCCAACTGTAACAGGTGCATTCCAATGTTCAGTTGATGATTATACGAAGGTAATGATTGGCGAACAATCGCAATAACAACACAGTGGTGAAATTTGTTCCTTGTTACATAATCCATGGCCAAACTTTGTGTTTTGCGGCTTTCGTCTTCGGCAGTCCACTAGAATAGTGGTCACTTTCTTCGTTTTTCAGGTGTCTGCTGTGAAAGTAACAGTGAAAGCAAACATTTTATCACTTATCAATTCATGAACGAAGATGATGTCGCTATGAAGGGTAAGGCTTAGTGGCATGGTGAATCAAGGTGATGGGAATGCTAAGACACAATGCAGTGCCCTAAATTCACCCTTTTATTTGTGGTTGATAGTGTCAAGGAGGGCATCCTCCTCCAACTCATAAGGCAAAAATCGGGCAAATCTTTCAAGGACATCTGCTCCTCTAACTGTAGACTGCAAAAATGGGAAAAATCTTCATATTTCCCAACAAATTCTCAAAGATCAATCTACAAGGGCTTAACGAAGAAATTACCGTGCTCAAATTAACCTTCATGTTTCGAGACTCAACTGTATTAAACAATCAAGTCGGCAACATCATCAACTCTTGATGGGGCAATTTGTAGATAGTGGCGGATCTAGACATTTAGAATAGGGGTGCCCATCTATTAACGCCGTCACTAATATACACTCATCTGAAAAAAGTTATATGAGACATACTATATTAGTCTATTTTGCAGAGACATCCTGTCTCAATTTTTTTTTTCAAACCTTCCATCTCATATTTTCACACTAATGGAACTTGATACACAATAATAATATGCCTTGCTTCTTTACTTTAAAAAAAAAACTTTGGTAGTCTACTACTATATTTGTTCTTTACGGTCTTCATATTTTTGTAGTTGACGCATATCTTAGAATATTATTATTATTATGCATCATTTACTAAAACCATTCGTTGCAAAGCACACATCATAAGCACCAATTAATAAAACAAAAAAAAGCCATGAAGTGAACATATCAAATATGAAATAAAACAACAAATAAGTAATCTCCACCATCTAGTTACACCAAAAGGAAGGGGAAAAATCAACATCAAGTTCGAACAAGTAATTAGTGCAAAGTTAAAGAAAATTCAGCACCAAGAACATATTGGAACTGAACAGTACGCATATCTTAGAATATTATTATTATTATTATTATTATTATTATTATTATTATTATTATTATTATTATTATTATTATTATTATTATTATTATGTATCATTTACTAAAACCATTCGTTGCAAAGCACACATCATAAGCACCAAGTAATAGGACAAAAAAAAGCCATGAAGTGAACATATCAAATATGAAATAAAACAACAAATAAGTAATCTCCACCATCTAGTTACACCAAAAGGAAAGGGAAAAATCAACATCAAGTTCGAACAAGTAATTAGTGCAAAGTTAAAGAAAATTCAGCACCAAGAACATATTGCAACTGAACAGTCAAAAAAACCAATAATGACAATAAAAGAAAATCAAAGACACTAATATTAGATTCAATTAAAAAATCTAAAATTCACATAAGAGAGAGGGAGAGAGATAGAGAAAGAGATTTGGGAAAGTAGAATGCAGTTATGCCTGAGAAGGGGAGGGAGAGAGAGAAATTTGAGCTTGAGAGCAGTTAATTCCTTTTTTTTTTCCTATGAAATTTGAACTTTATAACGGTAATTTTTATATTTAAAAAAGCAAAAATGGTAGTATGCAGGTTGGGTATGTTTAGAGAATGCCCATAAAGCATAACTTTTAGGATTTATTTTAGGGGTGTCCATATATACCAAATTGACCCTCTTTAAAATAGCTTACTACAAATCTTTTGACCTCATTAAAATTTTTTTTGGAGTTAGGGGTGTCCATGGACACCCCTAACATCAATAGAGATCCGCCCATGTTTGTAGGTTTAAAAATTTTAATAATGTGTGCCATGCCAAAAAATAAATATAAATTTCCATATTCTGGGTCAATCTATTTAATTAATTTAAATGAATTTGGCCAAATCGATGTCCAAGTCACAACAGTTAGATTGATTACTGAGGGCCTATTATTTTCGTTGATAAATTCATTTTTAATAACATTTATCAACTTTTACTAACTCTTACCAATTTGTACCAACTATGACCGATCCTCTGCAAAATTTCTTATAAAGAAATCACCACTTCTTTATATTTCTTATCAACATCCTCCAATTTCTACACCTTCTTTCAATCTTTCCCATCCTGAACCAACTTCTACCAATCGTTCCCAAAAAAATATCAATTTCTACCTATCTTTACCAATTTTACTAATTTAGCAACCCCTATTTACAAACGAAACGAACAAATCCTAAGTCATCAATTAAATGGATTGCCAAGTCAAATGCTCAGTCAATGGTCCCAGAAGGCAAATAAGTCGCAAACTCTAGTAGGAGGATTGAGATTCTTTTCTTATAAATAGAGTACTACTTCCTCCTACTTAAGGTTGAAAAGTCATTCGCTGCAAGGGTACTTTGAAAACTCAAGCTCTCAAGCATTCTCTTTCTAAAAGAAGCCAACAAGCACCTCAAACAAGTTTCGTTTAATATTGAAGATCAAATATTTTTTCTTGATTGACATTAAGCTTTTTAGGCCTCTTTCAAGATTTAATTTCATCAAAGAAAGTTAAATAAGTCAACTTGACCGAGATTCAAGCTAATTGGCGCTATTTTAAATACATATTGGAGATTGAATTAGAGAAACTCTTTATTTGTTCATCTTGTAACAAATGTACATATATTATACTCTATATCTTTTGAAATCAATACGAAATCAAATTTGTCCATATATCTTGTCTAATTTATTCTGGGCACAAAATTTGTGTTTATAGGTTGCTTTGCGCATTGCAGTCAACCCATTTTCAACGAGAGGACAAAGCATACTGGAGTACGTTGTCATTTTGTTCGAGAGCGCATCATTTCCTATGACATCGTTACTCAGTGTACTACAGCAGAGCAATTAGCTAATGTATTTACTAAGACTGTTCGACAACTTTAGTTCCAATCTCTTTTGGGCAAGTTGAGTGTTTCGAATCTTCACAATTAAACCTAAGGGACAGTATTAGGAACTATGGTATATTTACTATTTAGGACTGTAACTTTGTATGGTTATGTCTTTATAATAATTTCTATATTTTAGGGATGGTGATCATCTTGCTAATCCTCTAATTGTGTTAGACTTGTAACTTATCATTATTGATTGATATAAAAGCATATGGCTGAAGGAGGGCAGCCAGAGGAAAATATGCTCTCCCAATCATACAGAATTTAGTAAGGTCCTCATTAATAGTAAAGATGCAGTTCATCGAAGATAGTCCCTGAGAAGATTGAAATTGTTTTGGAGGCTAGTGTAAGTAAGATTTGTACTTGTTATTCGGACGGTTGAATTTTATCTCCTTGTTTTAAATTTACAATTATTCATGTATGAAATCATCATATTTGCCATAAAGACTGAGAAGTGTTGATTTCTGTACTACACATTCAGTGATCGTAGAAATGGGGTTCCGGTTTTCAAAATGCAGAACTTTTGTGAACGAACAGTTCATTGAGTTCATTACAGTGACAGTACAGGTGGAGAAAAACCTAGAAAGAGGAGCTAATGTCTAAATCCGAACTTTTGTAAACATTAGGCTCGTCGTCCCAAGAATACAAAGATATGTCCTCAAGCAGAAGTCACTATCCTCAGATTTGGAACAAAAAGTCGTAGATCACTTTAGCAAATGTCTAAATCCGAACGCTGAAGACAAAAATGCAGAGTATTATGAAAAAAAAAAAAAACCAGAAAAGCATGATCCTGCTCCTCAAAATAAACTCACTCAGCCCAAATCATAAGCCTCCCACAAAAGAGTAACCCATATCCCTGCAAACTTTATAAAGAGACGATAAAAGAAGACAAAGAAGAAAGATGTTCTGTGGTTTGGTGTCATTCTGTTCACCAAAGAGCATAAAAGCATCCTGAGGGAAAAACCTCATTGCTATAGCCTTCACAATCACAAATGTCAGCAACTAAGACAGTGTTCTGGTCACTTCTTTCTGGAGAACAACAAAACCAAAGAAACGAGGTTGCAGTACAAAACACTTAGCCTAGGGGATTCAGTCACCTCTCGAATCTGCAGTTTTTTGAGCAAAATAAAAATAATCAGGGGGGGGGGGGGGGCGCTGTTGTATTTTACTTTCTAAATTCTAAGTGTGCTGATCGGAGATGGAATTGGCATCTGCAATAGAGGAAGTAGAGGGCCTTGATCTTCCCGGAGAAGGTGAATAAGAAAGCCTTTTCCTTGCTGAACTGACAGACAATCGATCTGGGGTCACACTCTTATCCCTCTTTGTTTCTTGGGATTTGGCCTTGGCAGATTCAGTAGGGGCCATGTAGCTGGGAACTGTTCGACCAATTGCTAGGCTTTCATCATCTCCAACAAATGAACCCGTCACACTGTTCCTTCTAGATTGTTCTGACTGCAAACTGAGCATGCTTCTTGTGTCGTCATCCAGGCCCCATGTGCTCCCCCTTGGGCTTGTCATGGGGCTCGCCCTTGGGCTAGGGGACCTCAATTTTTTTGCTGCTGTGGAGAATGGCTTTGAAGGAGCACTGGAGGTGGATAAACGGCCATTTGCCGAACGGGGTTGTTGTTTAGGAATTGATGTTGGCGAAGGCTTTTCAGTCGTAGAAATGCCGGTCTCTGAACTTTTAACACGCGAAGAACTATGATTGCTAAAATCTTTGTCAGGAATAGTTGCAGTCTCCCAGGGTCTACCGGCTAACCATCGTTCTAACCAGCTCCAACCCCAGTGGGAGTCTTTGGGGTCCACATACAGTGTGCTAGCAGGCATTGGTGTAGGCTTCCATGGTTGCTGTACAGTATGATTTCATTTAGGGGATTAACTTAACCTTTCATCTTATTGACCCAATAAACACATAAGATAGCTTTCGCATGCCCCTGTCAGCTTTGATCTTGGTGTCACATATAATCCTATATGTAACCAATGAAGCAGAGCATAAATTTAAAATAGGCTTAATCAGAAGCTTAAGTTCTCGTTACTGTTTGAAGATGGAGATCAACGAGTACTTGTCTTTGAATTCTTTTTTTTTTTTTTTAAATAGGACCTCCGTTATCTTCAGTGCCATATGTTGTAGATAGAAAAGCCACATGAAGATCGCCCATATTTTCTACTGGGATTTTTGGCTTTACCAACAAACAAATAGCACTAGTTCCACTGCATTTAATAACTGTTTAGGACAATCAATTTCAGACCAAAAAGGAATCATTGATTATTAAGAACAAGTTCAGATGGAATGGGTAGTCCTGAGATGACATAGGTGAACTCTGCTGGACCTATCAAGAAATGCCTTCATAATCTAATTGTGTTCTTAAATTTGCTTGCTTTGTCCCTGCCCTTTATATCACTGGTTGCAGGTTTCAGATTAAGTTTGCTCTAAAGGCAGGAGAAACAAGGCAATGAACCAAATGTAAGAGCAAAAATGCATAAAAAGAAATTTTATTAACTAAATTAATCTTTGATCCAAGCTCAGTTGAAAACATTCTTAGTGAAAAGCAAAGAATGGAAAAGAGAGATCTCTGCCAGCCCAACTTGGATGCCAGTAGTTTACACCCTTTGTACTACATGCTTGAATTGAAATGAATGAGAAATATCTTCTGCATGACTTTTGATTTACTTCTCCCATCTTCTTCTTGTTTTAAAAATCACTGTTCTACTCTGAAATCCTTCAAATTCTTTGGGCATGAGGCGGACATGTAAGCAGGAAAGAAGGCTGTGTTACCTGGTGATTATATGCATATGCCATAGTTCTTTCTCTTCTTATTGCTGCCTCATGCTTGCTTTGCAATTTTGCCTCAATCTGTTCCCTTGGTTTTCCACTGCTATCCCAACCGTCTCCATTTTGCTGCAAATTCTTTTTTTACAGTTTTGGTCAGCATAAATAGATTAGAAAGAAAAAGGTGTTTGCATTGAACGGCCTAGAGGATGATATGCACCATTTGACCACTCTTCACTGAAGTTCTTCAAAGGTTCTTTTTTTCCCTTTGGGGGGGGGGGGGGTGTAGTCTAACACGCTGCAACAACTTATGATACTCAACCTGGGAGATGGCTCATCTGTCTCAGATTTATTTCGGATCAAATCAGAATGCTTTAATGGAATTTTCAGGTCTGTTAACCATATACAACCCTGCTTTTGCCTTGTCCATAAAGCCTTCCAAGGAGGTACAATGACTATTGGTCAGAAAATCTCAAGCCAACTCTTCATGGTTGAGTTGACGTGGGATTGCATCAAAATCGGGTTCCCCCCTTCTGGGTCTGTATTGGGTCTTGTTTAGGCCATTCAGTCTTTTTGCCAAATCTGGTGCTGATTATTTATCCCAACGGTGGCAATAGAATTGGTTATAGTAAGGTTCAGGAACGAAGGGCATGCAATTTTTAGAACTTAAATTACCAGATTGCGTGTGTATATTTACTGTATCACATTCTGATTAGAAGTTATCAGAAAAAGACCTAGTATCAAAATGCATCGCCAAATAAATTAGGATAGGGAAAGTACACACCTCTGACTTCTCAAGAACTTTTGCCTGGCCTTTTTCATATTTCTGTTGAATAGTTTTTTGATAAGCTTGATTGTCTCCTGCCTGCTTCAGTCTTCTCTCACGAACCTGACCCTGAACACGTGCTAATGTTTGCATGCACTTCAGGGTATTTGTGGTCTGATGCTTTACTGTCTGTCCTTGCATTACTGTTTTCAATCTCATCAGCCCTCGCAAAGCACGCAATGTTCTCCTCGCCTATGAATAAAAATAACACAAGAAGAAAGACGAACTCCTAGATGAAACGCAAATTATTATCTTGAACAAATGAACAGACACATAGTAGTGAAAATGCATGTGATTAGGATATTCTTAGCCTAAACAATCAGCAGATGCAAGAATTAAATATGAAACACACAATAATCCCATTTCAAAATGGCAATTTCTATTTGAAAAGGCATCCAAAGCCATGTTCATTCTATGATTGTCATCTTAATCTTGAGCACAACCCCCCCCCCCCCCCCCGGGAATCCATAAACGGCAAGATTCAAAGTGCAGGGCTTACCAAATTGAAAGTAAAAAGAGGAACGAAAAGGGAAAACAGATATAGAAAAAAAAAAGACACAGATGAAAAGAGATTGGAGGCCTGCATCAAGTTTCTTGATGAGGATCAGATGCTTGGAATTTTTGGCACAAGAATTGATAGTTGTGTACTACTCCAAAAATAAGTTTCTAAACATGCTTTTTCAGGAAGTCTTATTGGTGGACCCACCACATCATTCCCCAACATGAAGCGGTGACCGAGAAAATTCAGAAGAAATTGTACCATGTATCCCCTGAAAGCAGTTTGAATCTTGATAGCGGCTAGTTCCTCCTCAGACTTGCTGGCAAAACGGCTTGCATTTGCTGTCAGATGTACAACTTCAGCAGCAGTGACTGCAGTCTCAGCGGCCTTAGCTGTGGCAAGCACAACATTATAGGCATGATTTGTTTGTTCCTTGTCTGCTTCACTCAATTTCACTGGTTGAGGAGGGGCAGCTGCTGTGGCCTTAGTTGCAGGAACAGCAACATTGGAGGCATGTTTTGTCTGGTCATTGTCTGCTTCACTCAATTTCGGCGATTCAGGGGCAGCAACCACTCGAGGCACGAGGGGTGGAGGTGCAGCGGTGGTTGGAGTAGTTTCCAGTGGTTTTGGCGATTTTGGATCAGATCGCTTCTTCTTTCTAAACCATTTCTTCTTTGATTTTCCGCGTTCCTGAGAAGAAAATGACTTGTTAATCTTAATTCTAAAGATTGATTACATGTATGGATCACAAAGGGGGAAAAAACTGCACAAAACTTGGATCTATTAGTCCAGACCTGGTTGCTCTTCTCCTTTGACTCGGGATGGAGGGCTTTCTTCACTGCATTGATCCACTTCCCTTTCCTCCCCATCTTCTCATTCGTTGATGCTTGTAAACTCAAATGTCCTAGAAATGTGGCACAATTGAGGTCAGACAAATTAGAAGAAATCCAAATGTGTCATATTTAATCCTCCGCTTTCTGTAGAAGAAAAAGATTAATTGCAAGCATTATCAATGGACGACATATCATTCTCTCTCTCTCTCTCTCACTACTGTGATTCATCATCTGCTATTTCTGGTGCAAAAGCCTTTTTTTAGGTTGAGTTTTGATGGCAGGTTGACCAAGGCTTTTTACTCACATACTCACCAAAATTACAAAGTAATACACAAAACGAATAAAGCCCGACTAATGGTTTTGGTTTGCTTGTTTGCAGGTCATGCTGTTCCGGAGTGTCACGACACCAAGCGCTGACAATTTGTTGAGGTATGTCTCCACCCCCTCTTTACTCGCGTATCAGGAACCTTTCCCTCGCCCCTTTCTCTTACTTCGGTAAATGGTTTTGCAATCGTTTCCCCTCCAACCCTTTTTCTTAAAACTGTTTTTGTGGGTCTTATAGAACCAACCTCTCTATGGGTAGGAATACCGGTAGAGGTAAGGTTGTTTATAGCTGGATCTCCCCAGACCCCGCAAAAGCGGGACCCAATTTGAGAGTTTGTTGTTGTTGTTGTTGAATAAAGCCCGACTAATATATTTTATGAAAATCTAAGGCACTTGATTACATGCATGGGCATATTTACACATACCAAACAAAGAATGATATTGATGTCCAGGTTACACCCACCCAACACAAACGCAGAGAACTATTATTGCACGTGATCATATACGGTTTATAAAACAAGCTCCTTCTTTGTTTGAACAAGAGGTATTTTTATTTACCCCTTTAGGTTTTGGTAAATATTTTTGTACTTCTAAATTTTTGAAATTATTATTTACCCTCCTTCACCTTTGCATAAAAGTATTACAAACCTCCAAATTATAAAAATGTCCTTGATGCTGTTAAAATTAGTTTGACTAGTTAATGGTATGACAAAAACATTGGTTGGGGTGACCAATTGGCGTCTTTAACAATAAAGAAACCGATTTTCTCATTCGAACATAGACGGATATTGGGCAACTCAAGAGAAGTAGACAACAGAGAAACTTATCCTAAAAAGTAAAGGATTGTTCAAACCGCACCACATGTAATGTTGGGAAGATGGCTGGACTATGGCAACCTTAGTGGTGGTTTTGGTGGCCACTATTGTGGCTGCTACAGGCCACATCGATCGGATCAAATATTAATAGAATCGGGTCATAACTCAATTAAACTTCAAATCTATGGCAGACAGTCGGTAGGGGTAAAAAAATTATAAACATGAAGAGTATTGTTGTAATTTTGAGCGGTTTGTAAGACTTTTATGCAAAAGTGAATAAGGATAAATGATAATTCCAAAAGTTTAGGATAAAAAAGAAATATTTACCAAAACCTTGAACGAGTAACTGAAAATAACTTATGAGAGTAATATAGTGTGTATGGGAATTTGTCATGATATGTGATATGATACTAAGAAAAATACCGCGACTTTCAATGTGATTCACACAATATAGGGTCGCTGGGAGCGTTACACGTGAGCAACCTTAATGTTGTACCATGTGACAGGGATCTCTCGGTGTTGTGATTGCTTTGAACCCACCCTCAAAATCAAATCTACAACAGAATTATTGCATTTCTCTTGTTTGACTTTTTGGTGTCTCGTTCCTTACACAATCACGTATGGTTGTATTGTATCCACAATCATGCCTAGGAGGAAAAAGATCATTTTCATTGGATACTAGCTTTCCAGAAAATTGAACTCTTGTTACTCAGGCAGAATTGAACCTCAATTCTCTCCCTTTCAACTACGTGATGCAATAAACGTATGCAACTTGAACCTTTTTTATCCTGGATGATTGCCACCTTGATCAAAGGATTTTGCGTTAAAGATCAACGATTGAACCAATTTAGACAAAGGAAAGATGATTTCGACAAAATATGCTGAGTTTAATGCACAGATAAAGACACCTTAAACTACAAAAGACAAAAAGAGAAGCAAAAGAAGATGGAGTTGATTACCAGATGTCGAATCTCAAACTCAGAAAACAAGTTAATCAGTACACTCAAAAATGATGGGTTTTGGTAGCCTAGTCTTCCTTTCCCTCTCTGTAGAGTGACTAAATGGCGGGATGAATAAGGAATGAGTGGAGAAGTTGTTGAGGGCCTCTATCTCAGCAAGAGAAAGCGACGCCTATATGAAGACTTTGAACATGTAAACGGGGAATATCGTGATGGAGGCGAACTGGCGGGAAGCCAATCAGTGGGTCGTCGTTGCCGCTGAGTGTTGCCCCACTACTTTCCCAAGGACTTTGGATGCCGGCCCCGCAATTTTTTTCCTTATTTTTTTTATTCTCTCTTTTGGGAGGGGTAATGAAGAAAGTGATGCGGACGCCCTTCCCATAAGGGTCCCTCGTGGCCTATCAACATACAAAATGCAAGTTAACTAAAGATGACAAATAGACCTGACAAAATTGACTCGAGATCCGAAACCCGAACCAAATGACCCGAACCCATACCCGACCCGACACTCGAAATATGCTCACCCGAAAGTGGACCCGAAACCCGAATTGACCCGACCCGAACCATACCCGACCCGAAATTTTCAACAAAGTTGCTTGTTTTGGCATGACAAGCGTGTTTCACCAAAAATTGCTTGACCGGAAATCGACCCGGCCCGAACCATACCCGGCCCAAACCAAAACGACCCGAAATGTCACTTAACCCGAAAATGACCCGACCCGAACTTGACTCGACCCGTACCCGAACCGAATGACCCATTTGCCAGGTCTAATGACAAATCGCCACACGGAAGTAGGCACAAGAGATTGATGACCATAATGTGCCAGTGAGGTTGGTGCTTGATTGCCTTTCTTATAATTATTTGGATATCGTAACCTTATCTCATTTTTGCAGAAATGGTATCAAGTTCTGGATTAGGGGTTGAATTTCCGTGCAAGGGAATTCATCCTTTTAAGACACGTGTAGAAGACTTCCCCTATCCCAATCTAAAGCACTTGAAATGCATGAAAGGCTACTTCGATTTAAATCTAACAAACGGGTCTCTGATTATGTACATTTGGGGGTCATGCATTGGTGCATAGGAATTCAGTTTGACTTCTTTTTTGTTTCAAATCAACTTCAGGCCAATTGAAGTTTAGTTCAATAATGTTATTTTGCAAATAAACGTAACTTTGTGGGAAAAGTTAGGTCAGATTCAGGTCAGTTAGGTTTCATTAGAATTCAACATTAAATCTATTTGGCTAATTTTTAGATGTTGGTTTGGATATGTGTCTTGTTTTCAGGGAAACTAGGTTTTGTGAGAGTAGGGAGAGTGAACATATGCATGGCAATCTTATTAGTCGACTTAGCTTGAAGCTCTTGACCTGCAAAAAGGCAGACCCTAAGTATGGATCCCAGAAAATGCCTCTACTACAATCAAATCAGCAATTGGAAAGGGTGACTACATATGGGAACTTTAAAGGTGGGATCTTGGAGGAAAATGAGAAAAAGTATCTCATTATCATCTCATAAGAGGGAAAATATGCTATGACAATGTGGGTTTTTTGTGATGTATCCAATTGTGTATATGAAGTGATAAGGTTACTACTTATAGCTCGGGAGGGCAGTTTTGTAATTGACTTTTAGGTTTTCCCTCCTTCCCTAGTAAGATTGGTCTTCTAAGGCCCATGAAGAGTTTAGAGGCCCTTGTGGCATAGTCATTTTGTAAATCTAATGCTGACGTACCATAAGGGTTGGTTTTTGGCATATCATTTAGTATCCTCACATTTTGTGTGCATGTTGTGGCCGGTATGTGGAATGTGAATTAATGCTTCTTTAGTTTCCCATAGCCCACGGTAAGAGTAAAGAGAAGGGGGGAGGGGGAAGCAATTTCATCTTCTCCCCTTTCTCATGGTGACAATGGTGGAATGTTGTCAACAAGCTAGGAAGGTAGGAAACATTCTTGCCATGTTTAACTTCAAAGCCGGATGAGGATTTGCCATTTCCTTCTCATAGGCATCTCCTAGCTAACTATCAAATGTCCTCCTTTGGAGAAAGCTAAGGTACAAGAGTATGCTTATGAAATTGGAACTCTAATGCTTGTTCAAGGAGTCTTCTACGTCTCCATTCTTCATGAAGCAGTGCGCTTAGGCATCCTTACCATTGTCATAGCTCAAGCCTTAGCGATAGCTGGCAAGTGGTTTTGTTTTAAGGTCTGGCTGGAACTCATAAAAAGGCCTTCCAATTGAGCACTTTGAGGAGGAACCTCGAGCGCTAGGGGACAACGACTGAGAAGATGAAGAGGCCCAAGCTCAACTTTGTTCCTTCCTTCTATTGGGAGGGGCTTAGACTCTCGCAAACATAAACTACTTAGTCGAGTAGTAATGATGCTGTAATAGGACTTGGTTGTGTATGTCTATCCATTTTAATGTACCCACTCTTATCAAAGTAATGGATGACAACAACTATTGCAAACTCCAAGTGTGTTATGAACTGGACCAGTTGCAATGTATGGGACTTGTCCCACATCGGTTGTATGGGCAACTGATGAGGGATTTATAGACCAAATTGACTTTCTCACCTAATAGGCTAGCCTTTTGGGATGAGCTCTCCTATTTGGTCTGTAACAATTGGTATCAGAGCCAACTTAGAGTAGGGGCCCACGGAGTGGTGGCCTGGGAGAGCCAGCGGTGACCAATGAGGACGTTGGCCCTTAAGGGGGGTCAAATGTTATGGACTGGACCAATGGCAAGGCATGGGACTTATCCCACATTGGTAGTATGGCAATTGATGAGGGATTTATAGACCAAATTGGCTCTCTGACCTAATAGGCTAGTCTTTTGGGATGAGCGCTCCTGTTTGATCTATAACAATTGATAAGCCAAGAAGAACTCAGAGAATGCCCGTGAGAAATCCAAAGTATTTTGATTAAG
>JACYFF010031952.1:43125772-43135783 GCA_017589665.1 Selenicereus undatus
TTTTGATGAAAGACAAAACTAATGCATGGATTCATCAAATAACCAAATTAGCTTGCCATAATCTTTCTCCCCCTTTTTGTATTTCATCAAAAAGGTAGCATAAGAAGGGGAAGAGAAATTAGAGCATGTAAAAATATTGGCAAACACATATAGTTCCCCTTTAACAAATCAATGACATATAAAGATGCTCCCCCTTAATCTATGGCATTTATGTACATATATAAAAAAGCGCATATAGAGACAATACTAATATTAAAGTTAATCACATATGCCAGCATACATTTACTTAATAATCTCATGAAAAGCACATACATGCACATAAAGGCATTAATAAAGCAATTTGATGTTCAAAATATTAAGCAAGCATAATAATATGTCACATGCAATGAAAACATAAAGTATGATGGTTATTAATCATGCTTACCTTCTAAGGATAATTGAGCAGATTCAAAATTTTGAAAATCAAAGTTTCTCAAGTAGGAAGTAAATCAGTTAGGTAGTGGCATGCTTAGTAGGGGAAAAAAAAAACAATTGCTTGACTTAAGGGTTTGCTTTTCAAAATACTTTCCCAGGCAAAAAAAAAATCAGTTAGAAGTTTGGAAATAAAGTTGGAAAATATCAACCCCTCCCCTTTTTTGGTTAATATAAAATAATAAAAATTGAGACAGATTTAAAAGAAAGATTCACCTGCCCAAATCATATTGCCTTCCATTAGGTTTGAACCATTTGATTTATTTGTCTCAATGATTTATGGCCAAGGCCTTGAAAGTCAAGTTCAAGCCCTGATCTGGTCATGTTCAGAAAAATCTAGCTTCTGACTGCAGCCCAAGGTCTTGGATTGAAACTTAAAGGCCTTGAATTTCTTGACAGTGGTGAATATTTCATTGGTTTGTCCTGCAAAAACTCATGAATATAGTTAGTAATTCGAGAGGGCTCCACCTCAACAATATAATTTAATCATCCCCCTTTACTCAAGACAATAAATCAAATCTTTCTAGCCACGACATCGGGTTTGAGTTCAACGTTGTTTTTGATCATGTTTTTTTGGCCTTGTTCCTTTTGGTACCCAAACTTGAATTATTTTGTTGTTTGTCTTTCTTAGTGGACATGAGTGAGAAATGTGTCCGTTTCTCAAGCAATAATTGCATGTGGTGTGCGATTTGGTTTTTGGATGTCTCTTTAATAAAGAAGTATTTATATGCTTTCTTCTTGTCTAAGGGATTGTAGCCAATGCCTTCTTTATTAAGGGACATTCTTTGCGAACCAAGTAATTTGTCCAAATTTTCTTGGCCTTTGGTGAATCTTAAATCTAATTTTTCAAAGGCTCCACATTTGGATTAAACTTCCTGCTTTTCTTTTTCAAGATGTTCAATCTTTAGATGAAGATCATCATTTTCTCTCTGTAACACTTCTTTTTCAGAGAGCAAATTATGAATGGTCTTCTTGAAGGTTTTTATTTTAGACAAATATTCTTGTTCACACTAAATGCATCTGATTAATGTTTGGGCTAATTCATCCTTTGAATATTCAAGAAGGTCATAATAGTTTACCTCATCCAAGTTTTCAAGTTTGATTTCTTGAACGTCATTCGCCATAAGGCATAGGTTTGCCACTTCTGCTTCTTTGTCACTGCCATTGGAGTCACTGCCATTCCATGCGGCAATCATGGCTTTCTTGAATTCCTTCTTGGCTTTATGCTTACGTTTTTCAGCTTTCATTTGCAAGACTGTACAATCTTTTACAATATGTCCTGGCAAACCACAATCGAAACAAGGACCCAAGTTAGAATCATTTTTGTTGTTTAGAAATTTCGTACCTTTTGAGAACTTCTCATTTTTGCTTGATGATGATCGCTTTTTGTAGAACTTCTTGGGATCAAATTTCTTTGATTTTAACATTTTCTTCAATCCTCTAGCAATCATTGCCATAGTATCTTCATTCTCTTCACTTGACTCACCTTCGGATGAAATGACATCTTCACTTCCAGTTTTGAATGCCACTCCCCTCTTCGATTGAGTTTCTTTCTCTTCTTCATCTTCTTTAAGATGAATTTCGTGTGTAAGGAGTTTTCCGAGCAGGTCGTCCAAGGCTGGTGTCTTGAGGTTTTGGACTTCCTCAATTACAGTGACCTTAGGACCCCACTTGTTTTTAGGAAGACACCGAAGTATTTTTCTAACCATCTCCTCGTTGGTATAGGTTTTGCCAAGGGACTTAAGATTGTTCGTTATATCAGTGAACCTCGTGAACATCTCCTTGACTGCTTCGTCGGGTTGCATTTTGAATAGTTTGTATTGGTGAACGAACATGTTGATTTCAGTTCTCTCACTTGACTTGTCCCTTCATATGTCACCACCAACTTTTCCCATATTTCCTTAGTATATTCACATGCACAAATACGATTGTACTCATTAGCATCTAATCCACAATATAATATGTGCATAGCCTTACAGTTTTTTGATAGCTTTGCGAAGCCTTCTTTGGTGTATTGATCTTGGGTTTTTGCAACGGTCTTTCCATCAATCGTGATTTGCGGAACGTATGGTCCTTTGTCACGATGTTCCATAATTCATAATCTTTAGTTTTGATAAATATCTGCATCAAACTTTTCCAATATGAAAAGTTAGTACCTCCAAACAAAGGTGGTCTAACAGTAGAGCGACCGTGATCATAATAGCCTTCTCCACTAGCGGCCATGATCATTGTCCACTTTACGATAAGGTCAAAATGCAGTGGGTTTGGCTCTGATACCAATTGATAGTACAAAAGCTACTAAATCACCCTAGAGGGGAGTGGATAGGGTGATGATCAAAATCGCAAATTAATGAAAATGAAATGCAGAAAAATAAGCGTGCACAAAACACAAGTGAATTTTTAATGAGGTTGGGCCTCAACAGGCTTAATCCCTGCCTAGAGTTCCCTAACTCGAGGATTAACACGAATTTTTATTAGGAGGGATGATTACACAACTCTAGAGTACACTTAATCTAAGTTCCAAGTCCCAAGTTGACACCCTCAACAAGGCTTGGTAGAGTTGACCCTTCAACTCTATAATCCCACCTAAAACACTACTTTGAACAATACAAAAATCAATAGCAAATCAAAGCTCCAAGAATGCCAAGAGAGTGTGTGGTTGAGTATGCCAATTGAGTGCTCCTTTCTTGATTTCTTGCTGCTGCAATTTCAACCCCTTTTATAACTCATGTCATCAAGAGTATTGGGGAAAGTAGTCGTTGTACTTTTTGAGGAAGGTAGCTAGTTCAAGGCCTTGAGTCATGATCTTCAAGCCCTTGATATTTGCAAATTTCCCAGATTTTGGTCAACATTCATATTAAACGGCTAGAACCTGTTTTTGGCAAGAGAATATGGCTGGAAGCTTTCTAGAACCATGATTAGTTGGCAGCATATCACTTTGAGATAATTCACATAATATTTTCCATAACTTTTGCTCCTTGAATTTGATCTTCATCTTATTTGAGGCAACCAAATAAGTTTGCTCAATATAACCATATTTGATAAAATCAAATTTGAAACAATAAACAATATTAATATCTAAGCTTCCTTTTTGTCTTTCATCAAAACAACATAACAATATCGTATTAAAGGATAAAGAGAAAGTCAATAGATTCAACCGTGTTTGTCTAGTCTAATGCGGTTTAACGGTAAATTGAATTTACTTATCTAAATGCAGGTCAATCAATCTTATCGGTTAACCCATTAACTCACTTTCTCAACCTGTTCAACTGTAGGATCCAGTCTATTGACAATGAGAGCATAGAAATACGATAGCACTTTGTCCATTTTTCCTTGTGAGACACTAAATAATTGATAAGGAAAAGTTGGGGTACGTACGTGATTTTCTGAGGAAGCATTCGTAGCTTCCACGAAAATTGGTTCAACGGATTTAAATGCCCCCGTTAGTTGCGGCACGCTTCTGGTCAATGGTTGCGCCATTTTAGTCTAGCATGTATGCTTCCTTTATTTTTCACCATATTAGTGTTATAGCCTTATGATGTAAGAATATTGCTCAATTTTTATTTTAATTTTATTATTATAATTAAGAATAATGTTTATATCAAATTTTTTGGAACAAGCCTCTCAATGAACAGGGATATCAGTAGAGGTAAGATTGTCTACAATTTTGATCCCTCCAGACCCTGCGAAAACGGGACTCACACTGAAAGGTGGTGTTATATGAATTTCGAAGTAGGTTAACAACTCTATGACAACATAATTATTATTTATTTATTTTTCATGGAAATCACTTCAAATTCATTTTGTTTTCATATCTTAATAATAATAATTTACTACTTAATATGTTTTTTTACAAAAGATTCTCTGACATGTGAGGCAAGCAACTTTTTTGGATGGTATATTTTAACAGTTAAATAAACTATATTTTAATTTAACTTAGTTTCACAAAAATTATATTACAATCTTACAAATTATAAACCCATGCATTGTATAGATTCTTTCATAAACAAGTTAATAAGAACTTTGGAAATTAATTAAATTAAATTATATTATCTTTGTCATAATTCCCTTAAAGTTATACATTCATACATTTTCATTTGGTCCAGGCAAAGTTGATGTTTGTATATTGTGATTAATATAGACTTTTATAAAAAATTACAATCATTAGAAGTCACTGTATTACAATTTTTTTCTTAAAGAAAGCTAATATGCTTAAATTAAGCTTAATATTGAGAACTGACTTTCAAAATGTGATTGGTTAAAATTAGTTAATTTCGTTGAATTTTCTACTTGAACTTCAAAGAGATATTGAACATGATACAAAAATTACACAAATGATTTAATTAGATAAATATTGTAAATATATAGTTAATATTTTTTAAAATAGAAGTTAATTATGAATTAGGGACGTAATTGTTATTCCCCACTTCTGTAGCCCCAAAGTAATAGTACAAAGAAAAGATATGGAAAAGTCAAAGGAAACAAAAAAAATTATGGGACAAAAAGAGAAAAGAAAAGCAACAAACGAAAATTCTGCTTATGACATATACTAATTTACATACATATTTGAACGCATAAAAATTTTAACCAAAATTAAAAGAAGAATTTTCCAGCCTATTGAATTACAATGCATCCAAGCACCTTTTTTTTTAATTTTTTTTTTTTATAGAGAATGGACCACATATAAGCCATTGCTTCCCTCCATCCAAAAAGTGCTCTTCACTCAGTTCAATTGCACATATACTTGTGTTGCAAGTAGCATATTTTCTTAACTAGCTAATTAATGCTTCAATCAACTGATTTTTATATATGTACCATTATATCCCACAATTTATGGGTCCATATAATTGAACTCATTAAATTTCTTTTTAGAAAATAATAATGATGGTATATAAGAAGCTGTAACTTAAAGTTTAAAGCTTAAACTTTTTTCTTTTTCTTTTGGGATAGGAAGTTTACATTTTTAACGTAATGTAAATCAATGAAATTAAATGCAAATTTTAACTAGATTATTATGAAGGAGTTTAAAAAGAGGTAAGCATAACTAAAATAAATTTTGAAACTACTGGACTTAGCTAGCTAATATTATTATTCATCTTAGTCGTCGGATATGCTATGTATGAAAGTATATTATACAAATAGTTAGAGCCTTCTTAGCATATAAAAGGGGAAAAAAGTAGCTTATGTTGAAAGAACCACTTTAGAGTAAAAGGCAAAAGTAGATTGTGCACTTGTAAGACATACTTATGATTAATTATTAATATTATTTTAGTTTATTTAAATCCTTTAAATCTAATAGTTTCCAAATTTAATAATTTCATTTTTCAACCATTTTTTAATATTAAAAATAATTACGTTGTAAGGGTGTAATTTAAATAATTTTTCGATAATGAAGAATAAATAGCTCTTAAAAAAACAAAAAATAAATTGATGTACTATATTATTTAGTTGCATAGAAAATAGAGTGAGTCTTCTTTTAATTTTATTCATGTTCTAATAATATACTTTTTATTCTTAATAGTCAACTCACATTTTCTTTTTTGTATTTATGATCATTTCTTTGTTCAATACATAATTTTCAAAATTAAATTTTACTTGTAGATGTTGAAAAACATGTGAATAGCTTGTTTATTAAATAGAACATTTTTTTTTGGGCATTAGGTTTGCCTCTATCCTACACAGCCTCCTATCTCAAAGGACATCCTATGTTACATTAAATTAATTTGCATATGTGGCTATTCTCTCCTATATGACATGTTACATGACAAGCTTTTGAGTCGCTCCATATAATTAAATCATTAAATTTCTTTTGACAAAATAATAATGATGGTATATAAGAAGTTGTAACTTAAAGTTCAGACTTGTAACTTTTTTAAAAATAGGAAGTTTACACTTGTAATGTAAGATAAGTAAATAAAATTAAATGATAATTTTAAATAGATTATTGTTATGATTGTTCATTATTCGGTTAAGAACCAACCAGACCAAAGATCGGCTTGGATCAGTCCGGACCGGACCAAACTAAGTGAATCCGGTCCGATTCACAATCTAGACTTTTTCCTTGTTTGGCCTTCGGTTCGGTTCGGGTTTGGACAAGGTGGACTAGGGATCGGATTGTGGACTAAATAAAATTAGGTTTTTTGTTTTGGAATTTGCAGTTATGGGCTAGCACTTCACAGTCCAAAGGCAAAAGGTTCAACTGTAGCCCAGCAACCCACTTGTATGGGCCTTTGATGCAGAACCCAAATCAAACATACATAGCCCAACAATCGCATGCAACATGCCAATTTCTGGACTCAGCCCATAGCTGGTCTGGTCTAGATTTATGCGGGCCGATCCCGGTCTGGATCAACTGTAGACCTGTCTGGTCCTCGGCTTTCCAAAACTGCCTTAATTGGCCCAGTCTGGCCTGATCCTGTCCGATCTGAGACCGATGAACAACCCTAATTATTATGAAGGAATTTAAAAAGAGGTAAGCATAACTATAATAAATTTTGAACCACTAAACTTAGCAGAGATAATATTATTATTAGTCTTAGATGTTGGATAGGTCCAAACTGCTATTCTGAGATAAAATTGAGGATTGTGTATAAAACTACATTATAAAAGCCATTAGAATTTTCTTAGCTAAGAGAAGGGGGAAAAGTAGCTTGTGTTCAAAGTAAAAAAATGAGGACATTTTTTTTCCAATTCTAATAATATACTTTTTATTCTTAATATTCAACTCACATTTTTTTTGTATTTAAGATCATTCCTTTGTTCAATAAATATTTTTTAAACTAAATTTTATTACTAAATGGTTAAAAACATATGAATGGTTGCTTTATTAAATAGATTTGATTTTTTTTTTTTGCATTACATTTACCTCCATGCTATATGATCTCTTATCTCAAGTAGCATCTTATGTTGCATTAAATCATCTTGTATATGTAGCTATTCTCTCCTATGTGGCATCCTACATGGCAAGGTTATATGTCGCTTGCACATAAATTCTATCCGACTTTATATATATATATATATATATATATGTAATATTATTTTGCATATGTGGCTATTCTCTCCATTTAATTGCATGCAAACACTAATAATATATAGATGAATGTATAGTCTATGATTTCATACCATGACCTTTTATTTTTTTATTCTAACCAAGCACCAAGGTAATATAACTATATAAAAGAGGATGGCAATGAGTATATCTAGGGCTTCGATCCTAGTAAATTATTCTTGTACATTAGTTATCAAATTAGATTATGTGTAATATATAAAATAAAACTAGTTAATGCTAATTTTACTAAGCTTTCGTTTTGTAAATTTGTCCTTTTTTTATAAAGAATTGGCCGTCATGTTGGCTTACGCTATTATAATTATTAACCAACATTTTGCGAAAAGTGATTTTTAAAGTGTCTATATTTTCGTACTATGTGAGTATCGAAGTTATTTAGTCCAATTATTGGTGAGTTTTTTTAATTTATGAAAAAGGTTTTTAGCAATAAAATATTGAGGATAATTTAATATAAAAAATCATATGATATTTAATAAGGAACAAATACACTTATTCTTAATTTTTTAATAGAGAAAGTTTTTTTTTTTTCCCTTGGATAATGTAAACTGTAACTATGCACGTTCTATTTGTTAATTTTGGTTAAGAAAAGTGCAAGGTGGACCAACCAAATTCATTATACAATAAAAATAAATATATAGCCTATATATTTAACTAAAATGAATTAAAGTTGTTAATTGAGTTTTATTTTGTCTTCTGGTTTTGGCCAACCAATTGATATATAAATTAGTGGGAAACCAGAAGAACTTAAAATTTAAGCACATTATGCTCTAACTATGATTTTTTTTTTTTAAGAAAGTGCTATTGATAATCATATTGCATAATGAAATACTGATAATGAAAGTGGCTGCATTTTCTAGGGATGACAGCGCTTGCATCACGAAGCCAGGGCATTTTTGTTCTATTAGAACAAATTGCGTGGAAGCTATCAAAAACTTCCGTGGGAAAATTTAGTAGGTCTCTAACTCTCTCTCCTCTAACGCAACTCCAATACTCCCCCACATGATTCAAAAGGCATTAAAAAAAATCAATAAAATATGACGTTTTGGGTAGTAGATGGAGAAATGTCCAAATGTCTTTTAGGCTTCAATTCCTGTATACGGTGTTTCAATAGATTAGACAATGCATCATTTTCCCTTAAAATGAAATATCCTTGCAAACACTGCGTTAACTCTCATGTGTCAATAGTTGGATTCTTATGAAAACTCCAAAGAGTTTTACCCCAAAAAACTCTCATAGTGGACGGGCATTGAAACCCACATTCATGTCAATAATTCCGTCAAGTGCACGTTGTCATCATAAGGCTATGGACTTATTATGAGCTGATGATTTATCCGTAACACATTTGATAGTAAAAGAAAATACTAATTATTTTAGTTATATAAATGAGTATATAGTACAGTAACTTTGAGTTATATCGTGATTTAATTTGACCCATTGAACATGGGCACTTGTTTAAGATGGGTATCCAACTATCCATCATGATTCACTAATTCAATGCGATTGGGTATTGTTTCTTCTGCTAACACCATCAATGTGTTTCTGCAAAGGCCATTGGTGAAAGGATCTACAAGATTCCTGTCAATTTTACGTACTTAACTGATATCACATTATCTTATCAAACTTCTCATGATTTTGTGCCTTAGATGAGGGTATCTTCTCTTCATATGTTGTAGATATGATTGTTAGTCACACCTACGGCAGCTGTTGACTCATGATGCGTGGAAACTGACAAAGTTGGCTCCTCTCACAATGGAATGTCTATCATGAGGCATTTTGTCCGGCCTATTGCCTATTTTAAAGTAACAAACTCATATTCCATTACTGATTTAACAATACAAGTTTGCTTTGATGAGTTCAAAGATATAGCACCACTAGCTATTCTGTGAATTGATCTCATAATTGTTAAACGCCCAGTTAGAACCACAAAAGCTATCCATATAAGGCGGAATGTCTTAAAATGGAATCCTCATTTAGTTGTCCCTTTCAGATATTTCAATTGTCTAATTCGGGATTCCAATGACCAATATTGCAATTATGATATTATGATCCACTCATAGAATAATAGGCTATATCGAAGTGAGTATAATTCATTGAGAACATTGCATTAACAATTATCTTCGCTTACTCACTTTGTGATACACAGTTATTTTTATTAATTTTCAATTGAATACTAGGATTGTAAAAGGTCCTTACAAGAGTACAATTAAACTTGACCAAACTTTTTGAGGATCTTACACAATATAATGCAACCAGTTAACGCTTGTCCCCTCTTCAATCCTAGTTATTTTAATGCCAACAATGATGTCTATCTGACCAAGGTCTTTCATGTCACAATATGTACTTAGTTTAGACTTAGATAAACTAAAAATGTCTATATTTGTTCCAAAAATGAGCATATCATCCACACATATACAAATGATTGTACAACCATGCTCGTTAATTTTATATATATATATATACATATATATATATAT
>JACYFF010031952.1:43144199-43158043 GCA_017589665.1 Selenicereus undatus
AAGAAATAAAAAATAAGAAAGAAGAAAGAAGAAATTTAAAAAATAAAAAATAGAAAATAGAAAATAAAAAATAGAAAATAAAAAATAAAATATAACAAATAAAAATAAAAATTTAAAAATTTTAAAAAATTTTAAAAAATTTTAAAAAATTTTAAAAAAAATGGAAAATAAAATAAAAAATAAAAAATAAAAAATAAAAATAAAAACTAAAAAAAATAAAAAAAAACAATAAAAAATAAAAAATAAAAGTGACCAAGATGTCCAATATTGTAGTGATTAAAATAACCATATTCATTAGCAGTAGTATATATAAGGCTTTTAAGGATATGTGCACACTGACCCAATTTATAATAAAGCATATGTAATTTGCCCGATAAAATTCTTTTGCCGTCATTGAATCTCATTTGTCGTCAATTGCCTCTTAATTTCATGTTAAGTTATTAATAGATGATATTCTAGTGACCCAAAATATGTAATATTTTTTGCAACCCTAGTTGTATGACATATATGAATGGAGCTAGGGCTCCTCAATTGGCCAGAGTCATTTTCTCTCACAAACTATTCTCTGTTGGTATCAAAGGCCTAAGTAGTTCCTTGGTTTTTTCGTTTTCTTTTCCCTTACGTTTTTTTTTCCCCTTGCCTTAGTAGCAGCCGGTTTTAGCCGTGTCCTAGTAGCAGCCACCGCAGCCTCCTCTTCTTCTTGCCGGAATCCATGGCTTCTTATCCTCTCATCCTCTGCCATCTTGTTTCGGCATCGAGACATCCTCGGTCTCTATCGAGCTCACGACTTCTTGAACTCCAATCCAATCTATTCATCACAAAGACAGTCCTCGGGTCCTTCATAGCCCAAATCCGTTTGATGAGGCTTTGACCACTGGTCCCCTCTACTCTACCCCACCAACTCTGACAGCACCTCCAGCGCTGAGCTTTCTCACTTCTTTTGCCCGGGTAGTATCCACGCCCTTCATGTCAATTGCACCCAGTGCCTGCAAGGAAGGCGTAAGCTGTAAGCAGCAGTCTTCCTCAAGCCTCTGCTGACTCGTTAGTGTCAGGTTTGCACAGTTTGCATCTTGGTGGACACCCTTTCCAGCTGTCCCTCTCATTTCCCGCCAACAAAAATATCACCAGTGTTGAAAATAGAATAAAGATACACAGTACAAACTGAAGGTGCCGAGGAGGAAATTAAGGGAAGAATAATTGTGACGTGGAACTGAACCCACTGGCCTAAAAGCGTAAACACCCCGACACCGGTGCAAATCGGAACTACAGCATCCGCTTCCAGGGTCACACAACTCCTCTCTATAGTATGCACTTACAATGGAGAGGTGGAACTCTCAGTATTCAGAAGGTATCTTTAGAGAAGGAAGGAAGAAGCTAGCTCATATTTGCTGCCTCTTGAAGGCTCTGGCAAAGCTTGTATTTATAGGCAAGGAAAAGACTAGCCGTTAAGTGATGCACCCAATATCCAGGAGTAGGAATAAATTAAGGAGACCAATTAACTCACCAAGTTGTTGAATGAAATCCCAAGAAAATAGGAATAATTGGATGGAAGCTAAACTTGGATGCATATGCCGTTGCCAACCTCATGATTGCCATCCACATATTTTAATTTAGCCTGATGCAACAACCTCACTAAAAGCTAGTCAAAGGAATCCCATTATAATTGAGATATGAAAAGCTTCTAGTGAATTTAATTTTAGAAACAATACCAACAATCCCCCACTTGTTTCTAAAACAACTGAGAAAAGAACAACAAGAAGATGATGGTCACGAGTATGATTTGAACCAGCGTAAGCACAAGTGAAAATTCCCAAAGTGAATATTATCTTGAGCTTAAAGAAATTGAATATATATCCTGACTTGTACACCACACCGCTCAAGAATATATGAGAGTTCCTCGATAACAATGCGCATTCTAGGCCTTACGCAACACCCTGTCCCATGAGTATACTAGTGAGCGTGCCCTCACATCTCATCTAGTAGGCGGCCCCATATCTTTGTGCTCACGTAAGTGAACTCATCTAGTGTGCATTGTCTCACACCCCCATACAGGACATGAGTTCAGTAAGAGACCATATTGTCTCAACCTCCATACATGACAATGCTTTAATAATGGGACTTTACAAAAAAATTTAAATCAATTCACAATTTCTTTTGACCACATTGAACCATGAGAGGTCACTACAAGAAAAATGCGAAATACAGACGGATTCAACGACGGAATATTGTTAATCAGCGGATTCAGCGACAGAATTTGCGACATACTTTTTTTGGCGGGGAAAGTGGCGGGGCAGGGGTGGCGACGGAATTATAATTCCGTCGCCACCCTGCCCAAAAAACAAAAAAAAAAATTCTTATCCGTCGCCATTCCGTCGCTAGATTTCTATTTTTTTTTAAAATAAAATCGTTTGTTTTTGATCAATTCCGTACATACAAATAATTCCCTGCAAGAAATTTACAAGATTTCCGCACTCAATCAACATCCAACGGCTTCGAATACGGCTTCATTCAAAGCGTTCTCAACAATTGCAAACCACACAAAGGTGGAATTTCACATCCACAACAACACACGAATTGAAAACCAAGGGTTTTCAATTCACAAACCACAAGTTCCAAACAAACTTTCTACATATCACAAACTACAAGTTCCAAACGAAGCCTGTATATATCACAAACCACAAACCACAAATCCAAACAAAATAACCACAAGTTACCAGTAATTGAGAATAAAGTGATATATATGTTTGCAGAAGAGGGTGAAGTAAGCGCCAAATGGGATGGAAGTTAAATAAGCAGTAGGGGGAGGGGAGTGAAATTAGCAGGAAGGGGAGGGGAAGCAAGCAGCAAAACAAATGATGTACTTCGTGAAGAATCAAGCAAAAGAGCCACCAGCTGAAGGAAAACTGCAACCAACTCATCAATCACCAAGGTCTTCCTCTTCCTCTTCGCCTTCCTCTTCCTCTTCCTCTGCCTCACCATCTTCCTCATTATGTTGCGAGGGATGAGTAAATGGTGGCTGAGATCCCGAGCCAGACGCCTGTTGCATTTGAAAGAAAGCTTGGAGGCGCTAATCGATGCTCATCATTTGTTGGCTCAGTTGTTGGTTGCTTTGAGTGAGCAATCTGTTGGATTCCTCCAGTTGCTTACATTTCTCCATAGCCAACCGGTAGCTTTCAGCTTGTGAAGATAGCTCACCCCCCAAGTTGGTTACTACACCACTTAACTCATTGAGCTCTTGTTGCGATGGCGTAGAACCCGAACCTGCTGACAGACATTTAAGTAAATTACCATACTAGCTTTGTCATTAAGTAAATTAAATGTATAACCATGGTTGTTGGAACTGTAATATGAAAACAATACCGGATCTTTGAGTGGGACTGAAGTAACCGGATTCCCTCATGTTGACAGCCTCGTCACCAATGCCGTAAATCCGACCCTTCTTGTTCTTGAACGTCTTCACCCACAACTCATTTGGGTTGGGAAATGGCTGGTTTGGATCTTCAGAAGAGTCATCCCCGCTCCCTTGAGAATTGATAACATTTTGAAAATCGCGTTCAAAAGTTTCCTACAACACCGCAACATGCGCACAAAATCATGCATAGTACAATAACTTAAAATGAAGTATACGAGTTCATGTTGAACTACCAATGAAGATTGAGAATAGCTAGTTGCTTACATATGTTTGTTGTGATTTCTTGTCAACCCAAGGGGCACCTTCTTTACCTTGGAGTTTGTGAGTGCGACTGAACAATTCGACAATGGTGGGCTCCGTCCCAAGTTGTTCCCTCTATATACGTGCTAGAAAGAATGATGTCAAGTACAATATAAAATACAGTATTAAACTTTAACGAATACATAGCAAACACTAATTCATTTACCAGACGCCGCCTATACTCATGCATGGGGATCGAGCCACAGGTGTGGAGAGATGGGCCACCACTTTCTGGAGTCCCCAGTCTGTTCTTCTTGGCTGTCTTACGTAATTTCTTGTAATGTTCATTCGCCCAGTGCTGTTGGAGTCCCTCCCATTGAGCATCACCGAGCCAGACAGGCTTCTTGTTATGCTTCCTTGCTTTGCCAAAGAAGTCTCTCAAGCGTGCGTTGCCTCGGTTTTCAAAATTCCTTCTCATACGATCCCCATGGATCGGATCCTAAGTAAACCACTTCTGCAATTATGAAAACAAAGAACACATCAAATAATACAATACTAATATAGCACGTTGACAGAAATTGTTAATACGAAGTCACTGTAGTTACATTGAACTCTTTGAACCACAAATCTCGAACTGGTTTGGGTACTTTGCTCCAAGTAGGCCAAGCTCCGTCAAACTTGCTTTGAAATATGAGCAAAATTCTACTAACAGCACCATCATTGGGGAGAAACCTAATTGAACATTACACATAAAATTCATTACTTGTTATGCAAAATTCATGTAGTACTGGACCACCTAGTTGAGCCTCTTCTGCCAAATGCACTGGCAGGTGCTCCATGACATTGAAAAAGCCAGGAGGGAAAATGGTCTCCAACTTACACAAAGTGATGACAATGTTGCGATGCAGTTCCTCAAGCATATCTTCCCGCAATGTTGTTGAGTATAAGTTCTTGAAGAACTGGTTTATCTCAATAAGAGGTTTCAACACATCATCTGGGAGCGCACCAAATGCAATTGGTAAAAGAGTCTCCATGAAGACATGACAATCATGACTTTTCATGTTGTTGAACTTAGCTTCATTAGGGTCCACGATATTTCTCAAATTAGAGCAATATCCATCAGGCATTTGAAGCTCTTTCACCCATTCACACAACCCTCTTCATTTATCCACAGGAAGTACGAACTTCGCTTTTGGTTTAACCGGCCTACCACTTGGGTCTGAATGTAAATGTAATTCCGGCCGATCACATATTTCGGCAACATCCATTCTTGATTTGGCATTGTCCTTTGTTTTCCCATTAACATCCATCACAGTGTTGATAATGTTTTCGAAGAAGTTCTTCTCAATGTGCATCACATCCAAATTATGGCGGAGCAGTTGGTGTTGCCAATAAGGCAACTCCCATAATATGCTCTTTTTCGTCCAATTGTGCTCATTCTCCTTAAATCCTAGTATGACAAAGTCACCATTTGTGGTTACCATTGGGTAATCTTCCACCTCCACATACAGTTCTTCCCCGATCAATCGGCGAGGAGGACCCCCTGTAACAGTTCTCCTTTTCCTAAATGCAGTTCTATTTCTTCTGAACGCATGATTCCTTGGCAAAAAACACCGATGACAGTCAAACCATGAGAATTTACCTCCATTTCGCAATCTCAAAGCCTTTTGTTGTTTCATACATACGGGGCATGCCAATTGGCCATTAGTACTCCACCCAGATAACATTCCGTATGCGGGAAAATCATTAATCGTCCACATAAGTGCAGCCTTCATCTGAAATGTACGCCCCGTAGAAATATCGTAAGTCTCAACTCCAACATCCCACAACTCTTTCAACTCATCGACAAGAGGTTGTAAATATACATCTATGTTGTTCTTGGGATTTTTAGGCCCGGGGATTACACAAGTCAAGAACATAAACGGTGTGGTCATACACATTTCAGGGGGAAGGTTATATGGTGTAACGACCACCGGCCAAATGGAGTATGATCTTGAAGACAATGTGTAAGGATTAAATCCATCAGCACATAAGCCAAGCCTCACATTCCGAGGCTCTGCAGCAAATTGAGGGTATTTGGAATCGAAATGTTTCCATGCTGCTCCATCTGATGGATGACATAAGACACCGTCCTCACGTCGATGTTCATAATGCCATCTCATGTGCTCTGCAGTACTTTTTGATGCGTACAACCTCTGCAGTCGAGGTTTTAACGGCAAGTAATGCATCCTTGCGTATGGCAATGGATTATGATTCCTTTGATGTGACCTTTGCCTCTTCCATCTTGAATGCCCACAAAACTTGCACGCATCCAAGTTTGCGTCCTCCTTATAAAATAGCATGCAACCTTTCCGGCAACAATCAATTTGGACTAGGGCTGAGCAAAAAAACCGGGTACCCGGACCCAGACCCGGACCGGTTCCAAAATTCAGGATCCGGTGGCAACCGGTTCCAGGTCTGGTTCCTGAAATTTTGGAACCGGTACCGGTCCCGGTACCCGGTTACCCGGTCTAATTACCCAATGATCTTTTGCATGCATAGTTATTAGTTAATGTTGGAGCCTTTTTCTTGCTTTTTTGTGATGTTTGTTTAGAAATAGAAGTACTAACGTCTTTAGTGCTTAGTAGTTGTTGGGTTGGTGGTGTACTTAATGGCTTAAATTCTTATAAAAGTTAATTTTTAAAAAAAAAATTAAAAAGTCAAAAAAGGGCACCGGGTACCCGGTTGCGGAACCGGTCCCGACCGGTTCTGGGACCGGGTCCAGAAATTTTGGAACCGGTTCAACCGGGACCGGGACCGGTTCCAAAATTATTGGACCCGGTCCAACCGGGACCGGGACCGGTTCCAAGAAATTGGACCGGGTACCCGGTCTTGCTCACCCCTAATTTGGACCACATCGTTGTCGAGATCTTTAACAACCTTCTTCGTTTGCCAGTAGTTGTTAGGCACACGGTTGTTAGGAGGACACATCTCTTTCATTAATTGAACAACTTCATTAAAACAGTTTTGAGGCATACTATAATCAGATTTAATACTCAACAGCCTTACCGCCGCAGATAGCTCACTGTGGGTGGAGCAACCATCATATAAGGGTTGTTGAGCAGCTTGAACCATATTATAAAATGGTTCTCGGCAAGTGCTTGACCCATATTATAAAATGGTTCTCGGCAAGTGCTTGACCCATCTTCCCTTACATTTTGATTTGCTATTATAGCATCATCAACCATGTCCTCCATCCGATCTATGTAGGATTCAGAATAGTCATTATTAACATGACTTGAACCTCCAACTTCGGGAATTTCACTATTTTGATACCCACAATCATATTCCTGAGATTCTATTTCCCCATGACTTATCCAAAACCAATACCCTTGCACAAAACTCTTATACATAAGGTGCATCTTGATCTCATCAGGTGTCAAGTACACCCTATTTCTGCATTTCGCACAAGGACATCTATACTTTCCCCCATTCAAAAACTCTGTCTGTGTTCGTGCGAATTGATCGAATTCGTTTACTCCATCCAGAAATTCTTGCGTATAACCACTACGATCATGTAGTAATCTATTATACATCCACCTACGATGTGGATGACCATTCATATTCTGCTCAAATAACAATAACCACATAAGGTATTTGATAAGGATTAATTTTAATCAAAATTATAATAACTACATAAATTACGCAATTATATTTTTTTTTTGCTTACTTCAAAATTTCCACATGCACCCAAAAAAAATAATTACAACTACGTGATAAATACACTTACATTCTCACGAACATCACAAAACTAATATGAGTTACAACTTCATACAAACATCACATTTGAACAAAATAATAAACTAAAGCATCTCAATCCACCAACATATCAACTTTCAAGTTCACATCACCAAACCTAAACCCTAAATTGCATTGAGCAAAATCTCCAACCAAATTTCAACAACATTATCAATTAAAACATTTCATTCCACCAATATATGAAATTTCAACTTCAAACTACCAAACCTCAACCCTAAATCGCATTTAACAAATTCTTGTAACGAATTAGACCAATAACCTCACACAAATTGCACATTTCAACAACATTATCAATGAAACCATTTCATTCCACCAACATATCAAACTTTAACTTCAAACTACCAAACCTAAACCCTAAATCCCATTTACCCCAATCTTGAACCAAATTAAACCAATAATCTCACACAAACACCACATTTCAACATAAATATGAACTAACTATAAAATTCTAACAATGTAATGCAAAAATTTGTAGAAATTTCAAGTTGTTTAGGTGAGAAAAATACCTCAATTAACTTCAAAAAACCGGCGGTGGGGGTGGCTGACGGTGGCCGACGGCAAGGGGAGGTGACCGGCGGCGGCAGGAGGGGCGGACGACCGGCGGCGGCGGCTGGGCACGGCGGGGGGGTGGGCGCTGGCGCTGCTCGCGGCAGGCTCTCGGTCGCTCTCTCTCTCTCCTCGACGCGAGCTGCAGTAAAATGAAACCAGAAATTGGTTTCATTTAAATGGGGTGGCGACGGAATTTCCGTCGCTACCTGTTTTTTTTAAAAAAAATTTATATTTTTTTGAAATTGGTGACGGAAACTCCGTCGCCATATTCTTTTATTTTTAGAAAAATATTTTTAGGCGACGGAATATCCGTCGCCATTTTTAAAAAAAAAATAAAATTTTTTGGCGACGGAATTTCCGTCGCCTAACGCCAGTTTAGGCGACGGATTTAAATTTCCGTTGCCACATCTGTCGTCCAATCTGACTTTTTTGTGAAGCTATTTATCCGTCGTCATTTCCGTCGCCAAATCTGTCGTTAATATTTTCCGTCGCCGAATTCTGTCGTTAATATGAACTTTTTTAGTAGTGGGTTGGGTATCCATTATGAATTGATCACACATTGGGCTTTAGTCCCATTCTCATGGTTGTGTCATACACAAGCTTTCTGCACAACTCTTTTGTGAGCAGAACAGCCAGGTTCCGCTCCGTTTTGACGTACTTCATAGAGATGACACCCATCTGAATTAAATGTCTCACGACTTTGTGTCGTATCCTGATATGTCGCTTCCTTCCTTTATACACTGCATTGTTTGCGATAGCAATAGCAGTCTGTGAGTCAAAATGTAACGAGATAGTAGGAATAGGTCGTCCAATGCATGGAATATCAGCCAACCAACTTCTATACCATTTAGCGTCTTGTCCTGTCAATTCAATGGCAATGAATTTAGATTCCATGGTGGAGCGAGTAATGCATGTCTGCTTTGCAAATTTCCGTGCAACTGCTCCTCCTGCCATAGTAAAAATAAATCCACTAGTAGAACTAACTTCATCATTATCTGACACCTAGTTAGCATCACTATAGGCTTCTAAAATAGAAGGAAACCTTGAATGGCATAAACTCCAATTCATGGTACCCTTTAGATATCTTAGTAAACGAATAAGGGCAATACAATGATCATTATTAGGGTTGTGAGTATACCTGCTCAATCGATTCATTACATATGCAATATCTGGCCTCGTACAATTCATAAAAAACATAATGCTACCAATAATTTTGGCATATTCAGACTGAGAAGTGCTTTCTCCTTTATTCTTGTTTAAGCTAGGATCATAGGGGGTTTTGGCAAGTTGACCATCATACCGGCCAAATTTTTCCAGGATTTTTAAATATGGTGTGTCTGGTTAAGAGCAAAACCAAAGCTAGTTTTCTTTACCTTTATGCCAAGTATCACATCGACCTCACCAAGATCTTTCATAGCAAAGTCGAAACTTAAGAGATTCTTAGTTTCACATACAATATTCAAGGAAGTTCCCAATATAAGCATGTCATCAACATAAAGGCATATAATCACATGTTCAACTCCAATCACTTTGCAGTAGACACAAATATCACCAGAATTAGAGCTATAACCATTATCGGACAATGTCTTATCAAACTTTTCAAACCATTGTTTAGGGGCTTGTTTGAGACCATATAAAGACTTAACTAGTTTACATACCTTATGCTCTTGTCCAGGTACCACACACCCTTCAGGTTGTTTCATGTAAATTTTTTCATGTAAGTCGCCATTTAAAAAGGCTGTTTTAACATCCATTTGATGAAGAACCAAGTTATGAATGGAAGCTAAGGACAACAAGACTCTAATCGTAGAGATTTTAGTAACAGGAGCATAAGTATCAAAGTAATCAACCCCTTTTCGCTGTCTAAAGCCCTTAGCTACTAGTCTAACCTTAAACTTGTCAATGGGTCCATTAGATTTAAACTTCTTTTTAAGAATCCATTTGCACTTAATAGGTTTACACCCCCTACATAGGCCTACAAGTTCCCATGTATGGTTAGACATAATGGACTCAATTTCATTGTTAACAACTTCTTTCCAAAAATTAGCATCTATAGATTTTATAGCATTAGAAAAAGTCTTAGGATCTTCTTCAATCAAAAAGGCACACAAGAATTCTTCACTGATATCATTTCCCTCAGTCAAGAATGTAGTGACAAAATCAGGACCAAAGCTGGTTTCTATTCTTACCCGTTTACTTCTCCTAAGTTCCTCAGGATGCGAGTCAGTGGTCCTTTTATTAGAGGATGAGTTTGCTGCACTAACAGAAACATCCCCAGGCAAGTTGACATTATTTCTCTTAAAGGGAAATATATGTTCAAAAAACTCAATGTCTCTAGATTGGACAATGATATCAGGTAGCAAACAATCATGTTTCAAAGTTAAACATCTAAAGGCAGCACTATTCTGTGCATAACCAACAAAATCATGTTCGTGAAGTGGGTTGAATTTTAAGTTTTTTTGTATGATGGGTAGAAGTTGGTTAAAATAATGAGAAGCGAGTTGAAATTGATTGAAGAAGGTTGAAGTTAGTATTTTTTTATTGAAGTTCGTAAAGTGGGTTGATGTTAGTTGAAGTTGGTTGAGATTGGTAAATTTGAATTTACCAACGAAAAGAACAGGGCCTGGACATATGTGTATTCTTTTCGTTGTTCGTATTTGGTTAATATATGAAAAAAATATATTCACAATTTGTTTTATGAATAATGAAAATTATAATTTTTTGGAGGCAACAACAACCACGAAACAATATTTCGTACCGAGTCAACATAGAAAAATATTTTTTACGTTAAATTTTTTTTTTATCATCAGTAATTACTATCACAAATAAAGGATTACATTAAAAAACAAAATACGTAACTTACATCAACTCTCCTACTTCATTCAACTCCTTTCCATTCATTCCTACTCCTTCCCACTCCTTCCCCCCTTTCCCACACCCACATATAACAAATCACTCATTCCCTCCCCTTTCCCACTCTCATCCATTCCACACCTGTAATTTCCTAACGAAAAGAACAGGGCCTCATTTTTTTTTCTCATGCTTCAGCTTGAATTTGTATTCATTCCAAGACTTGGGAAGCTTGTCAATGAAGACATTGGCAGCAAGGTTGTCACATATTTTCATACCTTTTGCTTCAATCTGGGACACCATTGCCTCATCTTCATGAACTTGCTCTATGATCGGTTTATCATATGTGATAGTGAACTCTAGCCATCTGGATGTCACGACCTTTTAAATGCCTACATCAGCTCCCACCATATTTCTTTTGTAGTGCTTCCTAAATATCTTTGGCGGACTTGAAGTGGACATAAATATCAAACAATTTTAGAGATAGGTATCTAATAATATGTCCCCTACAAGTCCTATTGTCTTTCTCAAAAGACTCAAAGGTTTTTTCGGCTTTTGGTTTAGTACAAGTGTCAGCATCAACTTCTGTGTTCAGTAGCTGTTTTGGATTCATCGGTTTCGGGCTCTGGTTTATTCTCAAAAAGAATGTAGTCAATGCCTAGTTATTGGGGGGGGGGGGAACAACTCCTCTTACCACCTTCTATAATTCCTCCTAGTCAATGGTTCAAGTTTGGATAGGTCAGAAATAGTAGAATTTCTAGTCATGATCAACAATTCAACAGGAAAAGACCGCAAAAAGGCTTTATGCTTTTAGATTGTTCGAAATAGAATAAAGATACTTTGCACAAATGGAAGGTGTCGAGGAGGAAATCAAGAAGGGACGAATAGTTGTGATGTGGAACTGAACCCGTGGCCTAAAAGCATAAACGCCCCGACACCAGTGCAAATCGGAACTACAGCATCTGGACTCTTCTCTATAGTATGCACTTAAAATGGAGAGGTGAAACTCTCAGTATTCAGAAGGTATATTTAGAGAAGGAAGGAAGAAGCTCACATTTGCTGCCTCTTGAAGGCTCTGGCAAAGCTTGTATTTATAGGCAAGGAAAAGACTAGCCGTTAAGTTATGCACCCAATATCCAGGAGAAGGAATAAATTAAGGGAGACCAAGTCACCAAGTTGTTGAATGGAATCCCAAGAAAATAGGAATAATTGGATGGAAGCTAAACTTGCATGCATATGCTGTTGCCAACCTCATGATTTGCCATCCACATATTTTAATTTAGCTTGATGATAATGCTTAGCAACAACCTCACTAACAGCCAGTCAAAGGAATCCCATGATA
This sequence comes from Selenicereus undatus, assembly GCA_017589665.1. NCBI lineage: Eukaryota > Viridiplantae > Streptophyta > Magnoliopsida > Caryophyllales > Cactaceae > Selenicereus > Selenicereus undatus. The sequence continues at coordinate 43,156,391 of JACYFF010031952.1, forward strand.
ATTGGGATATGAAAAGCTTCTAGTGAACTTAATTTTAGAAACAATACCAATGACCGGCTTTGTCAAACCAGCATTGAAGATTATCTAAATTGGAAGACACAAGTAATTGTCTTTCTTCTTCTCACAGCATGCTTGGTTTAGTCGATGGGACGTTGCCTCTGCCATCACCCACTGTCCTTGATTCCAATGGTTGCCCTGTCTCCAATCCACTTTTCTCACAGTGGTACCGGGCTAATCAAATGCTTTGGTCTTGTCTCTTTGTTACTATATTGGGTGATCTTCTTGTTAAGGTACGTGATTTGTCTTACTTTTTTCAAATTTGGGACTGTTTACATGAATGATTCCTCACTGTGAGCATTGCCAAAATACTGGAATTGAGGAGAAAAATTGCGAATATAAGAAACAAGCATTTCAATCTATAGTCATATTCAAGGGAAATAAAAAATGTTTTTATTCCTTGGCCGCTATCAACTCTCCACTTACAGGTCAAGAACTTATTCAGTTTACTATTGATAAGTTGGATGATGACTATGAGAGTTTTATTACTGCTGCGACTTGTTTTGAGGGGCTCTTACTTTTGGTGACTAACGGACGAAATTGATCATGTGTGATCGGTGATCCTCGAGTTTTGCACTTGCGTTAGTCTTCTTCTTCTGTTACCATGCATCAAGCCTTTACCACGTTCAGAAATTCTTCTACTCACATGGGCAATCTCCCTACACCTAATTGGCTAATTACCATGCTCAATCGGTTGGCGGCAGCAATTTTAATAATAATTAGCATGGCCGTGGCAATGGGTATGAGGGTCATAACAATCATGGCCGCGAAGGGGGCCGAGGCCGCAATAATAATGGCCGTCATGGAGGACAACAGAATCAAATTGCAGGGGAATAACATTCCATTGCATTAGGTATATTACCTAGCTTTAGTTCTCGTTATTGTGTTATACCTTCTACTTGGAATACTCCTATTTTTCTAATAGTTGAGGATTTTCAAATTTGAGCTACCTAATTAGATTAATTATTCTAATAGCTATGTTATATTATAGTAGCTACATTAGACTAATTTTTTGTGTTAATTAAGTGTACGAATTTGTGCAAATTGGATTTTTAAATTTTCTTGATTATTATGTGATTGTGTGAAATTAGCGAGTTAGTGAAAATGTTGGTTGAAGTGAGGTTGTGCGAGATTAGCAAAATAGATTGGGCCATTGAACACTAGAAATCGGGTGAGCTTGGTTATTTAGGCCAAAAGTCATTTTTGGGTTACTAAGGGCCTGTTCTTTTCGTGGGTAAATTGGGTGGGTCAAAAGGGTGAAGTGGGTTGAAGTTGGTTGAGGTGGGTTGAGATGGGTTGAAGTTGGTATTTTTTTTTTAGGTGGGTTCAAATAGGTTGAAGTGGGTTGATGTTGGTTGATGTTGGTTGAAGTAGGTTGAAGTGGGTATATTTTTTATGTGGTGGGTTGAAATGGGTTAAAATAATAAGAATATAATTAATGTGTGATAATTTATGAACTTATCAAAATTTTGTTAAATTTTTGTTTTTGTTTTTTCATTTTTTATTTTTTTAATTTTTAATTTTTAATTTTTAATTTTTTAATTTTCATTTTTTTGGTTTTTACTTTTTGGTTTTTTTGGTTTTACTTTTTTTTAT
>JACYFF010031952.1:43174362-43202160 GCA_017589665.1 Selenicereus undatus
ATTATTATTATTATTATTATTATTATTATTATTATTATTATTATTATTATGATTAATCATTATTTTTATAATTATTTAACAATTATTTCAAATTATTAATTATTATTATTATAAAATAATATTAATTAAGAATAATATTAACAGTAATTACTTTTAATATTAACAATAATTATTATTGTTTATAATTTTAAATTAATTAATTAAATAATTATTAAATAACAGTTGTTAATATTAATGACTATTTTTACTAATTAATACTATTAACGATCTTAATAATTGTTATTATCACTCTTAATATTATTAATAATTATTTTTATTAATATTATTAATAGTAATTTTTTGCACTATTAATATTGATATTAATTATTGCCATTCTTAATATTTATAGTAATAATAATAATTACAATTAAAATAAATAATAATTATTATTGTAATTGATACTAATTTTCAATAACAATCATGACTATAATAATTATTATTATTATAACTATTATTATTAGTAGCTAATATTAATTATTAATATTAATGTTAATATTTAATCATTACTAATCACCAATAATATTTCTAATTAGTACAATTATTATAAATAAAATTAATCAGAATTATTGTTGTAATTATTATAGTTACTTATTATTATTAATAACTTCTTATGATTTATTATGATTTATTATTAATTAATTATTAAAATTATTATCAACATTATTAAAATTATTAATTATCAATAATAATTATTATTATTAATTAATTACTAAATAATAATTATTAACATCAATAAATTTTTTTATTATTATAATTATTATTACTCGTAATATTGTTTTATTACTTATATGATTATTAATTATCATTAATATTAGCAAATAGGAAATTTAATCTTCTTTAATATTAACATTAATAGTTATTATTGTTATTAATGGCATTAATAATTATTAGTAATCTTAATATTAAATAGTATTATTATTAACAACCATAATATTTATTACTTACATTAATCTTAATTACTATTCAAATCAGTACTAGCATTCATCAACAGTAACAATTACTAGAATAATTAATAATTATTATTATTATTAATTTTAATAATAATTATTACTATTACTATTAATATTAATGTCAACATTAATTATTTATAATATTAATATTAAATATTTTTATGCTTATTATTATTAATTATTAACATTAATAATTGTTATTAACTAATAATTAGATTAATAATTATTATTTTTACTATTAACAATAAAAATAGTTAATAGTTATTATTAATTAATTAATTTTGAAATAATAATTATTAATATTAACAATTACTAATATTAATTATTATTGTTAATAATATTAACAAGAAATTTTAATATTCTACCTAACATTATTAATTGTTATCTTCATTGTTACTAATTAAAATTAATATTAGTAATTAGTAAATTTTATTGTTATTAATATCAATGTTGATTGTTGCTATTGCTATTAAAAGTAATGATAGTTACTAGTATTACTAATAATTATTATTGTATTTATTCTTGAGATTCTTTGTAATAGTAAGAATCATTACAATAAGAGTAATTATAATGATAATTATTATTATTATTATTACTATTATTATGATTATAATTATTATTATTATTATTATTATTATTATTACTACTACTACTACTGTTATTATTAAAAAATAAATATTATTACGATTATTAATATCAATATTAGTATTAATATTAAGGATTATTATAATTATCATTAATATTTCTAACAATTATTTATGTAATTATTGTTGTTAATAATTATTAATATTAATATAATTATTATCAATGACTAACTATTATTTATATTATTAATTTAATATTACTATTGTAATTATTATTATTATTAATTATTAATTATTGTCAATTAATAATGAGATTAATAGCTATTATTTTTTATATTAACATTATGATTAATATTTTTAAATATTAACATTAATTATTATTATTAACTATTGTTCTTAATATTATTAATTATTAGTTTTATTTTCATTAGTTATTAATGTTAACAATAATTATTATTGTAATTATCATTAATATTCATTAATAATTATTATTATTGTAATTGTTATAATAACAATTATTACTATTAGTACTAATAATTAATAATAATAATTGATGTTAATATTAATATTAATATTAATAGTTATTATAATTATTTTTGCTAATATTAATAAGAATGATTATTGCAATTATTATTGTTAATTATTGTGATTAATATTAATAGTTATTATTGTGACTAATTATTATTTTTATTCATATTAATAATTAATACTGTTATGTAACACAAATCGTTAACATAACTAAATCAATACTGTCACTCCAATTCCCTCATTTTAACTCTTTCCCACTCGTTCCCACTTTCACATACAACAAACCACTCATACCTACTCTTACTCATTTCTTCCCACTCATACCCACTCCTACCCACTTCTTCCCACTCCCACCTTCTTCTTTGCACTCCTTCTCACTTTTTTTATTTCACACCTGCAATATACCAACAAAAGTAACAGGACCTTAAGGGGTTGGACGTATTTATGCATTGTTATTGTTATCTATTCGATGACTAACAAAGTTTTGGTGTGGGGAGTTGATAATTCATACTTTATGTATAATTCTACCCTCTATTTTACCCACTTTTTAGTCTTTGAAGTATATTTTTTGAGAGAAGAGAATAATGCATATTTTATATAATTTTCAAGTGGAAACAAAATAAATAAATTTGGACTCAACATAGGTCAATCCGGTTTGCTTTTGTCCAAACTCACACATTGGGGCCCAGGAAGAATAGGCCTGTTTCTAGCACACTTACTCACCTCCTCTCACCAACTTTCTCAACCTGCGTGGGCCTGGCTCGCAGTAGTAACACCGCCCAATAGCATCCCAGTCCAAGCCTAATGAGCCTTACTCACTTTCTTTCTCCCTTTCCTCTCTCCAGTTTGCGTGAGCCTGGCCTAGTCGCGCAACCAAGTCCCTGCAACATCTGTGCCCAAACCTATCTCCATTTTTCCCCCTAGCCAAGAATGGGCCTATTTTATTAGTCGTGACCCAGACGAGCCCACCTTAACTCCCAGATTCCGTTCTCCTCATGCATGGGCATGCTTCCTTGCTCCCTGGCTTCCTAGTACGCACCAACGGCCAAATGTTTATTTCTTGTGAGCAACTTCAAGCTAATCTAGTCAAAGCTAATTATTCAAGATTAATTTTCAGCTCAAGACTAGCCTTTTCTCATGTAAGAAACAATATAACAACCAAGAAATTAATTGAAATTAGTTTTCCATTAATTTTTAGGCACCAAGAAGAGCTTTATTTTCACTGTAAAGGGGTCAAGATTAGAGAAAAAATCATTCAATCATCCACTTATCCATCACTTATTCAAGGATTCTTTCATTCCTGCATCTTCCATCTTTCAATTTATAGAGAGAGTCATTTGTAAGACAGAACCATTTGGGTTGAGGGGTTTAGAAGAAAATAAGTTTTATTACCATTTTTTTTCTCTTCTCACCTCATTTGTGAGTCCAATTTGAGAGTTCGTGCTTAATTAGTTTTGTAATTGAATACCAAAGTTTGGACATAGGAAGTTAAATATACCAATATTGAGAGTATGGTTGGACCGACTTTAATGGTGTTTCCACGAACTATGGCCGACTAGGTTGTTCTTCTAGGATTAAGATAGATCCTTAATTAATAATATTGATTACTATTTTCTTTTGGAGTTATTTGTCTCTTATAATGCATAATCTTGAGTTATATTTGATACTTAAGTATTTATATGCATCGTAGTTCTATTTTTTATTCATGTTGATTTACAATAATTTAATTTGCTATCTCAATAATATATTAGACCTTGTAGGCCAATATGATGTTATCAATTGCACTTAAAATTAAAATTCTTAAAGTTGAATAATTATGCTAGAAATTAGATGAGTTTTGTTTAAAATAAATTATTCATGCTAACCACAACAACACCTCACAGTGTGAGTCCCACTATTTCGGGGTCTAGGGAGATCCAGATATAGGCAGCCTTACCTCTACTGACATCCCTGCCTGTAGAGAGACTAAATCCAAGAGACCCACAAAACAAGATTTTGTGAAAATATTTTATAGAAGCAGGATTTTGTGAAAACATTTAATGAAAAAAAACTAAGGATACACAGCAGGGAATGAACTAAGAAATACTAATAAATTATATGGTCATAACTATGTAAACATAAGTAAAGTACAACATAGCAGATGAATGTACTATACCTTAACAAACAGAGGTAGGCAAATAGTATCCCTTCTCAGATGTATCTACTGCCTGCAGATAAATACGATATACGAAAAAACCACAGCCAGACCTACCCTACTACAACCAAAAAATCACAACTAAATCATGTGGCCAACTCTCTGCAATCTAAGATCCTAATCCTATCCCGCCATAGTCTCATATCCTGGGCTATGTCCTCTGTCAATCCTACAACTTTCAAGTCCTCTCTAATCACCTCATCCAAGCTCATCTTTGGTCGTCTCCACCCTCTTTTACCTTCGGGGATATTAATCCTCTCACATCTCCTCACTAGAGCGTTCACACTCCTTCTTTTCACATATTCAAATCATTCAAGTCTTATTTCTCTCATCTTATCTTCGATAGGAGTCACTTTAACTAAGTCTCTTATTACTCCATTCCTAATTCTATCCATTCTCGTATAACCATACATCCACCTAATCATCCTCATCTCTGCTACCATCAACCTTTGAACCTATGTCTTTTTTATAGGCTAACACTTTGATACATACAGTACAGCAGGTCTAACTACCATACAATAAACTTTGCCTTTTAATCCTACAGGTACGCTCTTATCACACAGCACACCTAAAGCATACTTCCATTTTTTCCAACCCACTTTTATGTACTAGTTAATATCTTCGTCAATATCTCTATTCTGTTGAATGATCGAGCCTATATATTTAAAATTTTCGACCTTTGGCATCGACATCCCATCAATGGTGACTTCTCCCCATGCATATTCCCTTCCACTGAAACAAAAATGTAGGTATTTAGTTTTCGATCTACTTACACTAAAATGTCTAGACTCCAATGTATGTCTCCATCGCCTCAACTTGTCATTAACTCTCTCTCTCTGTTTCATCAATAAGAATAATGTCATCTGCAAATAACATACACCATGGTAACTCGTCTTGAATTCCTTTTGTAAGTTCAACCATAACTAGAGTGAAAAGAAAAGGGCTTAAAGCGGAACCATGATGTTGGCCCATACCAACGTAGAAGTCATTGGTACCTCCTCCTAACGTCCTAAAAATTGTCCTACCTCCCTCGTACATACCCTTAATAACTCGGATATACATAGGTGGCACTCCTTTCTTTTCCAAGCATCTCCATAACACTTCATGCGGAACTCTATCATATGCTTTTTCCAGGTCAATGAACACCATGTGAAGATTGACCTTTTTATCTCTGTACAATCTCATGAGCCTTCTAAGAAGGTAAATTGCCTCTATGGTCGACCTACTAGGCATAAAACCAAATTGGTTGTCTGATATTGAAATATCCTTCTACAACCTTCTCTCAATCACCCCCTCCTATAACTTTATAGTGTCACTAAGAAACTTTATACCCATATAATTATTACAATCCTGAGTATCACCTTTGTTCTTGTACAATGGGATGATTGTACTAAACCTCCATTCTCTAAGCATCTTAGTAGTCCCAAAATAACATTAAAAAGCTCTGTTAGCCACTCTAGTCCCTCTTCACCCAAACACTTCTACACTTCCATAGGTATCTGCTCTAGTCTCTCTAGCTTCCTCTTGGTCATCTTCTTTAGGGCCTCTTTACTCTCATCCTTGCTGATAGGAGCACACAATCGAGGATCAAGATGCCTCTCACCACTCTCTGTTTCACTACTTCGAAAATCTTCCATCATGTCACCATTGAGGAGTTTAGATAAGTACCTTTGACATCTCTTCTTGATTTCTGCATCATCAAGCAACACCTTGCCATTTTCATTTTTTATGCACCTCACGACACCCAAATCCCTTCTTTTTCTTTCTCTAGCCCTCGTTAGTTTCAAGAATTCCTTCTCACCTTCCTTGGACTCCAGTTTTTGATGTAACCTATCATAACATGCTCTTAACTACAGCAACAGCTTTCTTGGCTACCTTTTTTGCTGCTTTATATCTAACTCTACTAATCTCTTTCTTTTCATCCGTTCCACTGTTCATGAAAGCAGCATATGCCTCTTTTTTCTCCTTTACTTTCTCCTTTATCTCCTTATTCCACCACCAGGGTCCCCTCATTCATGTTAATTACTAGTTATAAATATCATTTTGATCATTGTAATTCATTTTTCCAATTCATCGGTTAATGCTTGCAACTTAGGTTGAACAAGAGACTAATTAGCCCTAGGCCTTTCCCTTATTTGATTTCTCTCTACTTTCTTGATTCATTTGCTTTTCTTTTATTTCTTTAATCCATATTGATAATCGAACCGCTCTCTTAAATTATTTTTTTAATTGGAAAAGCCAAATTCAAACTTGCTACTATTACTCATGGGATGGGCACCCTACTCTCGCTAGTCTAGAATTGCTCTTCTGCACTTGCAAGTAAAAAGGATTTTAAAACTAAACACAAAATCCACATCAATACACCTATATAAGAGGCATCCTATAATTGGGCTAAGCCACTACTTCGTTTCCCCCATCGCAGCAAGAAAGCATGCACCTAATTCCCCCTACCCTGCCCAACCTATAATTGGACCCTATCTCTTTAAATTTGGGCAGCACACCACACTAACTTAGATAGCTTGAAAAATACGTTTACCAATTAGTAAGAATATGTAATTAGCATTGTACGTAATTAGCGGTTGTATAAAGAATCTTGTAATCAGCAAGAATACCTAATTAGCAACTACAAAATAATTTTACAAATTCTTAAATCAATTGATTTTGGGAACATATTGTAGCTGAAGCAGAAAAATTGCTCATTGAAGAGTTATTATTGCTAGTAATTGATACTATAGTTATGAATGAATGATAAAATTCCTAAGAAAAACAATTATATAACAAAATTCAATGCAGAGTATATCTAATAAGTGCAAACTTTTAAATTGCAAAAGTCTTACACATAACATGTTGAATAAATTCCCCAAAGACACGATTGTAACACCATAAGCTAATAAAGAGGATACGTTAATTTAGTTAAAAGGTTCACTACAATGTATAAAAGTTTCACTGCAGTGTGGAAAAGATCCATAAAAAATTATCAATTAACGACGATCTGAAATTTTCTTATTCATAAAATAACTATAAGTAAAATGAATATAATAATTACTGAGATTATTGTTATATTGCAGGTCCGCAGCATCAAGAACCCAATTAATGAGAATATAATCCTTAGGCAATATTACTAGAAGAAGCTATAGGTACGTAGGATTTATACTATGAAAATTCAGTGCAATGTCATCTAGATGGTGTAATTTCCAAATTAGAAGATGTGGATGCTACTATTGACTCTTATTTGGTGATGATGGATTCTTGGTGATTTTACATGATACCTTTGCTGCAAAGAATCATTTATAATATGCAATGAACCTTTTCTCAATTGCAGTGGTGCATTTTTCTATTTTAGCTACTGTCTCTCTCTCAAAATACATTGATGAATATAATAATTTCTAACATTATTGACAACCTAAATTGTAGTTCCTTAGCATCAAGAACAAGAATATATTAAGAATGATGAACTTGAGTTGATTGGACAGAGTGTCAAATTTGAGCAAGAAGTATGTGATTTATATAACACTTATGGTCTAAGAGTGGGGTTCAACATTTGTAGAGATTCACAAAGAACTAAAGTTGATTGAAACGACATAACAACAAAGAGATGTTGTTGTTCAAACTAAGGTACAAAGAGAAACACGGTTAAGAAAAATGAAGAACATATTGATAGAAGATCATATAGCAGCAAAAAAGTAACTTGAGTTGGTTACAAAAGTAATGGCTGAAATTTCAATAGATAGAAATGGTGAGTGGACTATTACAAGGCATCATAAGGTCTATAATTGTCCATTTTGAGATCTCAGCAAACATCATCTTTTGAAATCTTAACTAACAAGCATAGAAAATCAACTAAAACTACTAAAATTTATGAACTCATGTAGAATCAAAATGTCTGATGCTATGAGAATGTTCAAGAAAGAGGTAGGCGGTTCACCAGCCCTTGGGTTCACCAACAAGGATGCATCTAATGTGCTTGCGATGATAAAAGGAAGAATTTAGATGACACCGACAGTAACACTTTAATGAGAAAGTTGAATCAAAGGAAAATTGAATAGCAAAACTTTTCCTTTGCTTTTGAATTCGATGAAGGAACGAGTCTCAGTAGCTTTTTTTTTAAGAAATAGCATAATGAAGTATGATTGTGATATCTTTAAAGACATAGTTATCTTTGATATCACTTACAAACGAACAAATATAATATAATTTGTGCACCATTTGTCGGCATGAAGCATCATAACAAGAATATAATGTTTGGATGTGGGTTTATTGTGAATGAAAGAATAAAATCATTCGCATGGATTTTTCGGGCTTTCTTGACATCAATGTTTGGAAAGCATCCAATGACTATAATGACATACCAAGCACCTTCAACGGCAGCCGCTATTAGAACAGTTTGTCAGTCTTTCCACAAACAAAGCATAAATTGTGTACATCATATATTATTGAAAATTCTAGAATTCACATCAGAATGTTGAGAAACCAACCTCTATTTGTAGACAAATTCAACAAGATTCTCATGCATTGTGATACTAAAGCAGAGTTTAATCATCATTAGACCAAATCAGCTTCTGTTACTATTTAACTTGCCTTTTATATTGCAAAAAAGGTGCATTGCAATAAATTAAAGATTCTCTTTAAAGAGGAGAAATATTCATCAATTTATAGATATATAATCTTATGGAGGTTTCAATGCAAAACATCAAAGATTCACTACAAGAGGTAAAAGATCCATTCAAAACATCTTTTTCCTTGGATTTTTCTAAGTTGATTATAGGATACAATTTTGTTGATAATGATTGGCTAAAAAAGCTTCATAAGAGCATGTGTAGGAATTAATCAGGACTAACCTAGATGCAAAAATATACTGCTGGTAATAGTCCACGATAATAAAGAAAACTAATCCACGCCAATAAGAATATGAAGCGGCTATTGGAGTCATTTTTAGGGTTTCACGTCCTAAACCCGAAAATTCAATTGATGGTGATTCAGCCGTGAGAGAGAATATAGGAGAGTATAAGAGATTTCTATTGTCTATTTCTTAGCTATCCCCTAAACTCCCCTTATATAGTTTTGGGGAATAGCCAAGGTTGTTGCCCTAGGCAACATACGTAGCCATCGGGCCTAATTCTATTAGGCCTGGCCTACAGCTCCCACTCGGCCACGTAGGCCACAAAAATAAATACTCTCTACATATCGTTACTCTTTCACGCTTCATACCAGGAATAGGACGTGCGACCATAAATAACCGGTACTATTATATTAAGTTACCATCCAACTAACATTATAATTTCATGAAATACGATACCCTAAAACCATCCCAAAACATCACTAGTGGCATCTCTAATCCTTTATGCCTGATATATCATATGATTATGTTCTCAACATAACCGCCCGGGTTGATGTGGTGATGGTGGATCGGTTTTTCCTTAAACACTCATGAAATTTCATCTTAGCTTAACTGTTTTCCTAACGTGTTCTCGCTGAACCGTATACATCATGGTTCTTGAGAATCACATTAAAGTAGCAACATCAAGTTTCGACTTAATATCATAGTTTCAAGTCAAAGGGTCATCGTCCATAGGGTCACACAGTAACAAGTGATAGGAAAATCAATTATTACTCCATGCATGGGTCGTCTTATAAGCACAAACAGTATGAGATGTGTGTCATGACATAGCTCCCACTCAACTGGGTACGTCACTCTTTATGCCATGCGAATCGCCAGTCTAGATTTTCACCCAAAAAATCTAACCTGAGTCACCAGATCAACATACTGAATGTTAATCTTGACACTCAAGATTCAGCTTTTAAGGCTTCAATGTGAAACTTATTTCATACTCGACTCCCTCGAGTCTCATCTTAGTCTTACTAAGGCAACTATATTCATTCCACTCATACACTTCTAGTGTGAGTAATCAATATTGCACACCTAGTGCCAATATGATTCAGTCTCATCCTGCCCACTACTCAAGCGTCAGGGTGATTGCCTGTGCGACTAGGCCAATCAGAAGCCTGTGACATTTCAATATGCCTAACGTACAACAATGAGCGTCTTGCCCATAAAAGAAACATGTCCATCACGTAACAGAACGTGTCTAGATACCAAACCTTATGAACTTCAAGACCCAACCAATGAGTTTTGAACACACCACTAGGAATGGGTTTAGTTAAGGGAACATATCACCTTGTTAGTGTATATATATACCTAATGGCAATGCTTTTTGTCTCTATGCTACAAGACACACGATCAACCTCCATAGCTGACATTGTTGTGCAGTTGTGCTTCTTTACTGCACCATGACATGGCTCTCCCACTCAGGGTGAAGGCACATCCTGAGGTTAACTTAGACTCATCCGAGTTACCACCCCAATCAATATTTGAGTATCCTCTCAACTTGAGGCCTCCTCCTTGATAGCAAAAGACAGAGTTATCAATACCACGAAGGTAGTGCTCGATTCTCTAGGCGACTTGCTAATCAGCAAGGCTTGGGTTACCTTGATAATGACTTATCAAACTAACCGCAAAGCAATGTTAGGGTCATGTACATAACATTGCTTACAATAAGCTTACTATGACACTAGGGTTAGGGACATTTGTTCATTATCTCTATTTTGTCATTTGTTTTAGAGCATTGAGCAAGACTCAAGGTTGGACCCTTCTCAACTGGAGTATCTATGGGTTAGGAATTATAAACCCAAAAATCGTTTCAAGACATTTCGACGCATGCTTCTTGGGACGGCTTTGGATTATTTCCACTCCTAGGACATACCTAGTTTCACCGTGTCCTTTGTCTCAAAGACATGGAATAACTACCTTTTAGTAGCTTTGATCATCTCCAAGTTATTCCCTAGTCAATAGTATGTTATCAAGATAAGGAACGTAATCCCCATGTTGATCTTTCAACATACACAATGGTCACATGTGGACCTTTTAAGATGACACACATTGTCCTTTTATCCCTTTGATACAAAATCAATGGGTTAGTCCATATAAATCTCTTTTTCAAGATCACCATTGAGAACAACAATCTTTACGTCTATTTCGAACAACTCAAAGTCCGAAAGGGCAACCAAGGCTAGGAGTATTCAGGCCTGAACTTATCAATTGACCTATCCACCCTATTTTTTATCTTGAAGACTTTACGTCGGGGTGGTGTTCTTAAATCTTGTTAGTGAGTTCATCTCATCCCTTATGCCACCCAGTCACTCTTTGTGATTTGGTGAACCAACCACCTCTTGATAAGAGGTAGATCCCTAAACTCCTCGATAGAGTGCATAGGAATATTTCCTTTTTGATTTGAAAAAACATCATCGAGGAATTCTTCCACGCTTAGTCCTTAGGATCCTGGGACCTTCATTATTTGTCTGCCTCGGTGAGAAATCCCTCCCCCTCTCTCTAAGAGGTATAGGACCAGGAGTTTCTCCCCCTTTCTCTAAGAGGTATGGAACCCTGATTATGGAGAGAAGATTACTCCCACTATCCACTAGAGATGTGATCCTGAACATGGGGACTAACTGCATGTTCAGGAATAACTTCCTCAACATTTGGAGATTGAGCACGAAACTCATTTTCCTTGACAGACAAACCTTCACCATTCTTACCAAGTAAGGAATGTCTACCATCCTCAATGACTTAGTGAGAATTCAAATCCCCCCCCCCACCGAGAGGTTGTTGGAGGTATTATTGTAATGCATACAAATTGAGGTCCTTTTAAATTTCACCAAATGCTAGAGAACTCATCCTTAAGAAAATCAACATTACGAGATTTTGTTTCACGACGAAAATATTCATGATCTCAATTGGTTCGAAGAGTTTTAATATTTCGTCCCAATTGAGTCCTACTACCGCTATAAAGTATATGAACACATCAAGTACTTAATAACGGTGAGATAGTAGGTACACATACCCATATCATGAATATATATGGCTCCATGATGTGCTTTCATATTCATGGAACCACAAATGTCTAAAGTGAACGAACGCTAAGGGATTTGATGCCCTTGAAACCTTACAAAAAGGATTTCCTATTGCTTTACTAGCTAGACATAACTCACATTTTGCATCTTAAGCCTAGTGTGTTGATCTTAAAAAAAAAGGCCATCTTTAGCTAGTCTATTTACTTTACCTTGACCCTCATGGTCAAGTCGAGCATGCCTAAAACAGAGTCGAAAATGAGACAAGGATGGAGGATGTTCTTCTTCGCCCATTGAAAACACCTTTCAATGTGACATGGCCAAACAAATCACCATGCCATATGATGCCTAAGACATCTAGACGGAAATGAAAGAAAACTAACCTTAGGGATAGAAGACACAAGGAAACATCACACCCCACGTGCATAGAGAGCATCGGGAAGAGACAACGTTGTCCCTTTAAGGAGCCTCGAATGATTTGTCCTTAATTCAAGAACATCGTTTTCATCGTCGTTACCTAGAACAACAATTTGTGAACCCATCGTGTAGTGGTGAAAGTTCACAAAAATCAACTTGTTCCCAAACTATGTGCTTGGTTCCTCTCGTATCTGTAATCCACTAAGGATCACAGTCAGCAGCAAATGCTTGAGAGCGCACATATTATCCAGGCTGTGAAAAATGGTAACTTAATCGACTCAGGATGATCCCAAGCATAAGATCCCTAATTTCCACAGTCATAGCACTCACACGTGCTATATGCCCCTCTTTATTTCCCTTAGTCTTTTTCCCTTTTGCAATACCAATCTTAGGTCTAGAACTTTATGAGGGAATGGATCGGACGAACCTGATGCTAAGCTAATCCCACGCATACTTAACAGTGGGGTAACTTTCAATCCCTCACTAGACTATCATTCATGCGGTACTACAAAGTATAGCATGTCGATCAATCCATTCTCGAACCACTTTTGATATGCCTTTAAGTTTTCTGGATACTGTTCACTAGCAGTATCATCTTTGTCATCCTATGAGACCTAGAACTTAATGAGTGTCCTAACATTTCACGTTCATTTAGAAGAAACTGAATCTTCTGACATTATGTATCACAATCAGCGCTATCAAGTTCTTTTATTGGTAAACAAATTACCAACCTTATTTTAATTGCCATATCTAAAGGTATATGTTCTGTAAAGTGGACATTAGACATATTTTCAAATAAATAAATTATCAAAAACTCCATTATCTATGTCGTATGATTGAAAATTTTGCTAAGCTCATAATCATCTCATACAAGCATGAATTAGAAGTTTTTATAACTTATTTATCACAATTTTTCATAAAACAAAATTTATGGAGAACATTATGGTTAAACAAATTAACATTTCAGATATATCACAAAGATGTCCAACTTAATATAAACCGAATTTACATGAAGTTATCTCATTATTTATAACTACTAATATGTCATTTAGAACTCTATCAATGACATACCAAACATAAAATTCAAATTATTATATAAAACACATTTATATAATAAAATGAATCTATATTGCAAAACATATTTGAATAATAACACGTTACAAAAGAATTTCATAAAATGCCCAAATAGCATTATATAAAACACATTTATATAATTATATATAACATGAAACTTATTCAAATGTTACTCACAAATTATAAAACACATTTATAATATTACGAATTTAAATTTCATAAAACCAATTCATAAAATACCGCTATATTACACAATTAGCAGGTAACATGAAATGAATCCACACTCACTAATTTGGGCAAGGAAAAGTGCTAAAACAATGAGCAAATTTACAACAACTCATGTAGATCATATATATATAACACATTTATATAATACTAGTAATTGGTGATTGACATGAAACATATCCATGTAATCGAACGCAACATACTTTGTAACATGAAATATATCCAAATATTAGTCGCAATTAATCATACATAGAACAGATCTATATAATATTAAAATTTGGATGAAACAAGTTCATAATAAAGCTCGCAAATTATATAAAACATATTCATATAATACTGCAGACTTAAATTTCATGAAACAAATTCATAAAATAATTAAATACCCTATATATCCAAATAATAGCATGAAACTTGTTCATGTAAAGCTTAATAATCATTTTTATTAACTACAAGAATGACAGAACAATTAATTGATTCTTAATTGCTCATGTTTTTGCATAAAATTATTAAATCATGAAGCATATTCATGTGACGGGATATTATATAAAACATATTTATATAATGTAACTTATGAAACATATTCATTTACCAACCAAGGGGATCTTTATATCACATAGATATTTATTGAGTTCAACTAAAACAAATTTACGTCATACACACTAATAATATATATGAAACGAATTTATATAATTTCAACCCAATTGATTGATAACAAGTTACTCGACATGAAAATTTCAAGTCAACACATATATAAAACGAATTGATATACGACATTAAGCATATTAATGTTTTGTAACGAATTCACACATTCAGGATTAAAACTAATTCGAAACCTTAATTCAATGAATGAATTAAATGCACAAAACTTTATCAACTTGAATATCATCATGATTTAATTAAAAGTTATGTCATGATTAATAATAATAATGGAGTTAAAACTCAACAATGATCACAAAAACAGTTCAGCCCAAAGCATAAAATACTTACGGAGTCCCAAAGTAGAAATATAAAACCTGGCCGGAAAAAAAAAAGAATAGCCCCAAAACTGTTTTTAATGGAGGCCAAAAAAGAAACGTGGGTACATTAATGAGTGACTTTAAGTCACTAACCCCATCCCTCTTTGCCCCTCTGTTGTTCGCCCGAGTCTCTCTCTCTTTCTGTTTCTCGACGCCTCGGTGCCATGATTGTGGAGCACCGAACTCCACCCAGCACCCCAACCTCCTTCCATTTCACGATGGCTTTGGAATCTACAACCGTCGACCAAGGCCCTAAATCACGCCCAAATGATGTTTGGCCACCGCCCCCACAGGTGCTAAAAGTGCTCATAGCCTTCGATCCACTCCAAGCCGATGAGAACCGACACCATCACCGTGTAGATCGGCCAAAACCGAGTCTGGTGATGCTGCCCAAGCCTCCAACGCGCCACTAAGGCGGCGGCGCGTGGGTACACGAGCCTCCAAGGACGGCGATTTTTGTGAGTTTTTTCTATGGTTGTGTAGATCGGCTTATGTGGAACCGAGGAAGAAGGAAGCAAAACTTACCTTCGTCGGCAGCGCGTGACACATGCGCCACCCCTCGCGGTCTTCTGTGATGGGTAAACACGGTTTCCTTTTCTCTCACCCCGCCCCTCCTTTTTCCTTTTTTTTGTTGTGGCTAATTGCCGGTTTCGGTCACCGTGGCTTCGTCCCCGCCGCCGCCACAAAGGCGTGAATGGTGGGGATTTTTGGGCGGTAGCCATCATCTCGAGGAATCAAGGGGGGCAGAGAGACTATTAGCATTAGGGTTTTCTAGAGTTCTTCCATGAAACTGATCTAGTTACTGGGTTTAGGACAGAGGCGATCAGGGTCATGAAAATACAATCATGAATAACAATCACGCAAAGACAATCATGAATATCATTGACCAAAAACACCTCCTTCTGTTTCTTTCAATATTCATAATCGAAACAAAGATATGCCCACTCACACATCGAATTTTGCATACGAAATTTATTCACAAATGCATAAAACAGGATGTTTATGATTTTGATTTATCATAACTGCGCTTAGCAATATAAAGGAGCATGCTAGCATAATATCAACAACAATCTGTCGTTCAGATTTAGACTGAAACATGCTTTTATTTGACGAACTAATCAGAGAGATTTAATCTTTGGCCACAATCATGAAAACATATTTGACAAAATGTTCTCGCATGTAATTAGGGCATAGTTGTAGGAATTAATCTAGATAGCCAAGTTCAAACGAATATAAATATTCGTCGTTAATTCAACTAAAGATGCAGTCTTTAAGTTGGTTCTGGATATCATAATGATATAAGCATGCTGTTAAACTATTAGGTTTGCATAATTACGAAAATTAAGTAATAAAATTGGCAAACCAACATGCTTTTAATGAGATTAGGGTTGAAAGATTATCAACCTATCAATTGGGACTAATCCAAACAGTTTTGGCTCTGATAACACTGTAGGAATTAATCAGGACTAACCTAGATGCAAAAATATACTGCCGATAATAGTCCACGATAATAAAGAAAACCAATCCACGCCAATAAGAATATGAAGCGGCTACTACAGTCGTTTTTAGGGTTTCACGTCCTAAATCCGAGAATCCAATTGATGGTCATTCAGCCGTGATAGAGAATATAGGAGAGTATAAGATATTTCTATTGTCTATTTCTTGGCTATCCCCTAAACTCCCCTTATATAGTTTTGGGGAAGAGTCAGGGTTGTTGCCCTAGGCAACATACGTGGCCTTCTGGCCTAATTTTATTACGCCCAGCCTACAGCAGGGAACATTGGTGTCATACATTTAGCAAAGATTACATTTCTGCAAGAATTTGAAGGGTTGAATCAACCAACCGTTCAATCTCTTAGAGGTTTCATTCAACCACTGAATTGTGCGAATTGTATGAGAGCTTCCTTGATATTGTTGCTGATGGAAGAGTAAGAAAAATGGAAATGACTATGACTCTTGGGATGGAAGGCCGGAAACATGTTTTGCAAATGGAAGTATATTGACTCATGCAACGGGGGTATACACTATTGAACTTTACCATTTTTTTCAAAAAAAGTACAAAAAATGGACAACTTATGCCAAGGAGAAGGTTCTAGAGACCGATCCATGCATAGTATATAAAGTGTGATGGGACAACGTTGATGAGTTTTACCACGTTGTCAACAATTATTGGTCAAGTCAAAAAGCTTCTTGTACATGCCAAATAATTTGAAGAGATAGGAATTTTGTGCTTTCATATCCTAAGGATGGCCAATATGTTTTATGCCAAAAACATTTCGAAGAAGTACATGTTAGATATATGGAAGAAAAATACCAATGGCTATGAAGACGTTGATAATTCAAGATATTTTGATGAGTATGCTGGAACTTCTTCATCTATTCAGTGATTGCAAATATTTCAAAAATTTATCACACTTATCACCGCTTCAACCACAAATGCAAGAACAAGAGCTTTATTTGAAGAATTATTTCAAAAGGCTAAAAAAGCTATTAAGATGGACATAGACCTATATACCATTCTGGATCAGAAGATGAAAATGCAAACTCAAGCGGAATAATCCAGAATCCCACTGGATTAAGAGAGAAAGAGAAAAAGAAGAAGAGAAAAGTAAGCATTACCAAAAAGAAGGCAAGAAAGAAGAAAGTTGTAAGACAAGCAACAAATAGTTTCAACCCATTCAACATCCGCCCTGTCATTTTTGTAGCCTAGGTAATATTATACGAAAATTGGTATAATTTAAATCAAGAAATAATAGAAAAGTTCTCTTTTCACATTATAATTAAAGGAATAACTTCTGTGGTTTTTGAATGCAACAAGTGGTATAAGGCCTCTAGAGGATTCCAGCATGTCCAATACTAATGTTTAAGTGGCAATTACCGAGGTAAGAAACTGCAAAATCACCCTATATTTTTAAAAATATATATAGAAAGATTTTACAATTAAATGACGCAATATTTGCTGATGCAGAGGGCATGTACGTGTCTATCGGAGATGGTGCACGTAGAGGAATTTGGTGAAACGATGAATGTCACAATTGGTAGTAGAAGGACACTATCATTTCTTTAAACACAAATTATTTTGTTATTAAAAATATAAATGAATGATATTGGTTCTCATTGAATTTGTGGATATTAGAACTACTTGCTTATTTAAAATTGTAGATATACATACTACTCTTGATTCTTATTTGGTGGTGGTAGATTCTTGATAATTTTACATCTTAATTTTGCTCCAATGAATCTTTTATCGTATGTGGTGAACCTTACTCCAATTGCAATAAACATTTTGGGCATTATTTTAGGAATCATAATTTATAAATTGTAATGAAAAATTTATTGTTTGCAGTGAAACTTTACTCCACTACACTGCAACTTTAACAGCAAAATATTAGTAGCTTTTTAACACAACTATTTATGTGCAATTAAATCTTCTAACAGTGCCTTTCACACAAGCCCTAAGCACAAAAGCTAGCTACTTTACGCACAACTATTTCAACCGAAAAGTAAAACATATTCGCAACTGTTTTTACAAAAGATAGTGCATTAACATCAGACCTTGTCTTTCAACCTTTGACTTTACCTTCTAATGCGAGGATCTTCCTTCGGCTTTTGAAACTGAGAACCACCAAACTCCTCTTTCCTAATGCTATTATAGTAAGTTTTAGCTTTATCAACAATTTGAGAAATAATTATATTTTCCTTACTAGTGATAATGTTGTAGCAATATTTCCCCCTCAAATTCTTTAACAAAGGCACCTATTGAGAGGAAAAAAGATACACAAAAAACTCGTCAATACTTTGATGATATAATTCACATAATTATTACATATAAAAGAAAAAGTTAACTGACACTGAACTTCTTAAATCCAGCATTCCATTTCTCAACATCTCCCATGTACATCTCCAAGTGTCGCATTGTATACAACCTTGAGTCAAGATGAGCTTCTTTTAAAACTTACGTCCAAGGTAGTTTTAGTTGATCCAATGGCAAACCCTCCACAGAAATAGCTTTACCCCTTACTCATTTAGGGATTTTATTAGGAAAATACTCCGAAAAGCACTGAACTTGTGAAAAAGTAGTATATGTTTATAACACGTAGCTTTAAATGCGGCAAAAACTTTGTTTTGTCAATTTTATTCTCACAATTTTAGCCACATCAAACTCACAAGAATCTTTACACTGTGATCATAATCTCAATATTAGAGGATTAGAATATCAAATGAGGAAAAGGTAAGATAGAAAATTGCCAAGAGGCTGCACAGACAAGAATAACATTATTTTCCACATTGTTATGACTAACAGAATGGATAATCTCCACTCCTTTGCCAAGAAATTACAGCACATAACAAAGTAATATCCATTGTGAAATATTGGAAAGAATATTTGCATATTAACACAGCTATAAGCATATTTACACTATTAAATGGAGGAAAAAACCCTCAAATTAAACATGAAGCAGGGGAACTGTTTTCCGCATCTCTTTAACCATTCTTTTAATTCCCTTTTTCCGTGGAAACAATGCTTATCGAGGACATAGCATGCGTTCCACTTGCACAACCACCAAAAAGAAACCATGACATCAATGAACGAGTTGTAATCTCCAAGCCCATTCCAGTAGCTACACCCATCAACCTCAAATCAGTCTATGCTCTCTCTTTGTTTGTATTGTTATACTCTACTAATCTTCCATACAAAAATGATAGTGGATAAGAAGACATTGGTTAAATGGATTTAAAAACCGATTGCGGCTATCCGTGCACATCTAGTGCCATAGTTCGAACATGCACTCAACATTTATTCGAATCCTGTGTAGAGGAACCCTATCCACCTTTATGAGTATTTATTTCAATAAATATTACCTATTATCTCTTACCAAAATCCAAAACTAGTAGCCTATTCTATGCTATGCATACTCTACCATAGGCATGGCCAAGTTTAAGAAGCCAAGTTTTCATTTCTACTTGGCATCCACAATACAAAGGTCAAATGGTCATATTTGGGCTCAACGTCCAACACTCCAAGCTAGAAAGAAGTCATGAAGGAGAAAGAACACTTGTACACCTGTTTCGCTGGCAACAATCCAAGTATCGATCCTAGTATGCTAAGCAATAAGTTGTCAGTTCACTCATTTGGATCACCGGCAGTGTCTATAAAGAGAGATGTAGGTTGCCAAGTTTAGTGGCAAAAAGGTTCACAATATATACAATAACTTATCGATATGAAGACATAATAATATTGTTATACGATCTTATCAGCTTTAAGTTCGAAAAATCAAGCCAGCAAGTCATTTAAATTTCGTTGTCCAAAACATTGTTGAACTTTTTATACTTGTGTAGAAAATCCAGCACTCCCATCTAATAGTTCAATTTACATCATTAAAAATCAAAAAGAAGTTTAGAGAAAGAAGAAGATGTAATTTAAAGATTTAAGCTAAATATTATAAAAAGAAAAAATTACTTACGCATTACAAGGAAAAAAAAAGAACCTTGGCGATGATGGTTAAGGATCCTTTAGCTTTTTGAATGACTCAACAAGTAAATGAATAGGTCAACAACACTAGGATGCAATTGATCTCCACAATCAAGAGTCCTAATTGTAGATCTAGTGCTGTTGAAATTCTCATATGCAAATAAAAGCTCACCCAAAAAAAAAACATTAAAAACAACAAAAATTAAAAACATGTAACTATTAACAAATATAGAATCATAAAAGTAAAATAAAGCTCATAAGATCACCTGTCATTATGGATTTCATCCAACCAAAGAAAAGCCCAATTAGAGACTTCTTTTTCTCTAGTAGTCAAGGACTTCAAGACATCGATATGTCTTACAGAAAAGGAGTTCTAAAATGAGCGACTAACATCTTTTTCCTTGACGATAAGCCATGAACTCTCCATGCAAATCTCCAACTGGGCTCTCCAAGTCCAAATGGGGACTCCTTTCCATAGGAGTACCACTCCAGATTGACTACTAGATTTAGTACTATCTTCCCCTATATCCCCACTTCTAACTTGTTTAGGACTGTTAGTTTATCCTAATTGAGAAAGCTCAAAACCAAACCCTAAGTCAAACACTGGTGGTGTGAAGTTGCCTGGACAAGTAATCCCACCAGTCCTCTCATAAGTCTTCACCAATTCCACGAAGGCATCCCAAAATAATGGATCACTTATGAATAGGTTGTCATCTTAACTAAAGGGAGTTGCATTATGACTACCATCAATATCTTCGAGATGCGTTTGAAATGGATCAGTCGTGTCCTTGAAAGTTCCCAATTTCTAGCAATTACTTAATATCTCCACCAAAACACCTTAATCATTTGGGTGCTTGCTGGAATCACTTGTTATGCCTCACCCATAACATCCATGACCTCAACTATAGAGTGTGCAAAGTTCCTCAACGATCTTGAGATCTTTTGAACACATGCCTGCATCCCAATTAGTTCGAAAGATAAAATAGATCATTAAAAAACAAAAAAAATACACTGTAGAAAACAAAAGACGCACTTCATTGAAGAAAAGATACACTAAAGGCAAAAAAAGATACACTGCAGCAAACAAAAGGGTACACTGCAAGCACGAAATGATACACGGCAGGAAACAAAAGATACACTATAGGTAACAAAAGGTACACTATAGGCACAATACATGCACACAACACTTTTAGGTCATATTTTGTAATAAGGCTTTACTTTTAGATTCCACTAAAGTAAGATTCAACCATATTTTATTTCGGCATCTGTACTATATTGTTTAGCCAACACATCTGCTCTACACTCTCAGAGATCAAAATTCATATGTGGATGTGAACAAAGACATGTGAGTTCCCCTCCACATAGTAAATCATTAATTACTGGTCAACAGAATCTCGTAGTCATCTACACAACACCATCACCAACCCCCCGGCGGCCCCCTTGGGGTATGGATCCAACCTTAACAAGAGTTAGGCAGATCAAAATTGGGCACTCTTACCCACTCTTGCCCATAACTTGCAAGCAAAGAGACCTATATAATTCCCTTTTATCATGTATGACGAATATGAATAACTTAGACATGTATAACAGAAGCATTTATATGCCCTCTAATATGGACAAGTTTGAGAGTAGCACTGCCTTAAAAAACTTGGATGAACAATGTTAGCCCATCAGGGCATTCCACAAGTTATATAAAGCAAAGTCAGCATATGAGCTTGATCTATATGATGTCTTTTGGATTCATCAGCATAATGAATGAATTATCCACCCTAATAGTCAATTACTGGTTGTAACTACCAATGATCTAGTGTCATTTAGAACAATTAACATACAATTTTAAGCTAGAAAAAAATATATGTATATTACGTTGGCCCAGACTTCTTCACTCAATCATACATAAAACCATGTCCATGAACACAAGGAAATTTCTTTTTCATAAAAAGAAATTACATCAAAATAATCAAAACTCTTACAATAATCCCCTTACTTATACCATCAAATTTGCACAAACTATCATTGATGCCATCCTTAACACAATTCTCCAATAATTTAGAAACCTTCCAAATAAAACTCATACATTAACAACACATAGGTTACCTCAATATTGTCACATCACAAGGTAAAAGATAGGCCGCAAGAATCACATATGATATCAGACTAAAGTAGCAGATAGACATTGAAGAAGATAAAAGATGCACTATAACAGGCAAAAAGTACACTAAATGAGCAAAAAAGGTTCATTAAAAAAACTTGAAGTATAAAATAAAACCATTTTTGCCCTAATATCTTCATCTTCTTCTTGAATGCATAGATTCAGTGCTTCAAGTGCCCTAATTTTGTCCTCTTTAATTCCCTTACCAAAGCCTTGACAACTCTCCAACTTAGAACTCATTCTAGCTCATAGATCTTTGCTAGTCCAATTTGATCAAATAGGAAATTCTCCACCAATCTTTCTTTTCTTGCACAAGACATGATCTAGATAGCACAACTATAACAAAACATAAAAAGCAAAAAAGAATTCATTAATACATAAACTTTAACAAAGACGAGAATAAAAATAATACTAATTTCAAAAATATGTCAGTTAAAACCATTAACATCAAGAATAAAATAAACCCTTCATATGAACCTTTTGGGTGCCTCTTCCACTTGTTCATAGAAGAAATCAAGCTATCCAACATAAACTCACACCAATTGAGATCTTTGACCTCTTTCACATTCACTAAACTTTTCAGGACAATATGATTGACCATCATCCTTTGTTGTCCCTTGAAAAGAATAGAAACAACATACACAACAAAGTTTCTCTTAAAAAGACCACCCCCTTCCTTTGTGCAAGAACTTGATCTATCTTAGGCGATGCGCCTCCCCATTAATCCTTCCACTCATTAAGCACCTGCTTATAATCTCCTCTGCCACTCCTCTTTGCTTCGTCCATAGAACCACATGCACTCAGAAATGCCATTATCCAATACATATCTTCATGCAAGATAATCCTCGACTCATCATTATTGGCCAACTTCATTGATTGCCTATATGTATCAAAGTTCTCAACATGCCATCTTGCTAGCCTTGAGGGGATCTTACCTATTCTCAAAGTTGACTAAAATTGAAACCCAAGCTCAATTTATCTCTCTTTTGCTCATCTGATATACTAGAAAGAAAGCTACATAATCTAGAAGGAGACATTTTTGTCCTTAGTTTGGTAGCATCAAATTCCCTAGCTTGATGACCTTTGGTTGTTGCTTAGAGTCACCCTCTACAATTAAAAAAATGAAAAAAAGCATGTTAGTCATACATAGAAATATTCAATACAATCTTATTTTATTAGAAAACATACATGTGCCCATATCATCTATATTAACATCTTCATTATCATTATCAGCTTCTAGATTTTGCTCCTCTACTAATATTTTACAATTTTAATACCAGAAATTTACCACTAAAATATTTGAAGGATAGTAATACGTAGAGTCTTGTGACTGCAGTTTTGACAACTCTTTGATAATGAAGATGCCACATGGTAGGAGCATACCAATATCATCTCCTTTTGAGCATTTTCTTTTTGATCTCCTAGATGCCACATGTTTGATCCGCTTCTTCCTTCTATCACTATTATCAATGAGCAAAATTAAAAAGCAATTCAACTAAAAATAAACTTTAACCTTACTATTCGGAGCATCATTAAAAGGTTCACTGTAAAAACAAGAAAGCATACACGCTAAGACATCAAAGGTTCACTGTAGCAAAGAAAATAAGCAACAAACTTTGAATTAAGGCCTTAAGTGATTTGCATGAGTCATCAATCCAATAAGCACTATGATTCTAACTATGAAGACCACATGGCAACATCACAACTTCCAATAGCTGATGTGTCATGATACCCTCTAATTTTTCTTAAGAACATAGAGAAATGGACTATAGTACCTGTTCAAGATATTCTCCCATTTTTATTTATATAAGTGTATTGAATAATGTGACTCACAAATATGTGACTTACAAATAAATAACTATCAAATAAAGTGTATTGAAACTTGTTAGTCTCATAATTTTTGTAAAAATCTCTATCACTTAAACGGTGAAAGGCTTCTTATAATATATACGATTACTCTGACATTGAAGTATACATACCACAAATACTGAAGATGTGTACTCATATTAACATCACTTTGCTGAAGCTCTGCTTATCCAAGTTATGTTTGATTCCTAAAAGATTGTCACCAGAGCTTGCAACCTAGCCTTTTCACAATGATAGTTGATTTGTTCTATAGTTTTTAGTGTCTCTGTGCTTAATCACTCCCTAGCTGCTGCTGCCCCCCCCCCCCCCCCACAAAAAAAATTGTGCTGACATCCCTTTCACTATGAGACTACCAAATACAACAATTCACACTACACAGTCTTTTAACCTGTTGTTCCACGCCATGATTGTCGTAGTATGACATTTGAAATTCTAATATGGTGCAGAGACCGCAACAAGTAATTATGGTTCTTATTTTTGATGGAGCAATTAGCATTTGCTTCCTCTTACTATTTCTTTCTCATAAACAAGAATCTCTTGCATCCCTATTTTCGTTGTACATACGTGATACTGGTTCATGGGATGTTGACGCTCAGTGCCTAGGTCGACAAGGTGCAACATTTGCATTACACTCAATAGTTGATGTGTGACGAACATAAGACCTTCCTGTTGTTATAACATTTCTTATTTCACAAGCCTGTGCAAATATCCTCATTCATGCTCAAGCCCTAGCAAATCAAAGTAAATGCCTGCTCTGACTACTGACTACGTTGGCCCTCCTAGACTCACTCCAAAGGATTTCCTAGCACATATTATGGCCTAGCTCCCATGACTATTTTATAATCGATTGCATGTTTTCCTTTCAAATGAACTACTTCCTAGAATTGTCACATGCTCAGGCAAAACAGATATCCTCATTCACACTCAAGCCCTATTCTCTTCATGGTTAAATCAACCCACCCCACCTCTTCCCACTTTTTCCCACTCCTTCCCTCATGTTAAAATAGATACAATTCTTTCACACTCCTACCCACTTCCACATACTTTTATTATGATTTTTATTATTAATCTCAGTAACTAATATCATTGAAATTATTATTGTTAATTATTATTAATATTAATATTAACAATTATTATGATCAATTGTTAACTCATTATTGATTAATCACTATCATTAATTAATTATTATGACTAACCATTATGATTATGATTACTTATTTTCTTATTAATTAATTATTAAATAATTATCATTAATAATAATTATCATTTTTATTAATGATTATTGTCAACACTATTAAAAATTATAATCATTCTTAATATTCTTAATTATTATTTCTATTAATATTTATTATTAATAACCAATAATTTTTTAATTATTAATACTAACATTAATAATTATTATTATTTACAGCAATAATAATAATTATTGTTCCTAAAGATACTAATTATTACGGTAATTATTACTAATTTTCACCAATAATAATAAAAATTATAATAATAATTATTAACTACTATTGATTATTGATATTAACATTAATATTAATAATTAATATTAATCAGAGTTATTTTTGTAATTATTATTGTTAATTATTATACAGATAAATAATTTTTTATTATTTTTATTATTAATAAATAACTAGCATTATATAAAAATTATTTATAATTATTATTAATAATTATTATCGATTAATAATAATCCTAATAATATTTTTTATCAATATTAACATTAATAATTATTGCAATTAATAGCAGAAATAATAATTAATATGATGATAATAATAATAATAATAATAATAACTATAACTATAAATTATTATTGATTTTTGACATTAACTATAATATTAATAACAATTATTAATATTAATAACTACCACGATAAAAGCTATTAATTTTAATAAGAATCATTGTTGTAATTATTATTGTTAGCTATTATAAACATCAATATTTTTTAAATATTTTTAATGATCTTTATTGTTAATTAGTAAATTACCATTATTATAAAAAGTATTAATATTTATTAATAAAAATATTATCAACTAATAATAATACTAATAAGTTCATTAATACTAATATTAATTGTGACTTCAATTATCACAAATATTGTTTGATAATAAGTATTATTAAAATAATTATAATCGTAATCATAATAATTACTAATAATATTGACAATAATAACTATTATTGCTGTTAATTTTACATTTAATTCAATATTGAAAAAGTTATTATGATTATTATTATTATTATTGTTAATTGGAGTAATTAATTTTAATTATTAAATTTATATTAATTAACAATTATTATAATAACTATTGTTAATATTAATTATTTATATTTTTAGTTATTATCAATTAGTGATAAATTTAATACTAACTTTTTTGAATATTAAAAATTATAATAATTAATTACTATAAATTAATCAATTTCAAAATAATAATTATTAACATTAATGATTATTAATGTTATTTGTTGTGACTGATAATGTTCATAAATATTTCTATTATTATTGTTAATATTTTTAATTATTATTTCAAATATTACGAATTATTATTAATTTCACTAACTATTAAAGTTTATTATATTTATTATTCATTAATAAAAATAATTAATAAAACTTATTAATATTAATATGAATATAAGTATTAGTAATTATTATTAGTACTAATAATTAGTATGATAATTATTATCAATAATGTTATTAATTATTATTGGGAGTATTACTAATGTTCATTAATAATAATAACTATCACAACAATTATAAAAATTATTATTATTATTGAAACTATTAATACTAATTTAGTATTAATTATTATTATTAACAATTATTATGATGACTATTATTAAATATAATTATTATTATAATTATTTTTATTATTAATAATAATTATTATTATTAATGAGTATTATTATTTTCACGCTAATGTCTAATTATTTTTATTATAATAATTGTTACTAATTAATACTAATGTTAATAGTTAATATGCTTCATTTTACAATAATAATAATCATTAACCATTAATATTAATTAATTAGTTTCTAAATAATAATTATTAATATTAATGATTATTATTATTAATTATTATTGTTAATTTAAAGAAGAAGTTTTATTATTCTTCTTATTATTATTAATTATTATTTTTATAATTATCAATTATTCTTAATATTAGCAATTAGTGACTTTTATTATTATTAATATTATTATTAATTATTTTTTTGTTATTAAAATTACTAATAATAATTAATATTAATTATGACTGTTATTGTACTTATTAATAACATTTGTTAATAATAATAATAATAATAATAATAATAATAATAATAATAATAATAATAGTAGTAGTAGTAGTAGTAGTAGTAGTAGTAGTAGTAGTAGTAGTAGTA
>JACYFF010031952.1:43214629-43252604 GCA_017589665.1 Selenicereus undatus
GATATCCTGGGCATCCTTAGTCACACCTCGCCAGTAAAAATGCTGTTAAGCATGAATTTCGTCTTGTTTTCTCCATAGTGATTAGCTAGAGCTTGTCCATGGACTTTATGATCAGCAACTGAGCAACTCCCCTGTTCCACACTTGGGAACACATGGTCTTATTCTCTTGAACAAATATCCATTCTAGATGAGATACTCTCCCTTTGGTTTCTGCCTACATTGCTCATATAACTCCCTGAAGTCCTCATCATGTTCATACAAGGACTCAAGATGCTTAAAACCCAAAACATAGGTTTCAAGCTGAAATAGGAGAAGGTGTCTCCTGGACAGGGCATCAGCTCCTTGATTTAGTTTCCCTGATTTGCGCTTGATTGTGAAATGAAAAGCATGAAGATACTCCACCCAATTTGGTTGCCTAGCATTAAGCTTGTGTTGTCTCTTGATATACTTCAGTGCTTCATAGTCAGAATGAAGTATAAACTCTTGAGCAATGAGATAATGGCTCCAGTGGTCCAGACGTTTGAGGATTGCATAGAATTTCTTATCATAAGTGGAGTATTCGCTCTTGGAATCATACAAATTTTCACTAAAGAAAGCTAATTGTTTCCCTTCCTTAGTTAGAACTCCTCTGATGCCTACACCTGAGGCATCACATTCAACCTCAAACACCTTCTCAAAGCATGGTAGTGCCAAAACTGGTGCTTGAGTTAGTTTGTTCATGATTTTTTCAAAGGCCTAACTCCTCACATCATGGATGCTCTTAGGAATTGGCTAGTTCCTAATTGCCTCCACCTTGGTTTCATCAACTTGGGTTCCATTGGCTGACTATGTATCCCAAGAATGTGATCTCATGAGTGAAAAAGGTGCACTTCTTGAGATTGCTACATAGTTTCTCCATTTCTAGGACCTGAATGACTTGCTTGAGGTAGCGGGCATGCTTCTTTTCTGTCTTACTGTAGATCAAGATGTCATCAAGATACAAAACAATAAATCTTCCTATAAAGGGCTTGAACACATGGTTCATTAGCCTCATGAAAGTATTGGGTGCAACGGATAGGCCAAATGGCATAACCAACCACTGATATCGGCCTCCTTTGGTTTTCAAGGCAGTCTTCTATTCATCACCCTCCCTAGTTCTAATCTAATAGTAACCACTCCTCAAGTCCACCTTATAGAAGACTCTAGAGCCATAGAGCTTATCCAACATATCTTCTAGCCTTGGAATAGGATGTCTATATTTGATAGTTATCTTATTGATAGCTCTATTGTCTTCACACATCCTCATGCTCCCATCTTTCTTAGGAATGAGCAAGGCTGGCACAACACATGGGCTCAAGCTTTCTCTCACCATTGCCTTGGACACCAATTCCTCCACCTGTCTTTGCACCTCTTGAGTGTCTTTTAGGTTCATTTTGTAGGCGTCTATTAGGTAAAACATCCCCTAGAATCAAATCAATGTGGCATTGGATAGTTCTTGTTAGAGGGAGGCCGAGAGGGGTTTCTCTGGAAAGACATGCTTGTACTGATCAAGGATGGCTTTGTCTTGGGGGGTACAGGTTAGGTCTCTTCTTGGTTGGGACTAATTTGAAGAATCCATCCCTTGAAAGGTTAGAATTCATGTTGTGAGGCCTTGAGGGCTGGTTCCATAAGGGTGAGAATCATTTCAATGGGTTCAAAGTTTTTGGATAATATGGGGCTAAAGGGGAAAGGGTTATTGTCTTGCTATCCTTGGTAAATGAATAGGTATTCAGGTAACCATCATGAGTGTGATGTATGTGTCAAGGGAAAGAGGTACCTAAGGCAACACACATCAAGAAGAAATCAAAACTCAAAGATATACACAAAAGAGGGGTGGCACGGTCGTGCCGATTTGCACGGTGTGGCCGTGCCACTTTGCTGCCCCTGAAAGCTAAAAGAAGCTAACTTTGCACGGTTGAAGGCTTTTGATGTGTGGCTTTGATTCTAAGCCTTTTGAGTGGTTTAGACCGTGGGAATGAAATGAGAATGGAGGTATATGGAGGGAAAGAATGAGGGATTATGGAGGATATGCTAAGTGAAAGAAATTAACTCAAGAATTCAAGCTAATTACTTCACTTAGAAACCGTATGAATCAAAGTAGGATAGATAGAACTAAACCTTTGGATTGGATACAGAATCACCACCAATCTTTGAGTTTAGGGCCCTTAATCTTGATTAAGATACAGAATCACCACTTAATCAAGGTTAAGACTTACTTGAACACCACTTAGTTTGGCCCAAACTAAGATAAGCAACCAAGAGTTTGAAGGTAGAAAGCAAATGCTCTCAACTCGGTTTTTCATTCAATATATGTTATGTTCTTTCCATGGTTGTGAGGGAGGTTTAGTATGTAGCAACAATGAAGACCAAGCAAGCAAGCAAGCACCTCCCTTTTCCTTACTAGTGAGGAAAGGTGTTAGCTTAGCTTAATTACAACCGGTTTAGCTTAATACATAGTTTAGCAATGCTTAACTAATCTAATACATCAAATCATGAATCTAAACTTTGTCTAAGCCAATTATACATCAATTAAACTCATGCTTAGACATAATACAAGCTGAAAATGAAGCTTAGAGAGCATGCACCAGCCGAAATTCTTTGGTCACTTTTCGGCTAGCCAATGAGAGAAAGGAGACAACATTTTTTATTCCTTTACTCCCATTGGTTGTTCTTCCCCATGCTTCCACCAATCCAAGACACCTTGGAGCATGTGCCTTTCCTTGAGTTGTGTGCCATTCAACTTGCAACTAGAGATGGCCGGCTGTTGGTGAAGAATAAAACCGGTTCACTTGAACCGGGTTCAAGCCGTGGGGTAGCCGGTTTTCTAGCAAAGATTAACCTTAGCAAAAGTGATCATGATTTAGGTTTTAATCATGGGGGAGTAATTTTAGGATGTGTATAAACGCCCCTACCAAGAAATCAAGGTTAGGATGTGTGTAAGTGGGCTAATCAAACACATACATTAAACCGTGCAATTTGGAAGGCAATTTGGAAAGGTTTGGGAAAACTCCTTTGATTCTTTATCCTCTTGTCTGCATGATTTGAAATCAATGCTTGGACTTGATTGTAGACTTCTTGAGGATTCCAAAAATGCAAAAATTCATGACTTAAGCCATGGTTAGGCCTAAGTAATGACATTGACAAAATCGGGCATTTTCAAGGGTGCTAGCCTGTGAACACTTCCTTGAACTTCTTGAACTAGTTGGACCAATTCTTGTACTTTGGAGCTTGAATTAGACCTAGAACGAGTTGTTGGACCTTCTTCTTGGTCAATGGTGGTGGGGGCTCCATCAATGAGTTACCCTCCTGTCAAACAACCAGGGCCTTCCTAATAGCACATGAAATACATCCATAGGGATTATGTCATACCACACTTTATCAAAATAACTCTTGCCAATACAGAAAGCAACCAAACACCTAGAATTAACTTGCAAACTTTTACCTTGATTGAGCCACTGAACGTAGTAAAGGTGGGGATGCACTGAAGTTTGCAATCCAAGCTTCTCAATCAGAATGGTAGAAGCTATATTGGAGCACTATCTATGATCAAGGAGTAGACTTTGCCTTGGATTGTGCATCTGCTGTGGAAAATATGCTCCCTTTGTTCATCCGTGGCACTTTTCATCTGTGGCACTTCTCTAGACATTGAAGGCTCTTCTGATCACCAACATCTCTCCCTCATCTCGTTCAGCAACCACCTCCTCTCCTTATTGCTTTTCCAGCAAGCAAACTTCTGTTTCCTCCTCCATCTCTTCCTTCTAGCGGCTTGATATTATGTCGGAGTAATCACCCTTCTGTTGGGACAATAAGAGGCTATTTGCCCCAAGCCATGATGCTTGTATCTTCTCCTATTGGCATTATGGCTAGGTGGGGGGTTTGCTTTGTGGAGTTGTGGTCTTCAGAGCAATCTGAGATGAGTTGCTAGTTGGCTTAGGGGTCAACTGACTACTCTCCTTGTTGAAAGGTTGGGTTATGGGAAAGGTTTCGGGTGGTTCTTTCTTTCCTGCCTTGGATTTCTTTTGTTGCTCAACTCTATGAGCAAAGATACAAACATCCTCAAAAGTAGTATACTGCTACAGTTCAACAACATGAGACTACCTAGGGTCAAGCCCTCTAAGGTATCTCACTATAGTCTGATCCTCTAGTTCTTGGAAGTCATATTTTGTCAAGAGTTTTTCAAACTCTTGAGTGTACTCCTCAACAGTTATAGTTCCTTGCGTTAAACTATGCAATTGAGGGTAGTTATCTTGAAGGTAAGATGGGGGTAAGAACCTATTCTTGAGCTTGTATTTCATCTTAGCCCAAGTCCTGATTTAGGTCCTGATTTTGCTCCTCCCTTTCTTATCTTGCTTGGCATAGGTTGGTCTACTAGAGTGATACATACTTCCTTAGTCTCAAAGCTACCAACTTGACCTTCTTATCTTCTGGGATGTCTTTGTAATCAAAGATCCTCTCAATTGTATGCAACCAGTCAAGAAATTAGTCAGGTTCAAGTCTTCCTTCAAACTTTGGAACCTCTATTTTGATGTCAAAGTTGGTGGTGATGGTGATGGTGCCTTCAGCCTCTTCTATTCCTTGGTTCATAATCATCTTCACTAGAGGTGCCAAAAGGGTTCTCTCGGCTTTCAAACTCTCCATATGAATAACGTGAAGAGCTAGCTACATCAGATTGTAAGGCTATATTTTTGTTCTTGAGGGATTCCCCAAGCTGCTTCCTAAGATATTCATTCTGCTTCTCCAGATGCTCATAATTCTTCATTAAGGTGCAAATTTTTCTTCCAAGGTCATGTTGCTACTCATCTTGCCTGGACAATAACTGGTTCTTTGTGGTTATGTGTTTGGGTCAGAGGGTTGTGTTTGTGGCTAAGGTTCAGGCCTAGGAGAGTAGCCTAAGCTCTGATACCAAATATGATGGAGAAACAGGGAAGCGCAAGAGATGAGTAGATGAAAAACCAAGAACTCTCCAAATCTAATGTGCAATTTTGGGGCCACTTGAGATCATATTATTGACATCTTTTTACCTCCTTCAACGAGCGGAAAGGTTGCTTGCTGCAAAATAGAGTCAAAGTTGACTCGCCCAGACTGGACCTGCTGGAGTGAAACTGGCAGGGTGCTGACTGTGCTGGCTGAGCTTGAGCTGGCTGAATGAGCTGCTGTGATGGCTTCAAAAGGCGGGGCAACTTTTATCATCTACTGGCTTTAATGTGAGCTAGAAAATGAACTAAGTTGCTTCCAAAAATAAGTCGAGTGCTCACTGGATGAGATAACAAAGCATCATATAACAAAGTAGTGGCTTTATTGCCATGCATGAATGATGAATAGAACTGAAACCTTGACTTGTAACCTCCTCGATTAGTGCTGCGACATTTTGAGCTGGGGTGCCTGATTGACCTTGGTTTGTAGTGGGGTGGTCTCCGTCAGTATGATTGGAAAGAAAATTCAGAGACAGATGCTATTTCTGAAAGAGGGATGGAAAAAGAATATGCGGTGTTTGTGGTGTTAGCATCTTTCTTGTTTTATGCTTTTACCTTTTTTCTTTCTGTAATGTTTATTACATGCTTTCTGATCCTATTATACATTCAGACTTGCTCAGACTTGTTGAAAGCTGGAAATTAGTTTCTTATTAATAAAATAACTTAACCTTTGCGATAATCCTCCAAAAAGAGGGAAGGTGGGGGGGGGAGTCAGTTTTGTTTGATGCAAAATTTATTATGTCTTGACCAAATCGTTATACTCCATTTGTCCACAAAAGCTTGTCAAATTTTGGAAAACTAAAGAAAATAAGGAAACATCATTTATTACTCTACTCTATTAGATGGAAAGTCATGGTTTTTGCTCAATAAAGAAATTTTGGCAATTCTTATGGAACATTCATAAAGGAAAATTTTGCCAAGTTTAACAAATTCCATTTGCTCTAAGATAACGTCTATGTTTAACAACTTATTCTAATGGTGATGACTTCTACAGTTACAACCTATGGCTCCTTAAGCAATATCCAATTTTACTGTGTGCTGATGGCAAGACTAACGTCTGCTTAATGAATTTGAAGTCTCTGCATGTGATATGACAGCTTTATTGAATGGCCTTCCAAAGTTCTATGCCCTTCCATTGTGAAGGTTTGTGCGGTTTCTTTAGTATTGAAATTGGAATAGTTGCCAAAATCTGAGGAGAAAGATAAATGACAGAAACACTGTCGAGCAACTTGTTCTTCATGCAGCCCTTGGGCATTAGTCTGATTTGCTATTATTATATGTAACTCTTTGGCACGCATTTGGTCTTTACTTCTACACGATGAAATCGGTTGCAAATATGCCTGAATTTGTCTTTGCTGTTTGGCTGGAGTTTTCTCTTGCTCCTTCCCACCCTCCCTCTCTTCTTATTTTTTATTTATTTTTTGGGGTTGGTGGCTGTTTTTCTTTTCTGTTGGGGGGGGGGGGGTGTCTTGGCAGGAGTGGTAGGCAGGTTAGGTGCTGCTAGGAGAGGGTGGCTTCTACGTGCATGTGTTCTAAGATAGAGGAAGAACTTGCGATGCTTTGCAAGTAATGCTGGTTGCTTCCCTAGTTTGCATGTGTTCTAGATCACAAGCTGTTGATCTTTAAATGGTGAAATGAAATTGAATTGCCTAAGATAGAGGAAATTGAATTGCCCAAGATAGGACTGTTTTGGTTTTTGTTCTTGCTCTGAGGACATCTTTCAGCAGCCTTCAAGCATAGACACTGATATGACACATGGAGACGACATATCAACATGTAATTTTCTTTAATAAAAAAGTTAGGATATAGCGTGCTTGGTGGGTGTGCATTGATTAATATTGTTTATTTATTTATTTATTTGTATATTATTATGATTATTGTTTATTATTATTGTTTTATCCGTTTTACATTCTTAGTCATAATAGTAATGTACTCAAGTAGGATGTGCTAGCAGTTGTTAATTGAGTTAGTATTTTACACATCAGAAAACAAACATATTAAAGCTTGTAGATTTTTTTTTTCTTCTTTGTTCTTTGGGTGTATTTTAAAATTGTTCCAAACTTTGATGGTGTCCAAGAGTATTGGTGTTCGACACGTGTTTGATATGAGAAGTTTATGAGAGTGTCTGCGTCATGGGTTAACCGCCCCCCTTTCTTTCCCCTTTTTTTGGAGGGGGGTTTAAACGAATAATGTCTTTTAATAATTAAATTAAATTACCTGCAATTTCCAGTGTTGAGAGATGATTTATCCATCGTCGTATGAATGGCTGTCCATGTGTAACTTCATCTTGTGTGTCTTATGTTGAATTATGATCCCTAAGATATTCTTATCAAAATGATCCCTAAGATATTGTATTGGAATTTGGAACTCTCAATGAAATGACCTCCGTTACAGTTTTGGAGTAGTCCTGTCACTGGGCTGATTAAATGTTTCTGCCCTGCTTTATATGTAATAAGATATGGAAACTCCTGTTCTTATTTTTCTTTTCCACTTTTCTGGATTATGGAGCATTTAGATTTAGTTCTTTTCTGAGCAATGGATGTTCCATGAGTAATACTACTGGAGTCTTTAAGGTGAGTTGAAGGTCAAGAGCGTAAGATTTTCTTGGCAGTGAGCCATGAGTCAGAGAAGTTTTCTGACAACTATCATTTTTAGAATATATTGATTTTGTGGCTTGTTTACCGTGGTTTAGATGTACCATGAATTTCTGTATGACATGAGGAAGTATTGGCGGCTTTGTGACATTGCCTTTGTTTTGTTCCTTCTCCCCCTTCCCTTTCTTTTAGCATGTCCATTCTGAGGATTCGTTGTTTCTTGTCCCCCTTGGGTCTACCTTGTTTTTTTTCCTTGTTTCTTTTTTTTTTCTTCTTGGTTTTGTTTTTTTCTTTCTTGGAAGGGGAGTGTTGAGGTGGTTGGAGACATGAAGATTTAGTGTCTTTGCCCTGAAGCCATTCTAACCGTCAATGTCGTCTAGGAAGAGTCTTTTCTTGTGTTTTCTGGTTGAAAGTTAGATGGTATTGTTGATTATGTATTTTCTCATGTTATACTATCATTACACGATCCCCACCCATGCCATGACCCACAAAGGAAGAGAAAAGGACAAAGAATAAGAAAAAGAAAAAAAAAAGAAAAGAGAAATGTGGAAAAGAAAGGAAAGGAGAAGCAACCAAAGAAACAAAAAGACATACTTTGCCAACTATTATGAATCATGATATGTTGATCTGTGCCATTATAACTCCATGTCTGACTTTTGAACAGATACAAATGCAAATCATACTTGTTGCGAAACTTTGCTGAACTTGGATATGTGGATCCCACCCCCATCCAAAGGCAGGCTATTCCAGTCCTCCTATCTGTATGCCTTCTGTTCTAGCTATCCTTTGTAGAATGTAGATTTGATGCCTTACTGATTGTCTGTGTACAAGTCTTCGTTCTTGATTGCAAAGTATAACTTTTGGTAATATCTTTTGCACAGTACCCGAAGGGACGTGAATTCTTTCCTTGTGCTCCTACTGGATCTGGCAAAACTTTGGCATTTGTTTGCCCCATATTGATGAAGCTGAAGGTATGTATGTGCGCCATTCATAAGTCATGTACTGTAAAAAAAAGCAATAGATTTTTTATTGATGTTGATGTGACTGTTGTCTTGTCTCATTAGCATGGATTGAAAGATGGTATTCGTGCTGTCATTCTTTGCCCCACACGTGAGCTAGCTGCTCAAACAACTAGAGAATGCAAGAAACTCGCTGAAGGAAAGAAGTTCTATATCAAACTAATG
This sequence comes from Selenicereus undatus, assembly GCA_017589665.1. NCBI lineage: Eukaryota > Viridiplantae > Streptophyta > Magnoliopsida > Caryophyllales > Cactaceae > Selenicereus > Selenicereus undatus. Next base: position 43,223,399 of record JACYFF010031952.1, read on the forward strand.
ACTAAATAGCTTGCCAGAAATGCTGATTTTTCAAAATTGCGATGTTACATACTTGTGTCAACACCTCTTCGCTTGGAATTCGTAAAAGGAAACTTGATTTAAGTAGGTACATCATATGTGCACGTCTAAGTGCTCATACTGCGATTGAGAGACTTTGCATCCTTGTTCCTATGGCTATCTGCTTTTTCTGCTTTCTTCCTTTGGAAGAGTTAGTATAAGCATCAGTTTCTGCAAAATATTATGGTTCTCGATTGGACATATGAAATTGCATTGGGTTTGCATCTTGCTTTTTTTTTGATCCTATAAGTCTCACCACGTATAAGAAAAGAAAAGCAAAAGTCATGGCTATATAGAGAGTACACTTCAAGTCTTTCGTCATGTAACGTAGCATACGTCTTTCTTTTTCTTCCTTTGTCTTCCTCCTGGGTGAGTATTATGTCCCTATTCTTCATAATATCTTGTTGAGCTGTATGAGGGTTAAAAGTTAATAATGTCATTTTGACTATTTAAATGTCATTGAAATATGATTGTACCTGTACCTCCTGACATTCCCCCATAAAAGAATCAAACGTCTTATCTATGCACTAATTAATGATACTGACAGATTTATAATAAAATTTGCAGACGCACACCATCACCACCTCACGGTCCTCACCTTATGTGGTTCTCGCTTGGTTAGTAGGGTCTATGGCAATCCAAATTCAACCAACCTCATTCCTACTTGAAGACACCTTGTCCTCCAAAGACCCACCCATAATTTTGCGGTGAACATTTTTTCCGGTTTTGTCGGTTTAAAAAATCTTTTTGTAAAAACCATAGAAGTGGGGAAGGGGAGATAGCAGTTTGTTGGGTTTGTGGCCCAAAATCTGAGTCATCTGGGTGGCATGGTCACCAGTTGGCGCTGGGTCAAAGAGAGACGCATAGTTCAGAAGGCAGAGATTTGGCGCGGTCAGACCGTGCCACATGGCACGACCGTGCCACTTTAATGAAACTGAGTTTTCTCGGGTTTCGCGACCTAGGTTTTGCAGAAGAGCAAAAACACAGAGGGTGCCACGGCGAAATAGTGCGAGAGGCGATCTTGAGAGGTCCTAATCCTATTCCCAAAACACAATTAGTGAGATTGAGTGCAAATTGAGGGATTGTAACATCCAGAGTGAATCACGTATTGTGATTGCAATCTTTGTACTTCAGATTCTCATAGTGAATTGTTCCTGACTTGTCGCCGTCCGTGGTTTTTACCCACATTGGGGTTTTCCACGTAATTCTTGGTGTGTGATTTGTTCTTGTTATTGTTTTAGAATTTCTGTTTATCTATTCATCCTAATTACTTCCTCTGTGATATCGAATTGCGATTCGATTCAACCCTAACAAGTGGCATCAGAGTGAATTAGGGTTGTCAGGATGTCTTCAATCATGAAGGTTGATATCCAGAAATTCGATGGGGAGATGAGTTTCAATCTCTGGAAAGTACAGATGAGAGCTGTACTGATTCAACATGGGTTGTGGAAGGTCCTGCAGGGGCCTCACACGAAACCTTCAACAATGACTGATGAACAATGGGCTGAACACCAGAAGAAGCGTCGTGGAAAATCAACGGATGAGGATTGGGAGAAATTGGAATTGAAGGCAGTCTCCACCATACAACTGTGCTTAGCACCTCATGTACTGAGGGAGGTGCTTGATCGCACAACTGCGGTGGAACTATGGCCGAGGTTGGAAGAGCTCTACATGCAGAAGAGTCTTGCCAACAAAATTCGCCTGAAGGAGAAACTGTACACCATTCGAATGGCTGAAGGTACTCCTGTTCAGAGGCACCTGAACGACTTCAATTCAATACTGGTTGATCTTGAGAGCCTGGATGTCAAGATCAAGGATGAGGACAAGGCCATCCTATTAGTTGTGTCTCTACCACCATCGTACAAGCATTTCAAGGAGATAATGTTGTACAGTAACTCGGACACTATATCGTTCGAGGATGTGAAGTCAAATTTGCTCTCCAAGGAGAAATTTGACCAGGATGTTCATACAGACTCCTTGGAGGGGCTGATAGTTCATGGTAGACCTGAGAAGAAGGGGAATGACAAGGGGAAAAAGAGTCGCTCCAAATCCCGCAATCCTCACGCAAACAAGACCTGTCGCTATTGTGGCAAGTTGGGCCACATTCAGGTCAGTTGCTGGAAGCTGAAGAATAAGGAGAAGAGGGAAGGATCTGAGAAGCCTGCTTCATTTGAGTGTGTGATCGAGTCGGGGTCCGATGGAGATGTGTTGGTGGCAACCCGCATGTCCTTAGCCACCACTACAGGCAGGAGTATGGGCGATGAATGGATGCTTGATTCTGGCTGCACCTTTCATATGTGCCCCTATAGGGAGTGGTTTACTTCCTATGAGCCAGTGAACTCTGGAGTGGTTCTCATGCGAAATGACACACGGTGCAACATTGCAGGCAAAGGTACTGTGCAAATACGGACTCATGATGGGATCGTTCGGTTGTTATCCAATGTTCGTCGTGTCCCAGATATGACATGTTGCCTCATATCCTTGGGGACGTTGGAGACGAATAGATGTCGCATCATCATGGAACATGGCGTACTGAAGGTAATGAAGGGTGCCATGGTAGTAATGAAGGGGTTTCGCATGGGAAGCTTGTACATCCTGGATGGGACGACAGCTGCAGGGGTGGCTGCAGTTGGTTCAGTGTCATCTGATGCTGATGAGACTCGCTTGTGGCATATGCGTCTGGGGCACATAAGCGAGAAGGGGATGACCCTCCTTAGCAAGAAGGGTCGTCTGGGTAGCGTTGGGACTAGCAAGTTGAGCTTCTGTGACCATTGTGTGCTAGGGAAGCAGAAAAGGGTGAGCTTCTCTACAGCGCAACATCGCACTCAAGGAGTGCTTGACTATATTCACTCGGACCTTTGGGGTCCATCCCGAGTGCCTTCAATGGGAGGCAAACGCTACATGCTTACCTTCGTGGATGATTTTTCGCGCAAGGTATGGGTATACTTCTTGAGGCAGAAAAATGAAACCTTCACTATGTTCAAGAAGTTCAGGGCCCTAGTTGAAAATCAGACTGGGCGAAAGGTTAAGAAACTCAGGACGGATAATGGGCTTGAGTTTGTCGAGTCAGAGTTCAATGAGTTTTGTGCCATCAATGGCATAGCACAACACAAGACTCTGGTCGGGAAACCCCAGTAGAATGGGGTTGCAGAGCGTGTTAATCGGACACTTCTGGAGAAAGCAAGGTGTATGCTTTCTAATGCGGGGCTTTGGGACCGCAAGGGATTTTGGGTTGAGGCTATCTCCACGGCATGCTACCTGGTGAACCGGTCGCCACACACGTCCCTTGACTTCCAGATTCCAGAGGAGGTGTGGTCGGGTTATCCAGTAGACTACTCTATTTTGAAAGTTTTTGGGTGCCCGGTGTATGCCCATGTGACCAATGGGAAGTTGGCACCTCGAGCAGTCAAGTGTATGTTCCTTGGGTATGCTACAAAATCCAAAGGATACAGGATGTGGTATCCTGAATTGAAGAAGGTCATCCAGAGTCGCGATGTGACCTTCAACGAGTCTGCCATGCTGTCACCTACAGCAGACTCGAAATTGCCTGGGGTTGGTGCTCGAGACTCGACGAGCATCGACAAGGAGGTGGAGATTGAGGTGGAGCGTGTTTCAGCTCAAGGTGGAGCTGATGCTCAGTCAGCCCAGCAGAATGATACTGCTGCGCCTACTGCTGCTAGAGCGGATCGGCCTCAGGTGGAGGAGGTCGATCACTCCATTGCTCGTGATCGTCCTCGGAGGGAGATCCGGAGGCCGGCCCGATACACTGATGAGGAAAGCTTGCTAGCATATGCACTCTCCGTTGCTGAGGAGGTGTCTGAAGGGGAAGATCCCTCCACCTATAGAGAAGTTGTCTCGTGTTCTAATTCCCAGCATTGGGAATGTGCTATGCAAGAGGAGATGGATAGTCTCCACAAGAACGGGACCTGGGATCTTTGTCAGCTACCTAAAGGCCGAAGGGCCTTAACTGCCAAGTGGATCTACAAAAGGAAAGAAGGTATTCCCGGTGTAGAGGCTGCCAGATGGAAAGCGAGGTTGGTTGTTCGAGGATGCAACTAAAAGGAGGGAGTTGACTACAATGAGGTATTTTCTCCTGTGGTAAGACACACATCTATTAGGGTGTTGCTTTCCTTTATGGCTATGTACGATTTGGAACTTGAGCAGTTGGATATCAAAACTGCCTTCCTCCATGGGGATTTGGAGGAAGAGATATATATGAAACAACCTAAGGGGTTTGTGGTTTCTGTGAAGGAACACATGGTGTGTCGGTTGAAAAAGTCATTATATGGACTAAAACAGGCTCCCAGACAGTGGTATAAAAGGTTTGACACCTTTATGGTTGGGCATGGGTACACACGTAGCAAATTTGACAATTGTGTGTATTACAGACAGTATGAGAATGGGTTTTGCATATACTTATTACTGTATGTGGATGATATGCTGATTGCCTCCAAGGATCGTTCCTTGATTAGCAAATTGAAATCTCAACTTTGTGAGGAGTTTGAGATGAAAGATCTTGGTGCAGCTAAGAAGATCTTGGGGATGGAGATCCAGAGGGATCGAAAGGGAGGTAGATTGTTTCTATCTCAAGGTCGCTATCTTGAGAAAGTGTTGGATCGTTTCAACATGCAAAACTGCAAGTCAGTTTCAACCCCATCTGCTGCACATTGTAAACTGTCTGCTGGTTGTTGCCCAACAAGTGAGGAGGACATCGAGAGTATGTCTCATGTACCCTACTCTAGTGCAGTTGGCAGTCTGATGTATGCCATGGTCTGCACTAGACCTAACCTGGCATATGCGGTGAGTGTGGTCAGTAGGTACATGCACAATCCTGGGAAGGATCACTGGGAGGCAGTGAAATGGATCCTTCGATATGTGAAGGGAACCGTTAGTAAGGGATTGGTATTTGACAAGTCCAAAGCTACTACCTGTAATGTGGTAGGCTTTGTGGACTCGGACTATGCTAGGGACCTCGATAGAAGGAGGTCGACTTCTGGGTATATCTTTGCTGTTTGTGCTGGTGCCGTCTCTTGGAGGGCATCCTTGCAGTCGGTTACAGCCTTGTCTACAACTGAGGCTGAGTACATAGCTGCATCAGAAGGAGTGAAGGAGGCCACCTGGTTGAGGGGGCTAGTCATGGAGCTTGGAGTTCATCAGGATACCACGGTGGTGTATTCTGATAGTCAGAGTGCAATACATCTGACTAAGAATGATGCTTATCATTCTAGGACGAAGCATATTAGTGTCAAGTATCATTATGTGAGAGACACAGTGGTAGCAGGGGATATTGTAGTCAAGAAGGTACACACTTCTGAAAATCCTACTGATATGCTTACCAAATCCCTTCCTGTAGCCAAGTTTGAGCTTTGCTTGAACTTGGTAGGTGTTGGTTCTTACTAATGGCCCTGCGGGGCATTCCCCTCGGTGTGAGGGGGTATGATGGCGGCTTTGCATTGGGTTCGATTGTTGAATGTTTTTGGGTTGTTGGAGATTTTGGCCCAAGGTGGAGATTGTTGGGTTTATGGCTCAAAATCTGAGTCATCTGGGTGGCATGGTCACCAGTTGGCACTGGGTCGAAGAGAGACGCAGAGTTCAGAAGGCAGAGATTTGGCACGGTCAGACCGTGCCACATGGCACGATCGTGCCACTTTAGTGAAACCGAGTTTTCTCGGGTTTCGCGACCTAGGTTTTGCAGAAGAGCAAAAACACAGAGGGTGCCGCGGCGAAATAGTGCGAGAGGCGATCTTGAGAGGTCCTAATCCTATTCCCAAAACACAATTGGTGAGATTGAGTGTAAATTGAGGGATTGTAACATCCAGAGTGAATCACGTATTGTGATTGCAATCTTTGTACTTCAGATTCTCATAGTGAATTATTCCTGGCTTGTCGCCGTCCGTGGTTTTTACCCACATTGGGGTTTTCCACGTAATTCTTGGTGTGTGATTTGTTCTTGTTATTGTTTTAAAATTTTTGTTTATCTATTCATCCTAATTACTTCCGCTGTGATATCGAATTGCGATTCGATTCAACCCTAACACAGTTTAAGGTGACAACCATCACAAATGTTAACAATTAATAAAAATTATACAGCCTGAAAGTCTCCTGCCACTATAGAAACATTCCAAGACACACTAACACAACATGGCAAATGACAAATTACCAGTTGGAATTCAATTTGCCGAAATGGCACAAGTGGGAAAGTTAAAGTGCCCTAATGATCAGATTTATTTGTGCAGATGTGTATGATAGGTGCAGCAAGTCATTAGTAGGTGCCTAGGAGTTAAAAGGGCGCTGAAAGTCAAACCTAAGTTATGTGGCCTTGATCTAGACCTCCAGAGACTCTTCCAGGCCACATCGTTTGTGACTCACAAATGAGTCAAGTTAATATGAAAACTTCATTTCAGTTCTTACACTTCGGAATATTCACCCTTTCACTTCCTTACAAGTGCATCTGTGCGACTGTGCTCCTCTTAATGCATCCAAACAAATTGGATTTTGTCTTCCCTCCAGCATCTTGTCCTATTCTGAGCGTCTTCTCCTCTTGATGTTTCCCTAATCTTTTTGAGTCTTGTTGGAACCAATCTTATATACAGTCACCCATCCAAGGAGTCATCCTCATCTCTGTAACCATCATCTTTTGAACTTGATTCTACTATATTAGATAACATTTAAAGCTATATAATGAAGCAAGTCTACCCACTATGGGGTAAAAACTCCTCTTCAGTTTTGTTGGGATCTTCTTATCATTCGAAGTTTGTGTGCTTGCCTCCACATTTGCCATTTCAACCTTGTGAGTTGAACGATATCCTCGTCATTTTGCCTTTACCTTGTACTATCTATTCTAGGAATCTGAACTTATGAGCCCTTGGTATGGCAATATTGCCAATGGTTACGTCTCCATCTTGCTTTCCCTCTTATCTGCTAAAGTTAGATTACAAGTACTCCTTCAACCTGCTGGCCCTAGTTTATCGAAAACCGTTGGACTCCAGGGTGTCTATCCACTGTGCTAACTTGATAACTCCTCTAGTCGGGTCAATAAGAATAATATCATCAACAAATAATATATCATCGACAAATAATCTACACCATAGTATCTATTCTCGAGTCTCCCTAATGAGCTCATTCATAATGATATTTAAAATTGAAAAGAACACGGCTTAAAGCATATCTGAGGTACAACTTGATATCTATTGAGAAATGCTCTACTTGTCCTAGCGTCTTTACGAGTTCACACTTTCCTATCTTTAACAACTTGGATATGTGGAGCTGTGACAACCTTCTCCAAGCATCTCCATGACACCTCCCAGATCTTCTGTCATTAGTTTTTTCTAGGTCTTTGAATGCCATCTGTAGATTGTTTTCCCTGGCTTTATAATTAGACCTGGCAAATGGGTCATTCGGTTCGGGTACGGGCTGGGTCAAGTTCGGGTCGGGTCGGGTCATGTTCGGGTTAAGTGACATTTTGGGTCGTTTCGGTTTGGGTCGGGTATGGTTCGGGTCGGGTCGATTTCGGGTCAACCAATTTTTTGTGAAATACGCTCGTCATGCCAAAACAACCAACTTTGTTGAAAATTTCGGGTCGGGTATGGTTCGGGTCGGGTCAATTCGGGTTTCGAGCCACTTTCGGGTGAGCATATTTTGGGTGTCGGATCGGGTATGGGTCAGGGTCATTCGGTTCGGGTTTCAGGTCTCGGGTCAGTTTTGCCAAGTCTATTTATAATGATTCAGAAACCTTCTTATGATGTTGTTATCGTTTTAATTTACCGCAAGTGCACAACGTAGCTGTAACTAGCAATCGGCAAGTACGGGTCGAATCCACAGGGAAGTTGGCTTCAACTACCAGAATTAATTAGATCGCTCAAGCTAGGCAATCACAATTTTGGGTTGAAGACTAAACTAAGAGAAACGATAGCAACTAAAAAGTGAAGTAAACGGCAGAATAGAAAGCACCTAAGTTGGAATTAACAGCACGATTATGCTAGTGAATCAGTTACTAACCCAATCACACATTCCCAAGCATGCATCACAAATGGATGGATTGTCAATTAAGCCCATCTTCTCCCTCTCTCAAGGGTCGAGGACTAATCCTAGAACCATAGTCGCCTATTTTCATGGGACTAAAGGTTGAAGGATTACAAGATTCACAATCTCTAATCCCAATTAGAACTTAACTATTTTCATGTTGAAATCCTAATTGTCTACTAAGACGCACTAGATAAAGGTTTCGTCTCTCAACGCTCCCTTAAACCCCAATAAGAACGATGAATGTTCTTTCGAGCATTTCATCGAGCATGTGGCATGCATAACAGAATTCATAATCGCAAAACAAAGGGGAAACATGGATTGGGCCAGTACAAGATTCAACCATACATATTCGGCGTCAATCCCAACCTAAGTTGAGGGATTTAGCCACACTTCACATTTCTAACAACAACTATGACATTCAATTCCATAACTATTGCAAACTTCAAGATAATCAAGAACAAGAGCAAAGAATTGAAAATCAAGAGCGAGAAGAGGATTCAAAGAAAAGAACCTGTAATTAATTGAATAAATTCAAGGAAGAACAAGCTTTAATCCAATAGCGAAATCGATAATGCGAAAATAAACACTCTCTACTAAAACCTAAAAATCGCCTAAAGGAAGTTCAGGGAAACAAAAACTGAATGAAACTGAATGAATGTCAAAAACATCCCCTGAAGGAAAATTAAGTCGCGACGCGGAAACGGGGGTGGCACGGTCGTGCCCAGAGGCACGGGATGACCGTGCCAAAACTCTGACAACACCCGAAGCACCGACCAAGCAGGACCGGCCACGCCACGCAGCACGGCCACATCGTGCCACGTGGCACGGTCAGACCGTGCCAAGTGGCACTGGCTTGGCTTGGCCGGTTCTTCGTCCTCTGGTTGTGCCGCGCATGCGTTCGATCCCCCGGGACTTCCGTACGACGCTTTTTCGTGGTTTTACTTGTCTCATTAGCACTCCTTTCTGCCAAATGTTGTTCACCTTTCCTTTTCTTCAATCGAGTTCCTGAAAATATTGAAAGATGCTACATAAGTAAAAAGTATGCAAAAGGAAGCCGATTTGACCATTCCTTAACAAAATTAAACGTGAAAATGGGGGAGGAAATGGGTCAACTAGGGGCTAAAAATAGTACGAAATAGAGGTTCATCACGCCCCCATGCTTATCTCTTGCTTGTCCCCAAGCAAGACTACGCTATGAAGATCAGGGAGGATGGTGGACCTCTAAACACACCTCTTCAAGGGAAAGGGTGGAGGACCGACGAATCATGCTAATCATGCATCGAAGGTGGTCGAGTCAAGGTGTGCCAGATAATCTCAATAAAAGCGCATGCAATATCATCCATGAATTAGCTTGCCCAAATGAAACACACCATACACCCTAATGTTGAAACACATAGTAGGACATAACCTTCCTCGACAAATGGTGAGTAAGCAAAACTAGTAGGACCTCACTTTAGGGCAAAGTGGAACACTCCCCTCAACGTGAAATATGTAACAAGGGCACGTTCAATACTCTAATCAATTAGGCAAACTACCATATGCTTGGTAACGTTCTCCACTCTCCACCGCAGGAATGCAATATGCAATGTGTCAATCAAGAGGACTTGCGATAAGGATGTAATGCAGTTAAGGTCAAGGGTGCGAAGTGGAATAATTTGGGAGAAGTGGAGCTATTAGCCAAAGACTAGGGAGCAAGAACACTTCCACAATCAACGCTAAGATTACAACCTCACACAAACTTGCGAATCGAGCAACAAATCTCGCAAAAAACTTCTAAGGATGAACCAAACAAGCTTATTGCAGAAAGCTTCCACACTACCCATTTTATTTGCAACTTCTCTTTCTTTTTTTTCTTTTTTTTTGAGAAGCAAAAAGGATGCCCCTTGGATAGCGCCGGAAGTACCAAAAAAATCGATTCGCACTTTTCTCAAAATGGGCCACTAGTATTATACCCGCAGTGAATAATCAAACGCCCGAGATATACCCAACTAGATTGTGGAAGTGTCGCCCCACTAGACCTTGACAAGGGTGAAGGAAATATACATAGGTCAAGTGTGTAATTGATGTGGTGCAACAACAACAATCAAGGGGAAAGGCACAAAGGGCTTCCAAGGGGTAATCATGCAACAACGGGTGGCTTTCTGGCTAATGTGGCTGCGTGAAGAAAAATGGTCTCAATCATGTCAACACATGCAATTGCTAAATGCAGTTTCAAGGAGAACGAGACCAAGTTCTAGAGATGCTTCATGGAGGAGTCACATATGAAAGGAAGTAGAGACTATATGTAATGAATAGTCATTAGGCTCAAGAATCTCACAGGTAACTCTACCACAGTCAAGTGACTTACTCCAAAGTATGTTCCATTTATCAAGGTCAATCAAGTCAAACCACATGAAACTCAGGGGTAGTTAGCATGCAACACAGGGCAAAGAAATTACAGATGACAAAGACAAATACAATTTACACAAAATCTCACACCAAGACAAGTCATGCGTCAACACACAACCCAACATGATCAATCAATCATCACCCCTTTCAATCTCATCACAAGAGGGGTTTCCTCACACATTTATTAGAAAACAACGAATCTAACTAAGAAAGCGGTAAAGGATATAAGGGAAAACGAAGAGAAGGGCAAGACGTAGTACCTGAAAATCTTAAGGAGGCCCAGCTTGATCATTTCTCCTTTTGCGATGCAAAATCTAACCCTATATGCTCTAAACTACATGCTCTAATAATAAAAAGATAAAAACAACCTAGTGTAATTATATGAAGTCCTATCTAAATGATGTAAATGCAACATGCCATTCAACCAATACCCCAAAATCCACCATTCCCATTCAAAGAGCGATAAGCACACCCCCCCACACTTGAGGTTTTCATGGTCCGCAATGAAAATGATGCAGAAAAAGGGCAAGGGAAGGGGGAAGGGAAAGGAACGAAGAGGGAAAAGAGGAGGAGGAAGGGTGGGAGTGACACGAATTTTTTTTATTTTTTTTTTTCAGAGAAAAATGTCTTGGGTTACCTCCCAGGAAGCGCTTGTTTAAAGTCCTTAGCTTGACCCTTAACTCCAAATAGTAGACAGTGATGATGCCGGAGGTGGCCTGGGAGATGGGCAATGGTACGAAGTAGGATCCTTTACCTTCCCCAGTACAAGTAGCAATGGCTGCGGAACGAGTGGGGACGGCCGCAGAGAAAGTGGGGGAGCCTTCAAACAGCATGTGGGGTCCCCCATTTCCATCAGATATGTCCACCGAGAGAATAGCATTAACGGGTGAGATGGGGATAGGCTCCTTGGAGGGCGGGGGAAGAACAAGCGCTAGGGCGGGGGAAGAACAGGCACTGAAGGTGGAGTGGGAGGAGGGAAGTTGAAATCCATCATCTCCCCGTATATAGTGAATGACATGGTGCCTGTCTGCACATCGATCACCACGCCGACAGTTGCAAGGAATGGGCGACCTAAGATGAGTGGAGCTGAAAAGTCCTCATCCATGTCGAGAACGATGAAGTCGCAGGGGATGAGGAACTTGCCCACCTGGATCGGGACATCCTCCAGAATTCCAACAGGCTGCCTGATGGAGCAGTCTGCTAGCTGAATCATCATGCTGGTGGGCGTGAGGTCCCGTAATTGCAGCTTCTGGAAGAGAGAGAGCGGCATGAGGCTCACACTGGCGCCCAGATCGCAAAGGGCTCTCTCGATCTGCATATCCCCTATGCAGCATGGGATAGAGAAGCTGCCAGGATCCTGCAGCTTTGGTGGTAATTGTCGCGGTAAAAGTGCACGACAGGATCCGAAAATGGGGGTCACTGGAGTAACCCCAGGTTCTCCCTTCTTGGACATGAGAGCTCTTAAAAACTTAAAGTGTGCAGGTGCATTCTTGAGAGCTTCCAAAAAGGGGTTACTGGCGTAGATTCGGCGTAGGGTTTTCAAGAATCAAGCAAATCTAGGTTCAAGCTGACGTAGCTGGGACCATGCCAGTCGCTGGGGGTAAGGCACTAGGGGCTGATAGGTGCGGGTAGGAGGTGGCAGACTAGGCTCCCCAGTGAAGCTCAGATTCTCTTCTCTCGTCTTCCCCTCAGTTCCTGCAGAATCAGGAACTGTAACTACCTCTTGGAGAACCATCACCGGGCTCTCCCCTAACCCCTCTTCCATCGTGGAGATGGCATTGGCATGGTGTCGGGGTTGACATCTGGCTGGCCTGGAAGTTGCCCTTTAGGTCGGGATAGGAGGCTCACTTGCTGGGCAATCTGGGCTATTTGCGTGTCCATCGTCTTCTGATGGGTGGCCATAGCATCTAACCTGGAGGTCAGCAGATGGATTGACTCCTTAAGAGTCTTATTGGTTGTGGTCTGAGTCGCTATGAAGCGCTCCATAAGACTCTCCAGGTGAGATGTGGGTTCAGGAGGTGGAGGGGGTGGAGTGTAGGGAGCTCGGTTGTGGAAACCGGGTGGCTGGTTGGGATTTTGAGGGTGAGGGTTGGGATTTTTGTAGAGAGAATTCATGTGGCCTTTCCAACCCTGGCTGTAGGTGGTGGGATGAGGGTTATTTTGAGGAGGTGTGGTGTAGTTGTGGTACGCATTGACATGTTCAATGCTGGAGGGAGCATTGTAACATTCAATGGAGGTGTGCCCCTGGATGCCACACGCTTCGCAGTATGCATGGGTCCCCATGGATGACCCCGAAGATCCACCTGGAGTGGGAGAAGTGCCCACTTTGTCTAGCCTCTGTGCTAGCGCATCCACCCGACTGGCTAGAAGGGTCACAACATCGACCGCGTACTTGCCACTGCTCCTATACGGGGTGGCTCTATCACTTGCCCAATGATAATTGTTGGAAGCCATCTCTTCCAACAAGACCTTTGCTGCCTCGATCGACTTACCCATGAGAGCTCCTCCTGCAGCGGCATCCACTGAGATTTTCACTGACTGTTCTAGCCCATTGTAGAATGTTTGGACTAGAAGCCAGTCATGAACACCATGATGAGGGCACTGCCGCTGGAGGTCCTTGAACCTCTCCCAAGCTTCGTAAAGGGACTCACCATCCCTTTGAAGGAAAGAAGTAATCTCAGTCATCAGCTTTGCAGTCTTGCCCGGTGGAAAATACTTGCTGAGGAAGGCCTCAGAGAGCATCTCAGAGGTGGTGAATGAATTAGGCTCCCCATTTTGTAACCAGTCACTGGCTTTGTCCCTCAACGAGCAAGGGAAGAGCCGCAGCCTAATTGTATCAGTGGACGCTCCGTTGATCTTGATAGTGTCGCACTTCGCAAGAAATTTGCGAAGGTGCGTATTGGGGTTTTCAGATGGGTGTCCGCTGAATTGCTCCCGCTCCACAAATGAGATCAGTGTTGGGCTGAGCTCGAAGTTGTTAGCCTCTACTGCGAGGCTGACTATGGAGGAGGTGATGCCCGATACTTGTGGCAGAGCATAGTCCCGAAGCACCCTATTATCTTCCTGGGCCATCACCACTGCCTCTTTCTTCCTCCTTCTCGCTTCTCCGCTACGTCGGCGTGCAGCTGCTTCTATCTCAGGATCGAGGGGGATAAGATCTTGATCCCTCTTACTCCTCCTGCGCATACACAAGCAAATAATACCCGGCGTAAACAGTTTCTAGCAAAAAGAAGAAGAGTGATAAACTAAGGCAAAAGAAAAGAAAAAAATGCCTAGTCTAGAGTACGCTAATCGATTCTAATATTGAAAGGCGCAAGTTCCCCGGTAACGGCGCCAAAAACTTGTTGCAGAAAAAGTTTTAATATTTATAAACCCCAAGTGCAAGGTGTATCGTTGAGTACTTGAGGTGTCGTCTACAGGGAATTGTGTTTCCAACTACCAAAGTTCACTGGAGCGTATCAATTTAGGCTAGATCAAAGGTGAAAGAGGAAAACTAAACTACGCTAACAAACATAGAAAAAGCGACTTGGAGTTGTGATTTGACCAATGGACAAGCCAACAAATCGAGACGAGTCCTAACCTACCCAAACTACAACACGAACTAGAGATGATCGGTTGCACCATCAAGGACCACCCAGACCCTCTCTCAAGGGTCATGAGCTAGTCTAATTAGCCTAACCACCTATTTTCATGGGGTTAGCCCAATTAGACCACAAAACTAGCAACCCTGGACCTAGCTCGATTCGGATACTATTTTCATGTCTCGAACTCGGCTATTCCCTCTCCCACACTAGCTAATTGACCTCACTTCTCAACATAAGTCAATCACCCAAAAATATGGATGAAAGCTTTCTCAAGCATTTCATCGAACACTTGGCGAGCGTGAAGGAAAACTCTAAGTTCTAAGCATAGATTGGGTATGGTTAGGCCAAATACAAGACTAATTAGCCATCAAGAGGCTAATCACAATCCAAGCCAACACAATCTACCAACAAAACATCACAAACACATGAAAACCTAAACTAACAAACAAGAATGTAAACTTGAAGAACAAAACAAAGAGGATGAAATAAAACACATCTAAACAACTAAATAACATGAATTAACAACAAAAACTAAACATATAAACTAAAAAAAACAAATACAAGAATTAAAACTAACAAAATATAAACAAGAACAACATATAAACTAAATAGAGAAAGAGAGAGAAAACTTAGTCTTGAATTGATAGAAAGAGCTTGAAATCCAAAGGTTGAATCCAAGATTACAATCTTCAATCCTAAACTAATCCTTCTATTGAGGTTTTTATTTGATAAACTAACCTACAATCTAACCTAAGAATCGCCAGAGAGAAGCACCAAGCGACCCCAAACGACCCCCCACGAAGGAGGGTTAACTAGAAAAATCCGAGCGAACGGCGAACAGGGGGAGAGGCACGACCGTGCCTATGTGGCACGGCCCCACCGTGCCATGTGGCACGGTGTGGGCGTGCCACATTGCTGGCCGGCTCTGCCGGTTGGCGCCCGTTTTTCCTTCTTTTTGCCTGTTTTGACCCTTTTTCGCCCGTTTTCGCGGTAATTGCTTGGTTCAACTTATTACCTGCAAGAATAGACAAAACAAGTAAAAATCTCAAAGAATACTGAATAAAACAAGAAAAACTCTAAAGATTACGTTATTATACGAGCTAAGATTAGGCGAAAAAGGCATGTAAAATGCGACAAATTATCGCCTAACAGATGTGTATTGCTTGCATTGTTTGTTAGTCTTACTGACGTAAAGCCAAACTGATTTTTCAAAATGTTTATGCCCCTTAACCTTTTTCTCTCACCCTTTCTTAAGATTCCATAGTATGACTCAGTAACTTGATACACTTAGTTGTTGTAACTGTTGGAGCACTATATGAAGCGGGAACCCTGTGTTTTATGCTATGGGATAAGTCTACTGACTCTATTCTCGTGGCATTTTGCCGTCTTGAATATGACAGTAGTAAACCAATTTAATCCTTCTCCCAAGCATTTCCATTTCTTCATATCTATATCACTGCTGGTATACTGTCTGGTGCATTGCATTTCCGTTCCTCATCTTTCACAGTGGCTTTTTTTTATCTCTTCTTCACTTGTACAATGACAAAACCTGAAATTCTGATTCCGCTGGTGAATACCCTTGTTCGCTTATCTGGGTGTTGCCATTACTTACACCATTGACGATTAAAAAAATAATGTTGCTCTCTCTCCTTTATCCTAGCTGCCTCCAGAAGAACTGCTTATCTGGGTGAATTCCCTAGTCTTCGTATTTTGATATGGCCTTTCATCTGCTTTACACTTGACTTCCATGACTGCTTTCCTTTTTTCCCCCTTCGCATCCTGATAATCTACTGGTTTTTTGTCTTGTCCTCGTGTAAGTTATAAAAATATTTCCAGGAAAAACGTACACATTTAAATTGTCAAGCATAGCATGCTTCAGTAGTACTTAGAACCCCTGGGGCTATTTCTGTGTGTCCTTGGAGTATTCCATGCCCCCCCTTTTGTTTTGAATGAGTGGAGTATATATATAAATTTTGATGCTTCTTGACTATCTATTTGCCATTGCGCAGGGTTGAATTTCTTGTTCTTGATGAATCGGATAAGCTGTTTGAGCTTGGTTTTGTGGAGCAGATTGATTTTGTTGTCAAGGCATGCTCAAATCCCTCAGTAGTCCGTTCATTGTTTAGTGCTACGTTGCCTGATACCGTTGAGGACCTCGCACGCACGTTGATGCATGATGCTGACAGGATTATTGTGGGCAGAAAGTACGTATAGATTTTTAATTATGTTTCAGTGGCATAGTTAAGAATTTTTTCCCCTTATATATGATTTAGTTGCTTGACTTTGAGATGCTTCAAAAGAGTTTTCTTTCCCTTGTGCTCGAACAAGGAATGATATTCATGTCATTATTTGCATCAGAATCGCCAATCCAACTTTGCTTAACAATGAATCAATAGCTAATAGCTATGTTTTGCTGACACCTAGGATTTTATTGGTATAGCCTGTGGATGATCTCAATTGATGGCACTCTAATTATCCTGCTCCCACATTTATTTTGGACAGGTTTGATCTCTGTGGGTACAACAACTCCTAGTGGGTCCCGCTTGTGCGGGGTCTAGGTAGATCCAAGTGTAAGCTGTCTTACCTTTGAAGGTAACATTACCTACAGAGATGTTTGATCTCTGTGGGTCTGTGTGTAATTTGGAGAGTGGCGGAAGGTTAGAAGAGGGGGGAGAAATCGTACTGGATGGGAGAGCAATACCGAAAGTCGCTAAATTTAAGTATCTGGGCTCGATCATCCAGCAGAATGGGGACATTGACGAGGATATTAGCCAGCGGATTAGAGTGGGCTGGCAAAAGTGGAAGTCAGCGTCAGGGGTGCTGTGTGACAAGAGAATACCCACTGGATTGAAAGGCAAAGTCTATCGGATGGTAGTTAGACCGGCTGTTCTCTATGGATCGGAGTGTTGGCCCCTAAAAAAGACGCAGGTCCAAAGGTTGATAGTAGCTGAAATGAGAATGGTCAGGTGGATGTGTGGGTTTACGAGATTAGACAGAATTAGGAATGGAGTAATCAGGGGCTTAGCTGGAGTGGCCCCCATAGAGGAGAAGATGAGGGAATCGAGGCTCAGATGGTTCAGCCACGTGAAGAGGAGAAGTGCGGCCACCCCAGTGCGAAGGTGTGAGACGATCACCCCCCGGTGGTAAGAGAGGGAGAGGTAGACCGAAGAAGAGTCTAGAAGAAGTGGTGAGAGAGGACTTGAGAGTTGTTGGTCTGACGGAGGACATGGCTCAGGATAGGAGGCGGTGGTGGGATAGGATTTTTATCTCTGATGGTAGGGGCCCGGCTTCGTAGGTGGCAGTAGCTTAGGCAGTAGTCTCTGTTTTTGTGCTTGTCTTGCAGGTCGCGCTTTTCTGAGTTGTGACGGCGCCCCCTAATTTGTTGAGGTATGTCTCTGATCCCTCTTTATTTGCTACCCGGAACATTTTCTCTCCATTTTTCTCTTACTCGGTAAATGATCTCGCAATCGTTGTTCTCTTACTCGGTAAATGAGGTTTTTTTTTTTTTTTTAAAACCTTTTTCACAAAACTGTTTTCGTGGTTCTTATGGAATCAACCTCTCTATGGGTAGGTATACCAATAGAGGTAAGGTTGTCTACAGTTGGATCTCCCCAAACCCCGCGAAAGCGGGACCCACACTGGGAGTTTGTTGTTGTTGTTGTGGTGGGGGGAGCAATCATGATTTCTAGAAGTGAATTCAGACCCGGTTAAAGCCACTCTGCATGTGTTAGTTATTCTCTGCTTATGTCTTACCCAAGATCCAGCACTCAGCTGATCTTAGTTTGTTAAATTAGCAAAGTGCCAGTACAGAAACACTACATCGTCATTATGAGTTTGCAACTAGCCTGAGTGCTTTATGCATTTGCTTTATCTGAATATTTCATGGATATCTTGGTTGTTAATACCTCCCTGGTCTTGGAGTCATGTTACAGGTCTTTTTCTTTTTTATTTTTTTGTGTGCCGAATACAACCCCCCCCCCCAAAAAAGAAAAGGATATCTGATAATTCTGTTACTTTTATTAGGAATACGGCATCTCAAACAATAAAGCAAAAATTGGTCTTTCCTGGAAGTGAAGAAGGGAAGCTTATTGCTCTTAGAATTTTACCGAGGTAAGCATTTGATATCTGCAGCATTAATGTAAGACCATCGTGTAATGTGTTGACTTGGGTTTGGAGATGTTTGAACATTTGCCTTCTTGCCCTGGGCAAGTAAAGCGGTTGTTTTTGCATGGGACAACATGATCTTTGTGGTCTCCTGTAGTCTTTGAGTCTCATAAACGAGTGTAAATGTTGGCATGCAGGCTAGTTTCTATGGTGGAAACATAGACCTTTGGAGTATCTCACCTGTCCTCTCTAGTGACCAGGCAGCTGCTATATCATTGTGACACCCCGTGGTTCAGCACTGTAGCTTGGGAGTGGGGAGGGACCGACCTTGGATCTGTTTGGGACTTGACCTGGTGCGTTTTGGTGTGAAATAGGGCCTTTAGACGATTTTACTTTCCGAAATTGAGTTTGCGCTTGAGATAATATTGTGAAGAAAATGGAATTGAAAATTCTTTTGCGTTTAAAGTGAAATATAAACAAAGTTGTGGAAGTGGTTGGTTTTTTGTATTGAAGGGAAATCACCTTCTTTGCAAGGTAAAGTCCCCATAATCAAGAGTAGTATCAAACAGAAGAAGCTAAAGTCAGGCTAGTTTTAGAGTAAAGGAGGTACTCTTGGATCAAACTATGTCTTGTAACAGGAAACCGTTAAACTGAATGTTAGAATGCCTTGAATCTATTTTCTTTAGCCCCCTTTTGCAAACCTAGCACAGTGGTATCATCATCAATAAAACTATCCCTCTCTTCTGCCTGTGGACGTAGCTAACACATTGTTAATGAACCATGTTAAATCTGTGTATATTTGTCAGTTTGTTCATGCTTTCTCGCATCCGTTATAACAAACTGGTATCAAAGCCTTAGGGTTTTCCGAATTCTGTTGAGAAAGATGTCCACTTTGAACGTGAAAATTGACAAATTTATGGGGAGGAACAGTTTTAGTCTATGACAGATCAAGAAGCGAGCCTTGTTGAAGCAACAAGGGTTATGGGCGCCGCTGGCAAAGAAAGATCTAGGCGCCGACACCTCTGAGATGGCCAGTCTGGAGGAAACGGCACACACGACGATCATGCTGTGTCTTGCAGATGATATCATCACTGAGATCGCAGACCAGGATACTACGGTTGGGTTGTGGTTAAAGCTTGAGAGTCTATATATGACGAAGTCTTTAACCAACAAGTTGCTCTTGAAGCAACGTCTGTTTTCTTCTTGCAAATGCAGGAAGGTATGCATTTGAGAGATCACTTAGATCAATTAAACACAATCCTATTAGATTTGCGTAATATTGAGGTCAAAATTGAAGATGAGGATGCTGCCCTAATTCTGTTAGTATCTCTCCCACCCTCATATGAAAATTTCGTGCAATCTTTTAATATTGGGAAAGATATTGTGTCTCTGGAAGAGGTTAGATCATCTCTTCATAGTAGAGAGTTGCGTCATAAGGTGGCTAGTACAGGTGGTGCTAGTACCGAGGTTGTTGGGTTGATAGCCAGTGGGGGTAAAAGACCTAGGAATCTGGGGAAGAAGAAATTCAAGTCGTCGGGTTCTAAGGGTCGTAAACCTGGTGATATCTGTAAATACTGTAAGGAGACGGAACATTGGAAAAATCAGCGCCCTAAAAAGAAGAGGCAGCAACAACAACAACTGGAGAAACAAGCAGGTACTGCTGCTGTCGCAAAAGGTGACAGTAGGTCCGAAGAAGATATAGCCCTAGTCGCTGACGAACCTATGCATTATACTGATGTGTGGATCCTAGATTCAGGGGCATCTTACCATATATGTCCGCATAGAGAATGGTTTATCACTTACGAGCAGGTGACTAGAGACAATATTTCTGTGGCTAATAGTGCTGTTTGTAGCTAGAATTGGTTCTATACAGATACGGACACATAATGGTAAATTATGTATGTTGAACAATGTCAGGCATGCTCCACATATGACAAAGAATCTAATATCATTGAGTTTGTTGGACACGAAAGGATTCAGTTTTCAAGGTGAAGGAGGAGTTCTGTATGTCTGCAAGGGTTCAGATAGGGTTCTGAAGGGTGTCAAGCGAGGTACTTTGTATATACTGTAAGGCATTGTGTTATCTGTTTTAGCTGTTGTTGCATCTTCAGAAGTTCACAAGGATGATATGACCAAGTTATGGCACATGAGACTTGGTCATATGAGTGAAAAAGGGATGCAAATTTTGGCAAAGAGTGATCTCCTTTGTGGTCACAAGGTGGTAACGGATCTTGGGTTCTGTGAGCATTGTGTTTTTGAAAAGCTATAGTGTACCAAGTTTCCGAAAGCAATTCACAAAACAAAAGGTACACTTGATTATATTCATTCGGATTGTTGGGGCCCTTCTCGTGTTGAATCTTTGGGGGGTCATAGGTACTTTTTGTCAATTATTGATGATTATTCCAGAATGTCTTAGGTGTTTATGATGAAACACAAAGGTGAAGCTTTCAACAACTTCAAGTAGTGGAAGACATTAGTGGAAAATCAAACTGGGAAGAAGATCAAGAGGCTGCGCACTGACAATGGGCTAGAATTCTGTTCATCTGAGTTTGATGAGTTCTGTCAGAGTGAAGGGATTGCTAGACATCGCACGGTCAGGGATACACCACAGCAGAACAGTGTCGCAGAACGTCTGAATCAAACACTTCTGGAGAGAGTTAGGTGCATGCTCTCTAATGCTGGGTTGGCTAGAAGGTTTTGGGCAGAAGCGGTTAATACAGGGTGCTATTTGATCAATCGTGGACCTCACACAGGTATACATCTCAAAACTCCATGTGAGATGTGATCTGGTAAGCCTGCAGATTACTCAAATCTGAAAGTTTTTGGTTGTCCTATTTATTATCATATAAATGAGGGTAAATTGGAACCTCGAGCCAAGAAGGAAGTATTTTTGGGCTACAGGGATGGAGTGAAAGGTTATAGAATCTGGTCTCCATCAGAAAATAGGGTTATTATTAGTAAAAATGTGGTTTTTGATGAAAATTCTATGTTTAACCCTACTGTGAAGTCTGTTATTGTGTCAGAAACTGGTAGTGTTGAGAAACAGGTGGAGCACCAAGTCACTCATGATGAGAGTGAACCACAACAGGAAGAAGCTCAACATTCTTGTGAAGAATCCGAGCCCACACCGCTAGCTAATCAACATAGCTTAGCTCTTGGTTGCTCTCGGAGGGCTAATTTCGGGAAGCCTCCTACGAAATACAGTTTCGAGGATATGGTGGCTTACGCACTACAGGTTGCTGAAGAGGTGGATCCTCACGAGTCGTCCACCTATAAAGAAGCAGTCACATGTTCCGAGTCTGCCCAATGGATTGCAGCAATGGGAGATGAGATGGAGTCACTTCAAAAGAATAAGACTTGGGAACTAGTGAAACGACCGTTGGATAGAAAAATCATCACCTGCAAATGGGTTTTTAAAAAAAAGGAAGGGATATCACCTACTGAGGGTATCAAATACAAAGCTCGAGTAGTTGCAAGAGGGTTCAGTCAGGAGAAGGGAGTAGATTACACTGAGATTTTCTCACCAGTGGTCAAACATACATCCATCAGAGTACTACGAGCAATGGTGACACATCAGGATCTTGAGCTTGAGCACTAGATGTGAAGACAACTTTCTTACATGGAGAGCTAGAAGAAGATATATACATGGCTTAGCCAGATGGTTTCCAAGTTCCTGAGAAAGAAGAATATGTCTGTCGTCTGAAGAAGTTCTTGTGTGGACTAAAGCAGTCACCTAGGCAGTGGTACAAGAGGCTTGACACCTACATGATACAGCTCGGGTATAACAAGAGTCCATATGACTGTTGTGTATATCACAACAAGGCAACAAATGGTTCGTTTATCTATTTGGTTCGTTTATAACACTGAATGAGATCGATTGTTTGATTTGGTAAGTGAGGTCCATTTTCACTACCCATTGCTTTGATGTATGGTAAAATAGGGGACGAATAACCTAGCTGTTAAGCATTATGTAAGCTGCATTAATGCAGCTCAGATTTCTCTAGTTCTTATGGAGTAATGAGAAAGTAGTAAGAGCACAGTCATACAATTTTTAAAGATGAGTTATGTTTTCCATGCTCTAAGTAAGGTTTTTATTTAACATGCTTGAATTATTCTTCTTAATTGGTATATTGGATGTGGTAAAGGACGTAATGCCCCTACTAAAAAAAAGCATATGTAAGAAGAAAAAAAGAAAGGGCACTTGGTAATGATCACCATATTTTTTTCCCTTTCGAATGGTTAATATAAAATAAATTTGGGACAACACATTCTGTTGTGAATGATTGAGGATCAACTTTATGTGTTTGTATAGTGTGTGGCTTCAGTCATGGTACTGATACCCCCCCCCCCCGGCCCGAAAAAAAGGTCTCCCTGCCTGCTGTTGGATTACCATACTGGACTTTTCAAAGTAAATGTTATGCTGGGATGGTTTGAACTGTTGTTTTATTGCTTGTCATGGAAGAAACTCTCTTTGTAGTGTTATTGTACTAGAGTAAACCATTTGTGCATTGGAAGGCCTCTTAAACTACAGACACATGTTTTTGTCATATTTTCTGTTCAAAGAAGCGTAATTATCTCTTTGCTTCATGTATGGGAACTAGGAAGTGGGCTACCCATTTCATGACATCTTTATGCCTCTTTTTTGTTAGATTATTCATTTAGTTGTTGAACACTTCCACGGCTCTGCCTGCAACTCAACCCACTTCTAACAAATCAGCTGGATGACCTTCTGTGGACTTTTGGCCTTAGCACTAGCTGGAATGGCTTCATCGCCGCTTGTTTTCTGTTCTTTCTTTTTTATTATAAATATGCATAATTTTCGGTAACTTCATTTTTGGCATATTCCAAGGGGAAAGCATGTATCCTTGGCCTTCACATCCGATTCATCTAGGTCCTATAAACTCTTTCCATCTATAGAACATGTATTCGGGTCACTTCTTAATTTCTGCACAATGGCATGAGCGATGGATGACCTTAAAATTCCTCTATTTCTCTCAATTCAAATACTGTGCACAGCAGCTGCAGCAATGGTATAAAAAATCATTCTCTGTTCTAGAGATAATACCCCTGCCCTGAAATAAACTCTGCCATTGCTGTCTCCAGTTGCAGTCTCCAAGTCCAGCGGTAATTTTATTCATAACAGCAGCATAAGGGCAGTGAAAAAGGAGGTGATCGGTTGTTTCCATGCTACCACAGAATATGCATTTGGAGTCGACTTGCGTACCAAAGGTATGAAGTTCATCCTGAGTCACCAATAAGCTCTTTATAGCGTGCCACATAATGAAGGAGTAATGAGGTATGCGACACCTTTGGCACACAACATTCCACTGAGATGCTTGATCCTTGTTGCCTTTAACCTTGGTGTTGCTGCAATGCTAAATTTTCTACTAATTGCAGTCAACTAAATCCTCCACTGCCTGTCATGATAGTTTGCAATCCTTTTTTTTGGTTTCAAAATCCTCATCCAATGCGAACTAGCATTATAGCTAGTGGAATGTTTGAGAACATCATCTTGCCTGAGGTACTGATCATGTACCCATTGATCGACGTACTATCTGGCCTTTCAGTTAGATACCAAACATGCTTGCTTATGGCAGTCTTGTTCCACATACCACAGTCCTCAAGATTGAGCCCTACAAATTTTGCAAACTTCATCCCTCGACACTGAATGCAACTTCTTTTTCCTGTTTCTAGCTCCCCATAAGTAAGCTCTACTCTACTCCTTTAATTATTGACCATGTGGAGATGAATATCAAACCGTAATTACACAATTCACTAGTTAGAGTCTCCCAGCGTAGCATAGCTTTCTGGGTCCCAAGCCTCCAATCCTTTTGGCGAACTACTTGTTCAAAGTACAATAATCCTTTTCATTAAGCTTACTGGTTTCTGGTAGGTCACTAGATACATCTTTGACGAATCTCCTTTCTCGGGGGTAGTCTTCTGTAGATTTTGATCCTCCAATTCCTCTTCCAATTCCTGAGAAATCCTAGCTGAGAAAAACAATAGAGTGTGAAGGTTGCTTCTATGCCAGAGAATGCACCACAGTGATTAACACCCTCCACTGTGCAGTGAATTGAACACAAGTCAGCCTAGCAAAACATGAGAAGAACATCTGCAAATATTAAGTGACTAAACTTCAGTTGCTTACACCTGGGGAAAAATTTAACGGAGGATCCTGAAGAGAAAAAGTTAAGGTCTGAGACAAACATTCCATGTGCAGAACATGACTTGGTGATACAGGTTCACTCTCTGTTAAGCCTTCCCCAGTCTGACAGAAACCTTGGAACCTCCCACTGTAATCCGCTGATAGTAGTAGAAGAGCATGGTTAAATCCCCTGTAGAAATAGAAGTGGTTGAATTACTTCTCTTTTGGCTCATTTGGTTACAACTTACAATTTCAGTGGCTGGTTCTCAAATTTATAGTCCTGTGGAATGAGCCTTTTAGCCATTATTGGCCTATGAAGATGAAAACGAACACATAACTTATTTGATTCTAGCACATATAATAAAAGGTACACTTTTTGAATATGACGTGGAAATTTTGAATATAAGTGGGACCTGGTGCTGAAGAGATTGCCTCTCTTGTATGTGGTTTTTCTTTTTTCAAAAAGAAATATAAGTAAAATAAAAAATTCAAGGCAAATTCATTGCTAGCTGTCTTATCCTTCATCTTTTTTCTGTCCATTGTTATCTTATACTGCAGCAGTGCGAGTAATCAGTGAACTGTATATGCTACATAAAATAGCAATTATATGCTGTGTGAAAAATTTCAACCGGTTAACATGTTTTCTGAAAATTTTTAATGTGGCTCTCTTGGAACCATATTCTGTGCTTGCATGTGTACCTCTAGGGTTAAGGCTGTTTATATTTGGATCTCCTCAGACCCCCCCCCCCCCAAAGCGGGACCCGCATTGGGAGTAGTCAAGATTTTGCCTTGTGTATCTTTGAATTGTCTGTGTTGTATTGTTAGGTTATGCCATAATACCATTTTTGTCCGTCTGGTGACTTATCTGTAGCATCTGTTATTGTCAGTGTGGATTCATCTCTTTTGATGATTTTTTTCTTTGTTCTGTTCAGAGCTTGGATCCACCTGTGTTGATCTTTGTACAAGGCATAGAACGGGCAAAAAGCTCTATAAAGAATTGGCGCTTACTGATATTAGGGTGGATGTCATCCATTCTCATTTGCCCGAGGCGCAGGTAATGTCTTGGTCATTGTAGAGCCGCTTGCCCCTGAGTTTGGCTCCTAAACCCTGATGAAAACTATATTTTATCTAGATTCCCTTTGCGTTTCTGTACCATATAATTCTAATGGTGGCTCTCATGAGGCCTGTCCTTATTGGGGGATGTTGGATATTTGCAACCTTTGTAACTACATCAGCCTTTGTGTAGTGACGGACTATCCTGTTCCCTCATAAGTTGGAGCTTATCATGGACATATCCAATCGAAATCAGCTATGTGAATCTGTGATTTTGGCATTATTTATTAAGAAATGGGTAACAACCCTACTTCACTCCTTGTTCTGGGCTTCCAGTGTCTATTATAAGGCAAAAGAGAAGATTGATGAAATGCCGTATCACTTACGCATTACCGCCTTACTCCTTAAGATGTTTTCATCAATCAGCTGTGATAATATTTGGTTATATTCTCTTTGCTATTTGGTATTTTGGTCCAATTTTTCTCTAACGGATATCCTGCTGTCTATTTGCAATTTACAGCGCGAGAATGCAATCAATGATTTTAGAGCTGGTAAAACCTGGGTGTCGATAGCTACTGATGTTGCTGCTCGAGGTTTGGACTTCAAAGGTCTTAACTGTGTGATCAATTATGATTTTCCAGAATCTGCTTCAACCAACATCCATAGAATTGGTAAGTGGCCGGATTACATCATCTGATGTTGCCTGCATATGAGCATGTTTTGATCGTCCTAATAATAATAATAATCATCGAGGGTCAACATTTTATGATGTGTTATCTTGAGGTTCATCAGGACATGTTGGAGCATGTGGTCCACCTGAAAACATGAACAAGGTGCGAGGTTTTAATGTGAAATAATGTGATCCAGCTTCAACTGGAACTTGAGGTAACTGGAATGCGATCTATTTTGGAGCTGAACCCAAGTTACATGGCCCAAGCTACTGTTCGTTTAATTGAATAATGGCCCAGACCCTTGATGACCCGTTTCACACCCTATTGAACAAACCCTAACATGTGGTCATGCTTGCTTAAAATTATCCAATGCTAAGTTACCATACTCAACGTACACTTGATCAGCTGTTGACTTAAGCCTAAATCCACTGGAGTACTGGAGCTAAATCCAACCTGACTTGATCCAACATAACAAGAGCGCTTTTTTGTTGACATGAATGTTTTGAGTCCTTTATAAATTAACCATACCTGCAAGGCCATTAGGAGTTCTGTGTGAAAAGTGTGTTCTATTCAGACACCTGTGAAACTTTGAACTTACTGCAGCTTCTACTCGTACTACTCGTTGTGCACTAAATAATCTTTCTGTTCTGCGATGGAGAAAATTGTGACTAGGACATTTGTTCTCAACAACTTGGTTCATGGATTTGTCGTCGTCATGTTGTAGACCGATCTGGTAGAACTGGGAGGGAAGGAGAAGCCATACCCCTCTACACAGGAAGATATACCTTATTTACTTAACATAGCAAATGTGATGATCCAGTCCGGATGTGAAGTCCCTACTTGGACAATGTCCATGCCGAAAGCCAAGTGGAAGAAACACAACCGAAAGAGGGATTCTATTACTGCTGGTCCAAGAGACGATGAATGATAGGCATAAATTGGAGATTGGACGAGAGGCAGTGATGGTTGTATTATCCTCTAATCTTTAAGCGAAACGTGAGAACTTCATAGGTAAGCTAGAAATGCTTTCTCCATAGTGAGTTGGTTGTATTATTAATTTTTTCATTATATAGTATTCAATACCACCCCCCCCCCCCTCCGGCCCTTCTAATCCAGTCTGGTAATTGAAATCATCCGGAACCTCCACTGAATCCCGTCTGAACTGTTTTGACTGGAGCAAATGTTGGTAATGACGAAATTGGGCTGCAGAAAATGGAATGATTGAAGATCACCATGATTGAGCTATTCTGGAATGTCTAGTATATGCAGTGACATAGCGAAAATATTACAAGACACGTGAATGAACCAATGGGATAGCGGGGAACGGGCAGGAATGAGTTTGAATACTCTAATTGTAGCTGCAAGTATGCCAATGCCAATTGGCACACAGTACTAGACCTGTGACTTCGAATATGTGTGTTAAATATGAGTAGGGTGTATTTTTCAAGTTTGCGTAAAATACGAACTGGGTGTATTTCGTGTTCGGATAAAATACGGGTTATTTTATATTTGTATTCTGGTTACACGAATTTCTGGTAGACCCAACAGGTTGGTTATTTTCTTTTTGTCAAAATTAAAGATTCAGCATAGTTAAAACTTAAAGTTGTTTGTATTTAATGAAAAATCAGAGGAATTGTAATCTCAAAGAATATTGAAGATATTGAACCTTTTCATTATGATATATATGCGTGTCATGTACAAATGGTCACAGAGTCAAGCCTGGTGAATTGGGCCATGGATTAAAATAAGTTTAATAATGAGTCGAATTATTTATGCGCCAACTCATTTGAAGCATATTTACGAGTTGGAGTGGTTTGACTCGCTAATAAGCAATTTAATAATTCGATATTTTTGTTAACTAATTTACCATTATATAATCATGTACATTTTGTTAGTAGGTTGACCCTAACATGAACATGAGTCGATCCATTACTCAACATCATAGTTTAAAACTAGTTAGAACAGAATACAGATCAAGAAACTAATTAGAATAGAATACACATGAAGTGATATTGGAGAAATACGAGACATTGCAATTATCTTTTAATTATAATATCAAAATGTTAGATTCTTACATTGTAACATTACTTTAAATATGATGAGACATATTTATTTCACAAAAATATAACAATACGGTTTGCACGCTTTTAATACTTGTTTTATTCTAAAATGATTTTCTTAGTACTATATACTTATTTCCTGCCATTTCAGACCATTTAAAAAGTTTTTCCATTAAAAATTTATTTTTGGCAACAAAGTTGGGAAAAAAATGATACTATTGTTTCATTTATGAAGAGAGGTGATAATTATAAAACGTCTTTCTAAACGAACCAATATAGTGAATAACTTGTTGTTAAAAGGGATAAATTTTAAAAAAAACAAAAATAACGATATGATACTCGGGTTGAGCGGGTGAGTTCGGGTCAATTTGACGCGTCAATTGTGGTTGTTCGGGGTTAGATCAAGAAAATCGCGTTCAAAACCTAAAATTTTTGGGCGAGGTTGGGTTTTCGAGAATGGTAACTTTTTGCCAGGTCTACATAGCACGCATTTATCTCGAATTCCCAAGCATGTGTATGTGGAAGGAGCACCAATATTACGCCTATTTGTTATGACCATATTGAAGTCGCTATATATTCCTGTCTTCTCCGATACGCTCCAACCTATTCAAATATGCTAATTGCTAGTTAAATCTGTTTCAATATGTTCAAAAATGCTCAAAAGTCAAACTTATTAATTGCTAGTAAAATATGTTCCAACCTACTCCAACCTATTCACAAATCTGATTCCAAACTACTTAATTCCACTAACTGTTAGATAACTTGTGCAAACTTACGTAAACTTGCTTAGACATGCTTTCTACTGACCGAAAGTGCTTAAACCAGTTCCAACCCGCTCAACCGCACTAAATGCTCATACAATATGCTTATCATGAACAAGCTTGTAAGACCTACAAAGGAAAAAAGGAAGGTTTTCTTGGCTTAGTGTGTCCAGCCTAACACGACAATACGATAGAATTCCATATATGCAAATGTTAACACCTAAGATCAGAACAAGGGACTCGCGTCACAGAATCTCCGATAGCATTCACGAAGATATGTTGTTCCGGAGAATTTAAAATGGAAAACTATGAGGAGCCAACACAAACACATACACACGCACTTATGTGTGTGTAATAT
>JACYFF010031952.1:43267604-43334972 GCA_017589665.1 Selenicereus undatus
ATCACCATCATTTGTACTTAATTTTAATTAGTAAAAAGATATTTTTTTGGCAAGGATTTATATCATCCAAGTGTTTTATTTCATTTTGCACCAAGTAAATTTTCAAGGCAACTTCTCTCTCTACTCTCTCTCTCTACTTGGCCTCTCATCCCTCTAGCACTGCCACCACTATTCTGGTGGTTTCAAGCCACCAGCTGCCACCCCTGCAGCCACCAGAACAGCCACCATCTATTCCCTGCACTCGCTCAAGCATCAAACCTCAAATTACACCCCTTTATACATGAACAAAGTGAGTAAACCCTAACTTTATCTTGTTGATTTGATTATGTTTTGGATTTTGATTCTTGTTTTGATTATTAATCATGTTGTTTTGATGCAATCAAGAGTTATTTTGATGTTTTATTGGTTGGATCATCTTGAAAGAAAGAAAATATGGAGGTTGTTCATGTTCATGCAAGTTTAGGGTGTAATGATGGATTTTGATTGTATTAAATGAGATTTTGTGATCTTTGGCATTGGTAATGAATATCAAGATGTTTATGTTGATTATATAAGTTAAAGAGTGATTTTAGTGGGTGGTTATGTGAAGAAAAGATTGCAAATATGTGGTTATTAAGCTGTCAATAGACCTGAAACAGGGGTCACTTTGGGAGAAAGCTGGTATTAATTGGCACATCAAAAATTCATGATTTTTGGTTTAGTGATAGCTTGATGAGTCGCTTTCAATATGATATGGAATTACTCGATTTCAAGTTTTGTAGACAAAGTTATAGCCACTTTACTGAAGACTGCACAGAATACACCGAAACTGGTAGCAGTTTTGAACAGTAGAATTTACAAAAAAAACTGGTATTGATTGGGTCATTAAAAAATTGTGATTTTTGGTGTGTGGATAGATCAATGATTTATCTTTCAAATTCCTTTTGAATCGCCTTAATCCGAATTTTGTGGAAAAATTTATGGTCGTTTTGCTACGACTGCACAGATTAAACTGAAATTGTGCATGTCTGTGTTCTACCCTAATTTTGGGAACCTTAATATGTGAATCATGCTTTGTGTCCTGAATAAACGTTTTAGTGGACATTATGAGCTTTTCATAATGGGGTTTTACATCTTATTTGGAGGTCAGGAGTGAAAGATATGGATTTTCTAATGCAGACCATCAAACTGTAACATGAGTGAATATAGAAATCATGACATTTGGAAATATTTTCAGAAGTTTCTATTGTTAGGAAATTAGAGCAAACTAATAGCGGAAGTAATAGGATGAAACAGATATTCAGAAACTTAAAGAAATATAACAAGAACAAAACAACGACACACAAGATTTACATGGAAACCCAATGCGGGAAAAAACCATGGACGACGACGAGCACAATCAATCCACTATATGAGTAGGGAGAATACAAAATGATCACAATCACAACAAGTGATTTGATCCAACAGCAGAATTACAACCTCTCTTGTAATCTCTCTCATAATTCTCTACCTCTAAATGTGTTTAGGGATTCAGGGATGATTCTGGAGTGATTTTAGATCCTAGGTATGACCCCCTTTTTATAGGGTCTAGAAAACTAGGGTTTTACCCTTAGATACAAACCCTAACCGCCAGGAGAAACTGCGCTTCAAGACAAACCCTAGCCGCCTTTGATTTTGGGCCACGAAGCCCAACAATCTCCACCTTGGACCGAAATCTCTAATCACCAATTCTCTAACACCGTCACCGCACCCTAAATGCCCCGAATGGCGCTTAAATACTGTGCATGCCAACTAAGTCCAAGAAATGCTCGAACTTAGCTGTAGGTAGAGGTTTGGTAAACATATCTGCAGGATTTTCTGAAGTATGAACCTTCCTTACCACTATTTCCCCTGCAACAACTGTATCTCTGACATAGTGGTACTTGACACTGATGTGCTTGGTCTTCGAATGGTAGGCATCATTCTTAGTCAGGTGGATAGCACTCTGACTATCAGAAAACACCACAGTGGCAGCCTATGGAACTCCAAGCTCAGTAATGAGGCCCCTCAACCAAGTAGATTCCTTCACTCCTTCAGTAGCAGCAACATACTCAGCCTCTGTAGTGGATAGAGCTGCAATTGACTAAAGCGATACTTTCCAAGAGATAGCACCTGCACACATAGTAAAGATATACCCAGATATGGACCTTCTCCTATCAAGGTCACCAGCATAGTCAGAATCAACAAAACCTATAACATCATATGTAGCAGCTTTGTTCCTATCAAATACCAACATCCTTTTAACAGTACCCTTCACATAGCAAAAAATCCACTTTACAGCTTCCCAATGATCCTTTCCAGGATTTTGCATATACCTACTTACCACGCTCATAGCATGTGACAAGTCTGACCTAGTGCACACCATGACATACATCAAACTACCAACAGCACTAGAATAAGGGACATTAGACATTCTATCTATGTCCTCCTCAGATTGTAGACAATACTCAGCAGACAATTTGAAATGTGCAGCAAGAGGTGTGGAAACTGCCTTACAGTTATCCATACTAAATCTGCCTAGTACTTTTTCAAGGTAGTGTCCTTGAGATAAGTACAGCTTACCAGCCTATCGATCCCTCTGAATCTCCATGCCTAAAATCTTCTTTGCTGCACCCAGGTCCTTCATCTCAAACTCCTCATTGAGTTGAGATTTCAACTTGCTAGTCAAGGATTTATCCTTAGAGACAATCAGCATATCGTCAACATACAATAGCAAGTAAATAAAAGAACCATCAGAATATTGTCTAAAATACACACAATTATCATATCAACTGTGTGTGTATCCTTGTGCAATCATAAAGGTGTCAAACCTTTTGTACCACTGCCTAGGAGCCTGCTTAAGTCCGTACAAGGACATTTTCAATCTACATACCAGTTGTTCCTTCCTAGGAACAACAAAACCTTCGGGTTGCCTCATGTAGATCTCTTCCTCTAACTCCCCATGAAGGAATGCAGTCTTCACATCAAGCTGCATCAACTCCAGATCAAACAATGCAACAAGTGCAAGAAGCACTCTAATGGAGGCATGTCTAACAACATGTGAAAATTCCTCATTATAGTCAATACCTTCTTTCTGATTGCAACCACGAGTAACCAGGCGCGCTTTCTAACTTGCATCTTCAACTCCAGGAATACCTTCCTTTTTCTTGTAGATCCATTTGGCAGTTAAGGCTCTCCGATCTTTAGGTAGCTCACATAATTCCCAAGTCTGATTCTTTTGCTAACTCTCCATTTCCTCTTGCATAGCTAGGATCCAATTAGATGAATTTGGGCAGGAGATTGCTTCAGTATAGGTAGAAGGTTCCACACCTTCAGGCACCTCCTCTACAACTGAAAGTGCATATGCTATCAGTCCCTCATCATCATTGTAGCGGGCAGGTCTCCTGATCTCTGTTCGAGGACGATCACGAGCTATAGAGTGAACAACCTCCACCTGAGGCTGATCAGAACTGATAGTGCCAGGTTTAGTACCATGGGCCTCCCTATTGGGGTGATTAGCCGCTCCACCTTGAACTGCAATGGTCTCCACTTCTATGTCCATGCTGGTATCCTCCTGATCACCTGTACCAGTAAAAGAAACAACAAAATTCTTCCCAGAAGATAACATAGCAGTCTCATTGAAAGTGACATTCCTACTCTGAATAACTTTCTTAGACTCAGGACACCACATGTGGTATCCTTTAGACTCATATGCATATCCAAGAAACATACATTTGACAGCCCTAGGGGCTAACTTCCCATTATTCACATGGGCATACACAGGACATCCAAATATTCTCAAACTAGAATAATCAACAGGATTACTTGACCATACTTCTTCTGAAATCTGAAAATCAATGGAGGTGTGTGGTGAATGATTCACTAAGTAGTAGGCTGTAGAAATAGCCTCTGCCTAAAAAGCTTTGCGATCCCAAAGCCCGACATTTGAAAGCATACATCGAGCTTTCTCCAGTAGAGTCCTGTTGATTCGTTCTGCAACTTCATTTTGCTGTGGTTTACCAACCAAAGTCTTGTGCCTAACTATGCCATTCATCATGCAGAACTCTTCAAACTCTGGCTCAACGAACTCAAGACCATTGTCAGTCCTAAGTTTCTTGATCTTTCTCCTAGTCTGGTTCTCAACCAGAGCATTTAACTTCTTGAACATGGAGAATGTCTCATTTTTCTGTCTCAAGAAATAAACCCAAACTTTGCGTGAGAAATTATTAATAAAAGTTAGCATGTAGCGCTTACCTCCAAGAGAAGGAACCTTCGAAGGACCTCACAGATCAGAATGAATGTAGTCAAGGATCCCC
This sequence comes from Selenicereus undatus, assembly GCA_017589665.1. Lineage (NCBI taxonomy): Eukaryota > Viridiplantae > Streptophyta > Magnoliopsida > Caryophyllales > Cactaceae > Selenicereus > Selenicereus undatus. The sequence goes on from JACYFF010031952.1 coordinate 43,271,918, forward strand.
TGATAACGATGCTTCGCTTTAGAGAAACTCACCCTCTTCTGTTTCCCAAAAACATAGTGATCACAAACATCAAGCTCACCCGTACCAGGGCTACCCAGACAACCTTTCTTACTTAGAATGGTCATCCCTTTCTCACTCATATGGCCCAATCTCATGTGCCATAATCTTGTATCATTAGCATCTGTCGATGCTGTACCAACTGCAGCTACTCCTGTAACTGTAGTTCCTTGTAGGATGTAGAGATTGTCCTGTCGCAGTCCCTTCATTACCACCATGGCTCCCCTTGTCACTTTTAGGACACCATTCTTCATAACAATCCTGCAACCATTAGTCTCAAGAGTACCCAAGGAGATCAAACAACGAGTCATATCAGGTATGTGACAAACCTTAGACAAAGTTCTAACTATGCCATCATGGGTTTTAACCTGTACAATACCTATTCCTGCAACTTTGCACTCAGCATCATTGCCCATAAGTACAACTCCAGTATCAACAGGCTCATAAGTGACAAACCAGTCCCTACGATGACACATGTGATATGTACAACCAGAATCTAAAACCCAATCATCACCTAACCCCTTTTTAGAGGTGGTGGCCAAAGATATGGGAGCAAGTAATACATCACCATCAGACTCTGACTCTACTACCCAATCAGCTGTAGCAATTTTCTCCTTTTCCTCTTTCCCTTTCTTTTTCTTTAGTTTCCAGCAGTTAGCCTGAATATGACCCAATTTATCACAGTAATTGTAGGTCTTATTGGAATGAGGATTCTTAGACTTATATCGATTCTTTTTCTTATTACCGTTCCCCTTTTGCTCAGTTATACCCCTAATAACTAATCCCTTAGCCGGATCAACATGGATATCATGGTCAAATTTCTCATTAGATAGCAGATTAGACTTGACATACTCAAAAGATATAGTATCAGAATTACTATATAGCATAACCTCCTTAAAGTGGTTATAAGAAGGGGGTAGAGACACAATAAGCAGAATAACTTTATCCTCATCCTCAATCTTTACATCCAGACTCTCCAAATCAACTAGAATAGAATTAAATTCATTCAAATATTTTTGAACAGGGGTACCTCAGCCATACGAAAGGTGTACAACTTTTCCTTTAAACGGATCTTGTTGGCTAGACTCTTCGTCATGTAGAGTTCCTCCAACCGAGTCCACAAATCCAATGCAGTTACCTTATCGAGCACCTCTCGCAGGACATGTGGTGCCAGGCACAACTGAATGGCTGAAACCGCCTTCAACTCCAGTTCTTCCCATTCCTCGTCTATCAACAATCCACGCCTCTTCTTTTGGTCTTTTGCCCATTGTTCATCAATCAGCTTCTCGGGTTTCACGTGAGGTCCTTGCAGAACCTTCAACAACCCATGCTGGATGAGAATTGCTCTCATCTGCACCTTCCAGAGATTAAAACTAATCTCCCCATCAAATTTCTAAATATCAACCTTCATAATTGAAGACATCCTAAACCAAAGCTCTGATACCACTTGTTAGGAAATTAGAGCAAACTAATAGCGAAAGTAATAGGATGAAACAGATATTCAGAAACTTAAAGAAAGATAACATGAACAAAACAATGACATACAAGATTTACGTGGAAACCCAATGCCGAAAAAAACCACGGACGGCGACGAGCACAATCAATCCACTATATGAGTAGGGAGAATGCAAAACGATCACAATCACAACAAGTGGTTTGATCCAACAGCAGAATTACAACCTCTCTTGTAATCTCTCTCACAATTCTCTACCTCTCAAGGTGTTTAGGGATTTAGGGATAATTCTGGAGTGATTTTGGATCCTAGGCATGACCCCTTTTTATAGGGTCTAGAAAACCAGAGTTTTACCCTTAGAGACAAACCCTTGCTGCTAGGAGAAACTACGCTTCAAAACAAACCCTAGCCGCCTTTGATTTTGGGCCACGAAGCCAAAGAACCCAACATCTATAATTATGGGTATTGTAAGGAAATTACAAAGTTTAGTGAGTTCAACAAGTTTGATTATGTACAGAAGCTTACTTGGATTGAAAACTGAGTTAAATAAGTATGAAAATGAAATTTAGGAAGTGAGCAGAGTAATATCTCAAAATCAGTGTCATTTGGACCAAGTTAGGGTGTTATATGAGCTTTTATGAACCTCATAGCACCCCTTATAGCATTAAACCATTTGTCATCCATTTCAGAAGTATTAAACCTTCTATTATCCATTTCAGAAGCATTATACTTTTCATTATCCATTTCAGAAACATTAGAAACTCATATTTCGTTTATTTCAATTGAAACCTTTTTATTATCAGCTCAATCATTCCAATGTGATCTATTTTGTTTCAATTTGTTGTCTTTCAAGTTCAATAACCCTAACTGATTTATTTTTCAGATCATCTTGGTTTAACTTGCCTTATATTGAATCATTGGAATTGTAGAAGCCTTTTAATTAATCAATTTCCATTAAAGTTATAAATTATGTCAGTGAACATGGTTTACTAACTACATTTATCTATAATTACATTTCTTAAACAGAAATGAGGCCTAGTATATCATTTCCATTGTGCGTAAGTATTATCAAGTGAAACATCATTTTAAAGACTTTAGGTACGTCCATTGCCTGTATCTTTAGAAATCAGAGTGTATTTATCAACGTTATCATGTTTTGGTAAGTACATCAATGAATCAGTTTACACAGTGATTTATCAGTTAATTAATGACCCCGTCAGTTATCATCTATAGGGCATTCACCCTTCAGTTGCCCGTGTGGCTTCAGGCTAGGTCTCCGATTGGTTTGGCAGGTGTACACCTATCCATAGATCGTAACAGTATCAAGGGGTTCACTATCAGATAATAATTAGCAATGCAATTTTATATTCATCTTATTCCCTGTTTCGACCTTAAATGAATTGTAAAGCGAGCCCAATCAGTTTTTCAATAATCAGTTAACAATTCAGGAATGCATGTACTGAGCTTCGACTTACAGTTCGAAATTTTTTTCATGTTTTGGTTTAGGCAAATGCTCAGAGAATTGTCCTCATGCTAGCAAATCAGCTGAAGAAAATAAGTGAAGTAAGGAAATTCGGATGGATCAGAAGTAATGTAGTATATGCATACTTTAAAGCTATATTTTGAATTCTTCGGTGTATGAGGATGTAGATTACATGGTGAATTCTCTTACTATGGTTTATAAACCTTGCATTGGTTAACATTCGATTGTGAATGGATGATCATGTGTGAATGTGTATGGTTGAGGTTATGCTTAACTGTGTTATATATAACACTCATATTTCAAGCCTTGTCCTTTTGGATGGCGGGATTGCCCCTATCATTGGATTCATCAGATTACAATTGAGTGATTTATTAAGGAGAATATAAACAGTGAAACATGTTTAATTTGGGGGTGTTATATTCAACAACAGGTCCTGAACTTTCTCCTTCCTCTTTCTCTTGGCATCTTCTCTTCCAATAGGGCGGATAAGTCCACCAACTTCTTTAGTGGGTATATCTTCATTGGTGGAGGTTGCTAGGGCTATCGGCTGTGTTGCTTTGAGAGTATGCCCCTGCCTCATTTATCCTCAAACGTTTGGAAGATTCTTCTGCAGATTGACAGTTTAAAACGAACTTCATTTATATTGCAAATTTTCAATTGCTAAATTTCTAATGTAGTCAAATTTTGCAAACATAATTTCTAGCTTCATATATAAACATAACTCCTCAAGTTTAATTTCTCACTTCAATTCCAATTAGCCATGTAATTTCACATGTTCAAGTAATTGCTTTTTCTTTAACTAAACTCAAGCATTACTCTAGCGACTAATTACCTTAAGCTATAAATAATTTTAAAAAATCACTGTTTAATATTTGAGATTTGTATCTAAATGCCACATATTTAGTCATTCTTAGATTTCAACTACATTCCACGAATGTTAAAAATTGGCTTCATTTATATGTCCAATTTCCAAATTTCTAACATAATCACAATTTCTAAACATATTTTCTAACTTCACACATAACATGTAACTCAACAAGTTTAACTTCTGACTTCGCTTTAAATTGACCATGTAATTTCACATGTAATCAACTTATTATTATTTGATTTTAACTCAAGCATGGTATATTCTAACAACTAATTCTAGGCTCCAAATAATTTAACACATTGAAATTCTAATATTTTTAATTCTAAGTAAATTCCACATATAAACATGCATAAATTCATATTTGATTAATTTTCAATTACTAAATTTCTAAGATATAAACTTGCATAAATTTTAGAAGTTCTAAATTTGAGAATGTCTTACAAATCTCTTCACTTCACTTCTTTCTTGAATCTTGAAAAACACCTCTCAAATATCCACAAACCATAAATAATAATTACTAGTTTCAAAATATAATTCAAATAATAATTAAAATCAAATATAAACAAAGCTAAATTACTAAATTAAATCTCACAATTAAAGTTACATTACAAAAACTATTCACTTCTCTTCACTTCCCACAACTTTTTTTCACACTCACAATTTTTAGAAGATGAGAATGATTTTAGTTTTATCATTTAAGCTTAAATTGGAATATCTATAGAAAAAAATTGAACAAAAAAAAATAAAAATAAATTGGGACTATAGCCGTTGGCCCAACGACTATAACCCAACAGTACCATTCAGTGTTATAAATACCATACCGCCCGGTACCGGTCAAAGCATACCGTACTGGTCAAGAAATGGTATAAGCTATTGTTCGGTATTATACCGGTCAAATACCAATAAATACCACTCTGTACCATCAAATACTGAGCGATACTGATATTTTCGGTCAAATACCGCATGATACACTAAAATTTCAAAATTTTTGTACTTTAATTCTTTAAATTTTTTGAAATTAAAAAACGGTACGAGCCAGTACAATGGTACATAAATTCGGTATGTCTCGTTCCAGTGAAAAAGCGGTACCATGACTGGTACGATATTTATAACTTTGGTACAATTCTGCCACAAACGTCTATGTACATTGCCTTTTTTTTTTTTTTACCTCAACTTAAATGTGTCGCTTGAAATTGAGCGACCATTCTAAATGCTTAGTATTGAAGGCATAAAAGACAAAAATAAAAGGCGCGCGGGAGGACCGAAGGGACAGTCTCCCACGTGTTCCCGGGCCACGCACTGGAGACCATGCGAGTTGTCTTCTGCAGGATTCATGGACCTCTCACTTCAGCTGTTCCGTCTCTCTCCATTTCAAAACCAAGGGCGGATCTACATGTAGCCAAGGGGTGTCCATGGACACCCCTACCCTAAAAAAATTCTAATAAACTATGTTAAAAGGGTGGAAAACAGTGTAAGTGGACCCCCATAAAAAAAGCCCAAAAGCCTTGGACACCCCTTACATCATGCTAACTAGTAGGCCTAGGTATCACTATCAACATCTTTATGTTCTTTAATGAAAGCTATGGACTACAGCTGTCAAATGCATTAAATTAGATAAAATAATAAAATTAAATTTATTTTGTATCTCTCTTCCTCTCCTCCTCTCACTACCATCAAAGCAGACCCAAAAGCCCAAATTGAATTTTTTTTTCTTATTCATGCCACTACTCCTTTTTCATTTCAGCACCTTTCGGGTAACATTATATTACCCAAAAACAAAATGCATTAATGTGATAGAAAGATAAAAAATTGATGATGATCCATCAAAGAGATGAAGTGAAAATGGGACGAGTTTGGTTAAATTTAGTTATTTATTTATTTATTTTTTTTTAAGGAAAGAACATATAAGCAGCCTATTAAAAATGAGTAGCGTAAATTTTTTTTTTTTTTTTTTTACGGTGTATACAACACCCCTAATCTAATTTTCTAGATCCGCCACAATTAAAACCCCGACAAATCCCTACTCAACTCCAGCTCTCTTGTCTGCATCCCCCTCTCTTTCTGCTGTTGCTGAAAACCTTTCAAATTGAAGTTTCAATTACTTAATTCAACTTGCAGAATTCATCCAAAGACAATGGAAATAGACCCGGATGATATATTTCGCGATGAAGAAGATGATTCCGAGTCTAATTATCTTCAGGTTTTCCACACATATCTTTGCTTTTATGTTGTACATTTTTGTGCCGTAAATTCTACAGTGATTGCTACAATGAATTTCTCTGTTAACTTCTCCAATTGGGTTTTAGGAGAGAGAGTCAAACAAGTAGTTTGCGGTGTACCTTGTTGATGCTTCCCCCAAAATGTTCAGCACTACTTGCCCTGGGGTGAGTCACCATAATTATTAAAATTTTGTTTACCCATTCTTTATTATTGTTGTTGTGATGATTCAAGCAGTGAGAAAGTCCTTATATACCTGTTACATAGATATAACTATGTTGAGATGGGTGACACAGTATTAGGCAACAGCTGTCTGTGGGGTTTTATTGTAGATTAGTTTCTGCTGGGCAATAGATGTTGGAAAAATATAGCTTTAGGGGTGTTATATACAATCACAACCACTATATTTTCCAACAATCTAAGAACGATTTCCGGTTATATACAATTATGGCCTCTAAATATGTTATCCTTGATATGTCTAAGTTAGAACCATTAGATGGTAAAAATTATAACCATTGGGCTGTTAGAATTAAATTTTATCTTGAACAAATTGAGATTGCATAAGTCTTGGAAGGGAAGGTTATGCCTAAACATGAAAAGGCAAAAGCTGAATATGAGCTAAAATTTGATAAAAATTTGCGAAGGAATGTTATTGCATCATATGTCTAATGCATTGCTTGACATTTATATGAAATATGAATTTGCTAAGGACGTTTGGCACACTCTTAACAAAAAATATGGTGGTGATCATGCTGGGTCTAAACGTTATGCAATTAGTAGATGGCTAAGTTTCAAGATCGAGGAAGATAAGTCTATTATTGATAAGATTCATGAATATGAAAATTTGTGTTATACTATTGCATGTTAAGGATTAAAAATATGTGATGTGACCGTAACTATTGGTTTGATTGAAAAATTACCACTGTCTTGGAAAGAATACCGAAATCAGCTTATGCATGAAAAAAACGATTGGAGTTTAGAAGACTTGATTAGTTACCTAAAAATTGAGGAAGAAAATAGATTGAAAGATAAAAGAATTTCTCATAACTCTGATTTTTCTAGAGCTAACCTTGTGGAGCTTAGATCTGCTAATTTTGACAGGTTCAAAAACAAGGGAAGGAGAAATTACGAAAGTGATTACAAGCCACAAGGAAGTTGCAAAAATGCAAATTCATGGGTAAATGCCATGAATGTGGGTGGCGTGGTCACAAGGCCGTAGATTGCAAATCCAAGAAAGGAGGAAATGCCAATCTAGTTGAATCTGATACTATTATTGCAGTAGTGTCACAAGTTAATTTAGTTAGCAACACCGTTGAATGGATCGTGGACACAGGTGCTACCAAACACATATGTGCCGATCGTAGACTGTTTCAGTCTTATGGAAAAATTGACGAAGGTGAAATGTTTTTATGGGTAATTCCACATCTGCCTCTATCATCGAAAAAAGGAAGATTACTCTAAAACTCACTTTTGGAAAACTACTTACTCTTACTAATGTGCTGCATGTGTCTGAAATGCGTAGAAACCTCATATCTGGTAGCTTGCTCATGAAAGCCGGTCTAAAATTAACCTTTGTTTCTGATCGTCTAGTTATGACTCGTAATAGTGAATTTGTAGGAAAGGGTTTTTGCTGAAATAGTGGCCCGATTGTGCTTGACACAATTTTCGAAAATATGAATAAAATGGCTAGTATCTCTTCTGCTTACATCGTTGAATCACTTGATTTATGGCATGCTAGATTAGGACATCTAAATGTTGACTCTATTAAAAGGCTCAAGCATCTTAACTTGATTCCTAAATTGTCTAATAAATGTGAAGTATGTGTTGAAGCTAAGTTTCATAAGAAACCGTTTAAATCCATGGAAAAACAAATCCAGTTGCTTGAGCTTATTCATAGTGACCGGGGAGACTTTAAGAACCATATAAGTAGAGGCAGTAAAAAGTATTATATTATATTTGTTGGTGACTACTCACGTTATGCTATGGTTTATCTCCTAAGCTCAAAAGATGAAGTAGAAGAAATGTTTATTAAATATAAAGCTGAAGTTGAAAATCAGCTAGACAGAAGAATAAAAAGGTCTAAAAGATAGAAGAATAAAAAGGTCTAGAAGTGACAGAGGTGGCAAATATGACCCCACAAGTCTTAAAAATTATTGTGATGCTAATGGAATTATTCATGAAAAGATTGCCCTTACGCTCCAGAACAAAACGATGTAGTAGAAAGGAAAATAGAACCTTGAAAAATATGATGAATGCCATGTTAATTAGTTCTGGGCTTCTTGATAATATGTGAGGGGAGGCAATTTTATTTGCATGTCATGTATTAAATCGTATGCCTCATAAGAAGCTTCATAAGACCCATATGAATTATAGAAAGGGAATCCTCCTAACTTGAATTACCTGAAAGTGTGGGGATGTTTGCTCCTGTTTCTAAAATAGCCACCATTATGGTATTGATTGTACTTGCTTCTATTCATGGCTTATTTGTGCATCAAATGGATGTGAAAACTGCATTTCTGAATGGGGATCTAAATGAAGAAATTTATATGGAACAACCTGAGGGATTTGTGGTACTGGTGCAAGAACATAAGGTATGTAAATTGATAAAATCCTTGTATAGATTAAAACAGGCCCCTAAATAGTGATATGAAAAATTTTATAGCACAATTATAGCCTATGGCTTTAAGGCAAATGAAGGTGACACTTGCGTGCATTCTAAGCATGTTTATGATGGTTGTGTTACTATATGCTTATATGTTGATGACATGCTTCTATTTGGCACGTATATGGATATTGCTAATGATACTAAAAATTTTCTAAATACCTAATTCGAAATGAAAGATATGGATGAAGATGATGTTATCTTAGGAGTTAAAGTTAAGAGGATCCAAGATGGCATTAGTCTTAACCAGTCTCATTATATATTGAGAAAATACTTAGAAAGTTTGATTCATGTGATGTTGATCCTGTTAGGACACCTTATGATGCTAGTATGCATTTAGTAAAAAATAAAGGTGTTCGTGTGTGCCAAATGGAATGTGCAAACATAATTGGTAGTGTCATGTTTTTCATGAATTATACAAGGCTGGATGTTGCATATACTGTAAGTAGACTTAGTAGATATAATCACAACCCTAGTGATAATCATTGGATTGCGTTAAAACACTTGTTTAAATATTTGAAAGGTACTATTGATTGGGGTTTAGGTTATGAAAAATTTCCTACTGTATTAGAAGGATATAGTAATGCTAATTGGGTATCTGATAATGATGAAATTAATTCCACTAGTAGTTATGTGTTCACACTAGTTGGAGGTGTTATATCTTGGAAATCTGCCAAAAAAACTTGTACTGTTACGTCTACTATGAAAAAAAAAAGGGCAGCCCGATGCACAAACATCTCGTGTTTACGTAGGGTCGGGGAAGGGCCGCACCCTAAGGGGTGAATTGTAGGCAGCCTGAGTTTATTGCTCTTGAATTGGTAGGCTGTGAGGCTGAATGGCTGAAAAGTCTGCCAGTAGACGTCCCATTGTGGGGAAAGCCGACTCCTTTGATGCACTGCATTGTGATAACATGACACCAATTTTAGTTTCAATAAGTAAGGCCGGCGACGGAAAGAGAAGGCATATACGATTGAGGCACAAAGTAGTGAGGGAGCTACTGGAAAATGGAGTATTATCATTGGATTTTGGGAAGTCTGAAAAGAATCTTGCGGATCCGCTAACGAAAGGTTATGTAGAAAAATGTTCTTTGATACATCGAGGGGAATGGGATTGAGACCCGTTGAGGAATTGTAATGATGGATCCCTACTTCGCTGGAAGGGAAGTTCAAAAGGTAATAACGAAATCATTACTTAATTCCGGGAGAGCACTACATGGTATCCCTCTCTATGGTGTATGTGTGTTGTAGTGCTTTGTTACTGTTGGGAAAGGTTGAGCTTTTGGCTCTTAATGGACCATGTGAGGCGTGAAAGTAGCACAAGCTAGATGGATCCACCTACTTAGGTGTGGAAGTGTGGCCGCTTCCTGTCGGAGGATCAGTATGGGTCTACCTCCTAGAGCACCAATGAGCCCCGGGAGTGGCTTATGGCCAGTATAAGGCTCCAAACCGCGGAATATAAGAATATATGAGATTAATGTGTGCCCAAGGGCGGACTTACACCTCCTTATCAAGTTCAAGACAATTGTCACTTGGTATGACGTTTGTCTTTAAATCTTGGTGTCACTAGGTGTCAATTCAAGTCGCGAGACATTGGTATCGACGCATTAATTTCTCTATGCCCAAACATGTTTGTATTACCTAACCATACTTTGATTTTTGTGGGGGATTGTTAGGAAAAATCAAAGTAGTAGGTTAAATTATTACTCTACCTTGTACTCTTGTCAAAGTTGGTTGGTATTTGATAACTTAATTTTGCTTCTTTGTTAAAATATTGGTCAAAAAGGTTGAAATTTGTTGCTAGTTTGGTGGACTAAGTTTTTTCCCTCTTTCCTATATATATGCACGGTTAGGGATGCTTTTTTAAGTCATAGAAAATTAAGCAAAGACACACGTAAGGTAAAGGGAAAAATCAACTCTAGTATCCTCCTTTATATGCCTAAACCACAAATAAATTAGCGTACAACATCCTTAAATACATTGCACTAAATCCTTAATATAAACATCTTTGGGCATTGATTCAAGTGCTCCAAGTTAACTGTCTTGGAGTGCACTTGGAGTGGTTAACACCATGTCAATCTTAGGGAACGGCCGTCCGTATGAAGTTTGCACCTTAGCTTCAGCAAAATCGTTCTTAGATTGTTGGAAAATATATTTAGTGGTTGTGATTGTATATAACACCCCCTAAAACTATATTTTCCAACAATCACAATTGAATATATTTTCCAACAATTTAAGAACGATTTCGCCGAAGCTAAGGACTAAACTTCATACAGACAGCCGTTCCACAGGATTGACGTGGTGTTAGCCACTCTAAGTGCACTCGCAGGCAGTTAACTTGGAGCACTTGAATCAGTGCCCAAAGATGTTTATATTGCTATGTATTTAAGGCTAATGTTGTACGATAATTTATTTGTGGTTTAGGCATGTAAAGGAGGATAGTGGAGTTGATTTTTTCCTTTGCCTTATGTGTGTCTTTGCCGAATTTTCTTGGCTCAAAAAGCCTCGCTAACCGTGCATTTATATAGGAAAGAAGGGGAGAATTTAGTTCACCAAACTAGCAATAAATTTCAACATTTTTGATCAATATTTTGACAAAGAGGCAAAGTTAGGTCATCAACTACCAACCAACTTTGACAAGAGTACAAGGTAGGTTAATAATTTAACCTACTACTTTGATTTTTCCTAACAATAGAAGGGACTTTGTTTTTACATGAGCTACAAGCTTATAGGAGGCTTGAGAATATTAGGCAAGCAGTTAGCCAATTAGGGTCCATGTAACCTAATGCTTTATTGGGCACTTAGCTTTAGAAGAAGGAAGAACATAAAGAATGTAGTTAAAGCAATTGTATTTGCATACACCCTCCCTCCCATTCAGAGAGTGTAGGGCTAAAATAACCCCCCACCAAAAAAAAAAGGGAATTGAATGATGGAGAACAGTGAGAGGTTTAATGAGAACATCATGTTCAGAGCTAGGAACATGTGCAATTGTAACGAGACCTTTGTGGGAGCTTCTCTCTGATAGAGTGATATTCAAGCCTAATGCATTTTAGTCCTTTTGTGAACAACTTAGATTCCTTGCTATGTAGGTCAGAGCCTGGTTGTGAGGTTGTCACAGTGTAAAGGAATGACAACAATAAAAGAAGTAGAAAGCTCATAGAGCAATCTGGACGCCATTGCAGATACTCCTTGTAGCCTGTATTCTGCCGAGCTAAAAGGGAGGAAATAATGAACAATTTCCCCTCCCTCGAATTCCGCGGTAAGGGAGTTGCCTAGGGCTATCTGGAAAGAAAGCACTGTTCTCCCAGAGTAGGGAAAGCTGCTGATTTTGATTTAGAAAAGCTTGGAGGTTCAATGTAATACAAGATTCCATGAGTAATCACAAACCAGGATATGCTTTTATGTACCTCGGGCGGAGTATTTATTGCAATCTCAAAATGGGTGTATATAGGATCATGCGTGAATAATGCTTTGAATGGTACGGAAATTGAGTTTCTAACTAATGTCATGTAATGTAATGGGTGGAGAAGCTAAATTCCTTTGTCGATTGATAACTTCTTGTTGACATCCAAGGCAGCTACATCTGATGGAAGCTCTTGGCAATTGAACTCTTTAAGAAGATCTAAAGGCGAATTTCATTAGGGTGATGGTGATGCCTTGCTTTTCATCTAAATTTCTGAACACAAAGAATAGTATAGTATGCCCAAGACCTTCATCTTTTATAGGTCATCAAGGAAGAACTGGAGATGTTGAATTTCAACTTTGTGATCACAAATAACTGAATGGTCATCTAGTGTATACTCCAACGGTCACAGTGTTTTGGTCGACCTGTCTATGAAAGCAGATTTTTTTATGTAAGCACCTTCGTGCATGAAGCACCTTTTGAAGCTTGGACTACTAACTCATACCACTGTAAATGGATTTATGGAGTTTTGCACATGTGAAGGGAAGGCACCACAATAATCACGAGGTGGTTTCATGTATGCTTTCTTTGAGGCTCTCCTATTTTGACTGCCAAAGCAATGATGCTTCTTATTATTGTTATTTTGATAACTAGATTAGGTCGAATATGGTAGTTTTGTGTGTGTGTGTGTGTGTGTGTGTTGACTTCAGTAACTAGTCTTGCTTGGCACCTCTCAATTGTGCCATCAACATGATATTGATTTATAAACTGTACATGATATTGGTTGCATTTGAGCCGGAAATCTGACACTGTTCATTGTCTTATCGAGTTGATAGGCTAGAAATTATTTTGTAAGACCTCTTCCCCAAATGGAAGAGTGCTGAGTGGTGAGTCTCTCTTATAGGAAGCAGCTTTCCTGTACTATACATGGATAATAATGTGAAGTAATTGCTCACTGCCATTAGATAAGGCAGAAAATTGGATGTTTTGGGTTGAGAAAGGTTAGTAAACCTATTAAAACAGGTGGAGTATGAGATATGGAGTCTGTATAGATGTAGCTTTAAAGTGTAAGAACGTGTTTTAGATTGTAGCAGACTTTGGGTGATAGGAATGTTATGGCAGACGTAGGAAGAAAGAGGATAAGAAGCACAAGTTGAATCAAATGGAGGATAAGACTGGTGAAGAGGCACCGGATGATCTTGATATGAAATCATGTATAGGCACTGGTGCTACAGCAAAGTGATAAGATGAAGAAGGATTGACTTGGAAGAGAGGGAAGGAGGAGGGGCATGCTCATGAAGCACGATGTATTGGGGAGGGGGAAGGAGGAGAAGAAGCATAAGGTGAATCAAATCTAGGACAATATAATGTCTGGTAAGGAGAAACTGAAGATTTTTGTATGAAATCATGAATAAGCACCATTGCTACATACATGATGAGCAGTAGAGGGAGGGTTGGGGTGTTGGGGGGGGGGGGATAGTTGTGAAACATTACGTAGATGATGAGCAGTTTTGATTTTAAAGATCTTATAGATTTTTTGTTTTTTTCCCTACCAAAGAGTACACTAAATCCAGAGGCTAATGCAGTGATTCTCTGTTGAGATTTATCTTTGTTGTGTTTTGGGATGGATATGTGACAAAGGCAACTGTAAAACTTCAGGAACTGTGAATCTGATGGGCAACTGACGGTAGAAACGAATAGACACTGCATCTGATGAATAGGCACGTGCAATACAATTGTTTTGCTCATAGCCACATTTCAAGAATCAGAGTAAATAATATCGGCTGAGTATTACGAACAGTGAAAGCAATTAGAACAAATTATGGAGTGCCGCTCTTGAATGGAAATAGCCTCTCATGGAAGGGTCTTGCAGGATACAAGAGGTAAGAGTAGATGTCAATATTGCAACCAAACTATTGTCAATTTGGGGACAACAGTAATTTGTAATGAGAAGAGGGAATAGAACAGATATCTTGAAGAATTCAAGAAGGATCTACCCTCAAATTCCCAGTTCTTTTGAAGTCATTTAGCATTAATTATTTAGGTAATATAGAGACATCAAGCGACATAAGGCTTGCAACAACTTTGGAAATATAACAAGACACAAGTACAAGAATGTATTTCGACTGGAGAGTCGCAAGACAAGTTAGCCACAATATGTGCTTAGTGACTTGATTGAAGATGAGTCTCGTATGATCACTTGGTCAATGTTATGAGAACCGAACTGGGCCAACCAGCTCAAGAACTGGACAGTTTCCAGTCTGGAATTAGTTATTAAACTGTTAGACCAAAGAACCGGTAAAACCCGAGTAAAAATCAGTCAGATTGAATGGTCTTCGGGATTAAACCCCCATTATGCTGACCTGGTCAGTTTTTAAAAAAAAATAGTGCAAGCCGAAACTGAATTGGGATACATATACATATACATATACACACACACACACACACACACACACACATATATATACATATATATATATATATATACATATACTATATATACATATACATATATACATATACATATACATATACACACACATATATATATACACACACGCGCGCGCGCGCGCACACACACACAGTCACACGCGCTCGCACACACACACGTGTGTGTGTGTGTGTGTGTGTGCTCTCTCTCTCTCTTCTTCCTTCCCTTGTGACGTGCTGTTATGTGGTCTATGGATTTGAGGGAGGGTTTGCCGTTGGAGATAGAAAATGATATTTTGCTTTTTGAGAAGGGAGGCAAAGAGCTAAAAGAATTCCTAGGGATAGGGACAAAAGAACAAGCCATGGGCCTCCCATCCTCTTATGCTACCCCTTTTCTTTTAAAAAAGGGGTAAAATGGGCTCATTTTCTCCTCTAAGGCCTTGTTCTTTTCGTTGGAAAATCAACCCAACCCACACTCACCCATTCCTTCTCCCTCTTCCCACTCATTCCCATACTTAAAAAAAAATATAACTCCTTCCTACACTCACCCACTCCTTCTCACACCTAAATGAAACAACTATTTCTCATATTCTGAAAATTTTTATAATTTATGTAATTATGTATACGAATAATCTGATAGCAATTATGAGCAATTTTAATTTTTCGGATGTTATGGAACAGTTTTATTTTTTTGGTTTTTCATTATTTTTTTAATTTTTAATTTTTAATTTTTAATTTTTTTGTATTTATTTTTATTCTTATTTTTTAATTTTTTTACTTTTCTGTATTTATTTTTATTTTTTATTTTTTATTTTTATTATTTTTTATATATATTTTTTAAATTTTTTATTTTGTTGTATTTATTTTTTTTATTTTTCATTTTTTATTCCAGCAAAAAAACTAACGGAAAATTCCAAAAAAATAAAAAATAAAAAATAAGTACAAAAAAATAAAAAATCAGAAAATAAAAAATAAATACAAAAAAATTTAAGAAATTTAAACTAAAAAAATTTAAAAAATTTAAGAAAAATTAAAAAAAAAATTTAAAAAAAAATAAAAAATTTAAAAAATTTAAAAGATTAAAAATAAAAAATAAAAAATAAAAATTTAAAAAATATAAAAGAATAAAAAAAATAAAATAAAAAAATAAAAAAATACAAAATACAAAAATAAAAAATAAAAAAAATAAAAAAGAACAAAAAAGAATAAACAAAAATAAAAAAATTTCATCATCATTAATTACTATCACAATAAAATTATTACATTATAAAACAAAAAAATATTAATAACTAATACTTCAACTTCATTAAACTACATTCAACTTTCATTCACGTTCACCCACTCCTTCCCACACTTCAAAAAAAATACCACACTTACCCACTCGTTCCCCCCTTTTCCCACACTTACACATCCCACACCCCTAATTTCCCATTGAAAAGAACTGGGCCTAAAGTGGGTCATGTAAAATGAACTTTTTTTTTAGTGCTATCTAAAGGATATTTAATATGGCTCACTTGGATACTTTTGACACTTTTTTTCAAGGAAAGAGATATAAAGACCATAAGACCATAATTCATGCTGGTAGTTAGACTTAAAAAAATGCTTATTTTATTTCCTAAAAAAAAAAGCTTATTTTTAAAACATGAAGAAAAATTAATCCTAGGTCAACAAGGTCATGTCGGTCTAACTCGATATGATGGTAAAGAGGGTCAGTTGGTCTAACCTTGGTCGTAATAGCCTGACCAGTTGACCCATTGACCCACTCCCTTGATTGGGTTGATCACCGGGCCGGTTCTTTTAAAATTGTACTTGGTCAGTAGTAAGCTGAACATAACCTATCATTAGGTGTTTGCATTGATCATGTGACAAACTTGGGATTGGGAACTCATGCTTTGATTGCTTGCAGTCTGTATTTCATGATTATCTTGTGCATATATTCGGCAAAGTATCTAACATTAGGTATGTTTTTTAAATATTTTTTTTTTGATGACCCAGGGTGTCCGGGCCAGCTTGCGTGCACCTCGACTAAATCCCTGGGGGCCCTGAAGTTAACGACCAGAAAAACCTCCAATGGCCCTGACGGGGAGTCGAGTATGTTTTTTAAATATTGGTAATGGCCACGCCAATTTTCCCAAAATTTTGCCCCCTTCACTCAAAAAGTGGTGTGTTCGATTGTCTATACCCATGTTAGAATGTCTGACATCAACAGTGGCACTCAAAATTGGTATGGAAAGCTCACTATGGAGGTTGTGAAAATTAAATTCAATTGAAAGCTGCTATGAATGTATTGCACATAAATGTGAAGCCCATGGATATAGCAAGTGAAGATGCAAATTACAAATAAAGGCATGAAGCCATTTATTTTTTGGTTGGATAGGGAGCCATGAGGGTGATGTGCCAAAATCTGAGTTGCTAATTCCCAATGTAAGCAGTTTATCTACTCCTGAGTTTGAAACAATCTTTGTTTACCTAGGTAACTTCATTGGAGCTAAAGAAACTATAGTAGTGTGCAATTGAACCTTGGAGACAACTATAGTAGTATCCCGAGGTTCACTCATGTGGCAAAACCTCTATTGTCATTTGACTTGTGGTGGTGAAAGCATCCACCCAGGCTTAGTTTAAGGATGATCCCAGGGGTGTGTTGACTTAAGTATTTATAATAAAGAAAAGATTCAAAACTGGTGCTCTTACTACATGTTTGATGCTGCTGGTTCTGTTGCCTCTTCTCCCTCTGAGTGTTGTTATCCTGTTTTGGATTAGTGACATTGGCTCCATTGCTGATTAATGTCCTCAAAAAAAGCAGTGTCTTTGAATCCTTGGAAGATGGTTTCCCAAGTAAGCGAGGAGCAAAGATATTATTATTTTGGGAAAAGTAGTATTTGGGATGCCCTGGAGATTGATGACAGTTATTTTTCACCATTTGGTAGACCCTTCAGGTAGTCAATTATGTCTTCATACCATGTCTAGACTTCTTTTTTTTGATTTTTTTTGACGGCGCACCCGGGGGGGGGGGGTTCCAGTCTGATGATCGTAAGTGGAACTTAAATACCTGGACAAACAGAATAATAGACATTGATACCCGACACTCATGCAACTTCACTCTTATAGGCAACAGTGTGTCCAAATGGATAAGAATCGGCTAAACAGGGTATAATAAATGGATACAAAATTTCCTCATCAAAAAGTTTAAATGAATACAAATATTTATCATTGTGAAGCAGATAGCACTGTGAGCAATTAAACAATTGACAAACATTAAATCATGTGCAGTAGTCATCAACAAAAATGAGTTTGATTCAGTCCCCATCTTGCATTAATCTGTTGACAAACTTGACATGATCAGACCATGTCTTCTTTTCAGGAAGATGGAAAGAGTCAGACACACTTTCAAATGGTTGTGAGCTGCATTTCTGAGGCTTTGAAGACCAAAAGGGCAGCCCGGTGCACAAGCATCCCGCGTTCACGCAGGGTCCGGGGAAGGGCTGCACCCCAAGGGGTGAATTGTAGGAAGCCTAACTTGACTTTGTCAGTGGCTGATTCTACGGCTCGAACCCGTGACCTTTTGGTCACACGGAGACAACCTTATTGTTGCTCCAAGGCTCTCTTTCTTCTAAGGCTCTGAAGACCGAATCATTAATAGCTCTTATGACGACGTTGCGATATGCTTTTTCTACATTGTAAGTTGTTTTCTAACACTTGCAGAGATATGTTTGGTTGCCCATGAATTGTGTTTTCAGAGAAGCATTGTCTGCAAAATTGTGATAGTTTTGCTGTTGCTGGTCTAGTGGATGAGGCAGATTTTGTACTGATGATGTATTCATTCAAGAAATTCCATCTTCAGAATATGATATTTTTAGCACATTTTAATCGTGTTTTCTGTTAAACTTGTAGTCTTTGTATTGTAGAATTGAATGATGTTATTAGGTGCATGCTTCTTATCAAAACTTCTGTAACATGAAAGTGATTTGTCAACCACTTGTTTATTCGCTCGACTGCCTTGAAAATGATATATTGTTCCTGGGATTGGTATCTAGGAACTAGGGATGTCCTTTAATATGGGTGCGACTTGAATCTTTATGCTTCCTTTTGTTTGAGACGACTCTTTTGGCTTTGATTTGTTCTATGCTTCATTTTGGGTAATAATTTTTTTTTTGGGTTCATTATTTTGGTCAGCGCGGCGAGAGAAGAAGAATTTGCAGGATTTGAGCAGCCTTTTTTTGTTTAGTGTTGATGGACGAGATGGTCTGGATAGACCAACAACTAAGCTAATAAAAGAGTTTGATAAAATTGAGGGTAAGTGGCTGATTCCTGTGATTGGTTGATTGCAATGATGGCATTGTACTTAATTAGAAAATTTCCTGTTCTTTTTTAATTAGGCATTAGAGGCAGAATATTATGGGGAAATGGGCAATAAATACTCCAACTTTCATCAAATTCACACAAACCGGCTGAATGATGATTTCTGGTTTTTGGATCACCTTTTTTTCGGGGGGGGGGGGTTGCTTGTGCAATTGGTTTGTACTTGGGTTGAGAGTTGTTAATCAAAGTTTAGTTTTTTAGGTCAGCAATGCAGTTCCTTTTATGCCTCCTTGTTAGATAAGATGTTCAAATTTCCAGAAAAAGTACAGTTTGGGAAAAAGAGTGGGACAGGGAAAAGGGGGGGGGGGTGGTGTGGAGAGGGCCCTTGAGTTATCAATTTCCGATATGAACAAAGAAGATTATATTTGTTGCAGGGTCTTTAATGATGAAGGTTGCTTTCCAATGATTCCCACACTTTCTGCTTTTGTTTTTGATGCAGAATCATTCATGAAAGAGATAGGCAGCCAATATGGAGTTGTCTCTGGATCACGGGAGAACTCTCTCTATAATGCCCTTTGGGTTGCTCAAGCCCTACTACGCAGGGGGTAATGTTATCTTCTCTGATTCTCACCTAATAATTTTTTTTCTTAATGTTGTCTTCTCTGAGTCTCACCTAATAATTTTTTTCTGTTTCATTGTTTTGTCCTAATAATCTACTGTGATTTATGATGAGGGCGATATGTGAAAAATCTTCTTTTTCTTGCTATAGCAGTGTAACTGAAAATAACTTTTTGTTTTGATCTGCAAAGACCAGTGACAAGCGTATCCTTCTGTTTACCGATGAAGATGATCCATTTGGGAATATCAAGGGAGTAACAAAGCTAGATAGGACAAGGACTACTTTACAGCAAGCTAAGGTGGGATTCTTGGCCTTTATTGGCAAACCTTCTTGGAGTTGAGATATTAAGCTGATGTGATATTGTTTTGCTTTTTCTTTCTTGCCTGGATGCACAAGATCTTGGCATCTCTATTGAGCTGCTTCCTTTGAGTAGTGCTAATAGGGAGTTTAACATGTCCCTTTTTTATGCTGTATGTGGATTTTATTGCTTCTGCTGTTCTTTATTAGGTTCTGTGTCTCGTAAGTTCACATCAAATACTGGTGGCACAGGACATGCTTGGACTGGAAGGTGATGCTCTAGCAGAATTTGTTCCCTCAGCTGTGGAAAGGTGTGTCCTCAGATTGTGGCTCTTGTAGTTGCAATGATTTTCAGTGTGATTGTGTGGCAGATTTTCTTCTCCAGCTTGTAGACTGGGCTTTGCCTGCCACTTTTCTTGGAATTGTTAATTTATATTTGTGCAGCATGAGTCCACCTGATTATGAACTTCCTTCTCAGAGCTGCTTGGGATGCATGTATATTGATCTGTACAGTTTCACCTCCAACTAATGAAAATGTATGCAGGCTGCAAGACATGAGAGACCAGCTGAGGAAACACATGTTCCAGAAACGGTGGAAATATAGAACATTTACATTTTCAATTGCGAATGTCTATCTATACAATTAAGTGCATATGCTCTTCTTTGTTCCACCGTTCCAGGTTGCATGTTGGCACTGTGCTTTTATAAATGGTCCTCATGCATTCTTGTTTGATATCATCTACAACTTGTAGTTACATAGCTCATGATATTATTTGATGCTTTGGCTGGATTCAGTGACCAATGTTCCTCTCAAGGTATTTAACCATCTGTATACAATGTGACGCCTTATTCCCTCCCCCCCCCCCCCCCCAACAAAAAAGAAAAAGAATGTATTCTTCTAGTGATGCCTCATCCGCTCCCAAAAAAAGAAAAGAAAAAGAATGTATTTATCCAGTCATATTTGTTATCCTTTTGATATCCATTTTAACGCAAGCACTTTGTAGTTTATAATTTGTTGATGTCTTTGTTTGCAAGGTTATAGCTTCTGTTGTACTCAAATTCTCTAGTGTATCATGAGGATAGTTGAAGACGTCGTCTCTGGCAGCAAGCATCTAGGACTCTGGTGCTGCATGAGTTCTACCGTTGCAATTAACTTTAGAAATTGATGCCTTTGACCTCACCTTGTGTTATTCTATTTACATGGTAACTTAACATATAGTGTTAGAAGTCTTGTCGGACAGGAGATTCTGTTCTGTAGTTTTCTGCAACTGTAGATTTGCTTTTAAGTTCAACAGGATTGTGTTGAGCTAAAGCATCCCACTGTAGAACCATAGATCAACTGTGAGAATATAATGGCCTGTTTCTCCTGCTCTCCCCTTTGCGGTAAGTCTTATGTTTTTGGGAAGGGAGGATGGAGAACTTGGAGCTATTGTGTCTGTTGTGACGACTAATGAGCTATGTTATGCTTTGGAAAGTTGCCATTTGGGATCATTTTGTTGAATGGTTTGACAATCTTTCTTGATCAAACTCCGTTGGACCCAGAAATGATACATTGAAAAAATTCTTTTGGTCGTCCGACTTCCAATATGATTGTTTCCCTCCTCTTCATTCCAAAAAGAAAAAAGATTTTTGAGAGTTGTTTCTTGGATTCTAAAGAGAGTAATTGGTTTCTTTCAACAACTAAAAAAATTTTCATGCCTGAATCTAATTGGGGTTTAAGGTGGTGGAGGAATTGGATTAGAAAAAGGAGGGGTTCTAGTTGTAAGATACCTAATGACATCATCACTGGAATTGAGATCTCATTGAAAGAGAAAGATATCAAATATCTGGAGTTTTTGTTTTGTATATTATTTGGATGATTTGATACGTAAAGACCATGATTGAGGATTGTTTGATTGTCTTTCTCTCCGAAAACATTATCAACTTGAATTTGGAATAACTTTTTGTAATCTTAATGAAGCAGTAGATTTGTTATCTCATGCCGGCTTTTCGTGAAAAAAAATATCAATTGCAGTGGAAGGTTTCGTCAAACAAGGGGTTGTGTCCACTAGTCAATCAAATGATATGGAACATGTTTCCCATCTCTTCTTGAGAAAATATGCCGAAAAGATCAAGACGATTTCCTGTGAACAAGTACGTATATTAGTGGGAGTGATCACTATTAATCAAGTTCTATGTAAGATGTTTAGAGGGAGGAATTACACGCAACAACTTTATCGAGAAATCATCCACTATAAGAAAATGCATCTAACTAGAATTAAAATCCCTCAAAAGCGTTTTTCAGTGTCTAAGATACTTGATTGTATCAAAGATGAAGGCAAAACCATTTGTATTGACAAAAAATAGGGTTTTTACCATGCATTTGCTATGCAAGTTGTGGCTGAAAGTGCAAGAGGTGTCATAACTAAGAGAACAATTTGTGAGAGAAACTGACTCCATTTGCTATATCTAACAAGCAAAGAATGCAACTTTAAGCAGCTAATTGAGGCTAAATGTGCAAGTCGCATCATAACTAAGAGAACAATTTGTGAGATAAACTGACTCTACCTAACTAGGGACCCATCTGTCTATTAATATATGTTACACAACTAGGGTTACGAAAAGTATTACATATTTTGTGTGCATAGAATATCCTCTATTACATCTAGAGCTGGGTAATGTATCGTGTCGGGTTGGGTTCGTGTTGAACTCAAACGAGTTGAAAACCTCCAAACCTGAACCCCGACCCGCTTAATAAACGGGTTGAAAATGTTCAACCCAAACCGCTTAACATTTAAACGGGTTGACCTGAATCTAAATCGTTTACATAAATGGGTAAAACGGGTTAGGTTCGGGTTACCCATTTACCCACCAAGCCGGTTAATTGCAATATAAATTTTAACCCAAAGATAGTTTATCAAACCAATTACATATTTTTTAGCCTCTTAAGACATAGCTGCTTTCAAAAATACACCAAAATACTAGCTAATTACATACTTCAATATATTCAAAGTCTATTCCATCAAAATAGTCAGTAGCAACATAATTTTACAGCCTAAAAAGTTCACATAAGAACCAACTACTTAAGTTATAAACCATGTCCAGGTCAAGTCTTAAACAACAGTAAATAAAGTCAGATTGTCTGAAATATTTAATAACATAACCAGCAACCAATAAGTCCATAAAAGAGACCACAAAACCTAATTCTCCAAAGTCTAATTCCCATAGAAAATGTAAACAATAAACGGTAAACGGTAAATAAACAGTAAATATGTAAACCTATTTAACTTGTTTAATTAAATGGGTTAAATATATATTTTTTAGTGTCGAGATTCTCAACCTGAACATAACCCAATTAAATAAACGGATTCACCGTGTCAACCCATTTACTAAACGGGTTCAAGCTTCAAACCCAAACCCACTTAACTTCGACACTTCGTGTAGGGTTCGGGTTGGTAATCGTGTTGGGTCAGCTTTGCCCAACTCTAATTACAGCCCCTCAATCTATACAGGGGGGTTTTTACCATGCATTTGCTATATCTAACAAGCAAAGAACGCAAATTTAAGCAGCTAATTGTGGCTGAATGTGCAAGAGGCATCATAAATAAGAGAACAATTTGTCAAACAAACTGACTCTACCCAACTCGGGAGCCCTGCGTCTATTAATATATGTTGCACAACTAGGGTTACACAAAGTATTACGTATTTTGTTTCCATAGAATATCCTCTATTACGTCCCCTCAATTTATACGGGGGGATCCATAGACAGATTGAGTTTCAAAAACACAAAAATGATTTACATGAAGAGTTTTGATAAATATATCGGCTAACTGGAGTTAAGTAGGAACATAAGTTACAATAAGATGGCCATGTAACATCCTCTTATGAACAAAGTGATAGTCCACCTTAATATGCTTACTGCTCATGAAGGACTCAACTAGCAGTGATGTAGGTAGCTGAAATGTTATCGCAAAGAACCTTGACGGTTCACAAAGGATGATACGCAACTTAGGGAGAACATACCGTACCCATAAAGTCTCAGTAACAGTAGATGCAACTGTGCTCTATTCTGCTTTAGTGTAGGACTTGGACACAATAGTTTGCTTTTTAGAGTGCCAAAAAGTAAGATTTGGACCTAGAAAGATTGCATAACCAGTGATAGAACGGAAACTATCTGGACTGCTTGCCCAGTCACCATCTGAATAAGTAAGAAGAACAAAGAGATTTTTGACTTTCGTAAGAGTAACACCATGGTCTGTCGTCCCTTGCAAGTAACGAAAAATACACTGCACCACAGATAGGTGACTAGTACGAGGTGCACACACAAATTGAGAAACAAGATTCACAACATAGGATATATCAGGTCTAGTCATAGTTAAGTATTGCAAAGCCTCAACCATACTCCGATACTCGGTAGCATTAGTAAATGATTCCCTATCTGTACGTGATAACGAAGTTCGAGAAGGAAGCGATGTGCGAACGAGTTTGTGTTTGGAAAGATTAAACTTGTGAAGGAGATCATGAAAATATTTTGACTAGGAAACAAAAAGCATATTCGGCGTTCGAGCAACCAGTACCTCCAGAAAATAATGAAAGTTCCCGAGATCCTTCATCCGGAATTGAACATATGATGAATGCATGATGTGATGCAAAAATGAGGGAGAACTGCCCGTATAAATAATGTCATCCACATATAAAAGTAGAATAAGAATAGCATGAGACTTACGTAGAGTAAACATGGAAGAATTAGTGCGATTACAAGTGAAATCCTTGGAGAGAAGGAAACTGTTGAACTTGTGAAACCATGCTTGAAGAGCCTGTTAAACCATAAAAGGATAAATAAAACTTTGTGGCTAAGTCATATAGACATCCTCTATAGGTAATGGCTAAGGAAAGAACAACATGGATGGTAGTAGGCTTCACTGCAGATCTGAAATTCTAAGTATAATCCAACAAGTTAACCAAAGTCTCTAACAACCAAATGCACCTTTCTTTGCACAATAGACCCATCAGGATTGTACTTAATGTGATAAACCCAGTTACAATTTAGCAAATTCATACCTTCATGATAAGGAACCAATCTCCATGTATCATTTTCAACAAGTGCATTAAAATCCTTTGTCATTGCCATTTGCCAATTTCTGTCTTTTGATGCTTATATGAATAAGGTAGGTTCAGACTCATCACAATGTGTTTGTAAGGATAAAATGTGCCGTTTGTTGGCTAGAGCAAAGCAGGTAGAAAACATGGGAGAGGAAGACAGTGGTACTGACTGCCCAGAGAACGTGGGAGTGGAGGGAAAATGGTTGGGCACCTATGAAGGTTATTGGGCTAGCATCAGTAATGGACTAGGCATGAGAAGGAGACGAAGGAGAGGGCACCACAATAGTGGACTGGGATTGGGCAATCTAGGGGTGTACATTATGTGATCCAACCTGGATCGGATTGGACTGAAGATTAGGTCGAACCGAGCACATTCAATCCATCCTCGGTTCAAAAAAATTCCCTTATTTTTTCCTCAGTCCGGTCCGATCCACCCGGTCCATTGGTCCGGATCGAGGAATGACTATTTTTTACAAAATAAAATAAAAATCGGCTCTTGATTTTCTTCTTTAGTTTCATCGCATGCTCAGTTGCTTCGCTTTCCATGACTCTAAACTCATATCTCTATAACCCCTCTGTACGCTTCAATGATTTACAATTTGCAGTATGAGATTTTAGGTCCGCAGTTTTCAATTTGTTATGACTTTGAGACTTTGTGTTGATTTTTGGCTCAAAGACTACTACCAAGTGCTAACTCATGGTCTTTAGAATTAGCAAACAAAATCAACAATAGCAAGATTTTGGCCAAAATTAATTGAGTCCAATAAATGTTGTTCCAACTGCACTTGAAAATGAATTCAAATTCAGTTGGTCCTGGTCCGATCTGAATTTTTTTGGCTCGGTCCCGGTCCGGTCTGGCTCTTATTTGGTCTGGTTCTTGGTCTGTGCTTTTTCCCTTAATAGATCTTTTGTTCAACCCAGTCCGGTTCGGGTTTGGACCGATGAACACTCTTAAGAATGGAAGCATAAGACATGATAACAGGCTCTTCCAGAGAGACGTTAAGAGCTTCGGACTAAAGAGATTGTAACCGTGGATAGGGGAAGACATCCTCATGGAAAAGATACTAACGTAGACATGCCCAGTAGTGGAGTCAAGACATTGATACCAGCTATAGTTTGAAGTGTAGCCAATGAAAACACAGTGGTTTGGCCGTGATTCTAATTTATGTTGTTGAGTTAAAATAGTGGGAAACATTTACACTCAAAAATGCGAATCTGAATCCAAATCTAATACCCCATAAATTCCACCACTAGGCGGGTATGGGGGAGTATGATGTAACAACCTTTACCACTGAATTGCAAAATTATAGAGAGATTGGTTCCAATTAACCTTAGAATTAAAAATCGTAAACTACCTTCTACTCTGCAAAAATGGAGTAGATAAAATTTAGAGAGACATTTTGCTTTAGTTCATACAATTCAAGCTAAAAAAAGTCCAAAATTGCCTTTTCAGCTATACAAATTTCGAACACTCACACCCGAAATTACGTAAGAATGAACAATCAGGAACAGTGACAAAACCAGGATTTTAGTGAAAGGGGATTGAAATTAGTGGCATATGTAGAGTGTGTTTGGTAGGGGAAAAAATAATTTTCTCGGAAAATAATTTTCCCATTTTACGCCGTTTGGTAAAATAAGGAGGGAAAAATCATTTTTTGGGGAAAATCATTTTACCCTATTTGAAGGAAATTGTTTTCCATTGAAAAAGTAGGGAAAACGATTTTCCAAACCCAATTTCGTTGCCCAATTTTATCTCTCGTTCTGTTTTCTTTTAATTGTGTCTAAAATCACTCTATTTTTATTCTCATTTTGTCTCTCATTCTTCCCCTCTTCTTCATGTTCATCATATTCATCAATGATTTTCATCGTTAATCTCTGTAATTATTTCTTGAGTTTTCTGATCTTGTTATAGTTCTCCTTTTGAAGAATTTCGCAATCTGAGACACCCATCGTCTCCCCGTTCGTCATTTTCTTTAATCTGGATTTAATATCACTCAAAGTTAACTGGGTAATCCTTGAAAATAGTGAAAAAATTGAGATTCATTATTAATGTTGACTCTTTCTTTTGTTGGGTTTGTTACTGGGTATATTTTTTACTGATGTTTTGGGTTTGATTTTGAAGAGGAGAGAGAAACAAAATTCGTTGGTAGGGTCGAGACAGAGTAGTGAGCAGAGAAGAGGGTTGATGGTAAAAAGAAATGAAGTGAGGACGGGGGGGGGTTCATTCTATCAAATAGCAAAAAATTAAGTAGAAAGAAAATGATTTTTCATTCTACCAAACAGCTGAAAATGTAGGTGGAAAATCATTTTTCTTGAAAAATATTTTTCATGGAAAATAATTTTCTGGGAAAATGATTTTTCCCCCTACCAAACACACCCGTAATATAAAATTTAACAATCATATTCACACAATGAAAATTAAATGACTATTATATTACACTTTTCGCATAGTGGAAGCCAAGATTTGGTCCATTTAGTTACGATTTATCCCATTTATTAAAGTCTTCCTAAAACATAAAAAATATTTATATTATTTAACTTTAAAGTTCATTAAATGTTTAATGAGAAAATTTGTTGACATTTTAAAGAAAGAGATAAATCGATATTTTTAGAAGCGAAAAAAGGATTTTTACTTTCTATTACTTGCAAATTTGGGACCATTTTATCAATTTTTATTTAAATGACAATGAAGTCCGCTCCATGATTTGATTTTGTTTTTTACTTTTTAGAAACTGGGACAAAACCATACATGATATAGAAAAATATTTTTTGA
This sequence comes from Selenicereus undatus, assembly GCA_017589665.1. Taxonomy (NCBI): domain Eukaryota; kingdom Viridiplantae; phylum Streptophyta; class Magnoliopsida; order Caryophyllales; family Cactaceae; genus Selenicereus; species Selenicereus undatus. The sequence continues at coordinate 43,299,557 of JACYFF010031952.1, forward strand.
ATCACACCATAATTTTTCACTTTATAACCCAAATCAAACTGCAAATTTAAAAAATAAAATAGGGTTTTGAACATGTACACTACAAAAAAGGTTGCTTCTCTCTACATTTAATTTTGTTAATAACCACACTTATAAGTGTAGAAATAGTAGTTGCCCACACTTAGGCTAAATGTGGGGAAGTTAAGAGTGTGGAAGTGTTCTCCACACTTAATGAAAATGCGGGTAGAGCTATATTCCCCATACTTATAAATGCGAGGTAAATACTAATTACTCACAATTTATGTGTGGTCATTTTACGCTATGCCCACTCTGCGAGATGCAAGAAGTCATAATCACCCCCACACTTATAAGTGTTATTAGTGTCGTTTTAGCTTTAAAAAATAATGCTGGTAATTAATATAAAACTTATTAAGTTAAAAATAGAACAATTCCATACAATTGTTCTTTTTTTAATTAACAAGTTTTATACTAATTACTAGCATCACCCTACATAAATAAATACAATTAGAATTGCATAATATACATCAATATAATTAATGATTCTCCAATTAACAAACCAACTAAATTAAAATAGATCAAATATCAATTAAATAAATTACACATTAGTGCCTTAAAAAAATTAATTGCAGACATAGCAACAAAGACTAAGGAAACCAAAATTAAATATTCTTGAATTGTTTTGAATCCATCTTGCTAATTTTTTTGTTTTAGCTGGCTGATTGAACATTTTATGCAAAAGTACTTGCTCTATATACTACTTAAAACTATACTTTGAAAACATGCCTAACTTCCAAGAATATATAAAAAAATCTCAATCTCCGTTTTCTTACTGAGAGATGTTAGCTCTAATGCAACCTGTTAGACAATTGAAACACAAAAAAATGCATTATTAGAAAATATAACCAAAGAGACTAACTAAAGATGCAGATTCGGCAGAATCAGGTTTAAAGACGAACAACATAGTTCAACCATCTATAGAACCACAACACAGTTGAACCAGGAATAGAACCACAATTGAATTCAACTAATAGTAGGACCTAGGTAAGTTCAATTAACAATAGAATCACAGTTGAGTTCAACCAATAATACAACCACAATTGAGTTCAATCGACAATAGAACTACAACTGAGTTCAACCAACAATAGACCCAAAGTGAGTTCAACCAACAATAGAACCCCAATCGAGTTGAACCAACAATAGAACCACGACAAAGTTGAACCAAGAATAGAACTATAACGGAGTACAACTAACAATAGGACTCAACTAGTTCAACTAACAATAGAACTGAGTTCAACCAATAATAGAACTACAACCGAGTTCAACTAACTATAGAACTGCAACTGAGTTCAACCAACAATAGAACCCAATTCACCTAACTATAGAACCCCAACCGACTTCAACCAAAAATAGAACCGAAACTAATAAGTTTAACAAACAACAGAACCCAAGTGAGTTCAACCAACAATAGGACTGATACGGCCGCAAGCGCATAGTGGCGTTGTAGCTATTCAAGGTCGATCCCACAGAGTATAGGTTGAACTACTGGGTTATAATCCCCTCAAGATATGCTAAGCGAATCCAAATTTAAATGGTTTCGAATAAACAATTTCTAATAAACTAATTCTAAATCAATTAAGGAAAAATGTCTAGGAATTTTTGTAGTTATGAAAGGGAATTGAATCAAAATGATAAACATGTATCTTTCTCTAATTGGTTAATTTCAAGAAATCGCAATCTAGACAGAAATTTAGTCTATTCTTTCAAAATTAACGAAATTTGCCTAAACTAAGCAAATGTCGCTCTTTCAAACTAATTTGACTTAATCCAAGTTTAATACTTTTGATTACTTAATTCGAGTCCTCCCAACTTGACAATATCTCTTTCAAGACGATGCAACGATAGGTTTTAACAAGCAGTCCAACAACCAAATGTCGCCTTTCGAATGTTCACTCGATTGTTTCAAGAGTGTAAGCAAATTTCGGCAAAAAATCAACTCACAACATATCAAACACTTGATATAACCAAATCAAACCAATCATGAAAATAAGCACAATTGTATAGATTAAAATAGGATCCAACAACACTTTCATATACTGCTAAATCTCTAGACAAAAATTAACTACTCACACATAATCAAAGATTAAACAATTAACTACTCTAAAATGATAAATCTAAAGAGGAAAGAGAAGAGAAGGGAGAAGAGAGAAGAGTTGCTCAGCCAAAAATTGCACTTGAACCATCGTGCAAATCCGGGGTGGAATCCTTGCAAATCTTCACTTCAACTCTATCTCTCTCTCTCTCTCCCTAATCTAAAGTTCTAATCTACTTGAGGAGAGGGAAAGAATAGAATGGGATGGATGGGATGATTGAGGTGTGTTTTCTGCTGCTTGAGGGATGGGTATTTATAGAAAAGCTCGGACGTTCTCAGCCACACGATGAGGGAAAACGAAGAGGTCAGCTGTTACAGGTCTGCCACGGACCGTGGCATCCACCACGGGCTGACCGTGGTCTGGGCTAGTTCGTCATTTTTCTATTCTTCCTCTCTTTTCACGGGCATGACAACTAAGGGACATCCGTGGAGATTCAAAATGCACTCAATTAGGGTCAAAGTAAGGGCAAAAAGGTTCAGAATCCTGCAAAACACAGAAAAGAACCATACCCGAGTGTAAAATGGGAAAAGGAGTATAAATTATAACATAAAGCATATAAATTTTTCTAAAAATGCAGCAAAATAACCCTAAAATGATATACACTTTAAGCATCTATCAAACTCCCCCATGCTTAACCGTTGCTTGTCCTCAAGCAAAAACTATATAAAACCGAAAAGTGGAGATGCATCTATGACTTAGAGCATTACAACCTCTCTAAAGTAGGCAAGTCATAGCATATCATAAGCAAGAATATTAATCAACGACAACCCCAAATAGTGCGCAAAACATTTCAAAGCCAGGAGGAAAAGAAGGTTTTCGAAAAAGTATAAGACCACAAGTTCGATATCAAACTTAATCACCCCCAAAGAACCACAAAGCATGTCATGCAAGCACACAAAATTGTATAGAGTCAAATGGACCGGTAGAACCTCACTTTGGGGAAATGTGAAACACTCCCACTCATGTGTTTGAAATATGTCACAGGTTCACTCAAGACTCATTCCAAAGATGCAATCTACCATAGGCTTGACAAGACTCTCAAATTCTCTACCACTAAAATGTAATGTGCACAAGACAATCAAGAAGACTTTAATAGGGTTGTAATGTGGGCTAGAAAGATTAAGGAAAAGGAGTGGACAAATGCATTTGGACAATGTGGAGCTATTTACCCAAATGACTATGGAGCAACCAATAAGGCACCAATTAACCAATAAGTTCACCAACACTCCAAACCTTAACATACAATGAACAAATCCCACGAATGAAATAGGAAATGAGTTGAGGAACACAAGGTATGTACATATATCCAATGCCAATCATTGATTCACTCTTCCCCCCCCCTTTTTTATTGTTGCGGTTGTTTTTCACAATACGACTTTATGTTCTTTTTTTTTCTTTTTCTTCAACATAATTTGTTGTTTTTTTTTGTTTTGGTTCTTCTTTTCAAAAAATGAAATGAAAATTGCAATTATTGAAAGGCATAGAATCACTAATTACCAACTCACAATCGAATATATTAACACACAACCCAGACAAGGAGGAACCAAAGCAAAATGCTCAATATCATCAATCACTTAACAAACCAACATACCAAAGCCACCTCAAACTTAATTATCCCCAAACCACCCACTACATAGATGAAGTGATGCTCCATAGACTTGGCTTAAAGGTAGGAATATGTGTTTGGCCAAAGACTAATATGAAGGGATCACAACAAAGAAAGATATAAGCTCAAAGGGGCTAGCAAAGGGAATAAACATGTAATACAAGGATAGGCTATTTGTCTATGTGGGTAAAATGCCTCAAGAAAGAAATGCCTTAATCATATCATCAAATATACACATGCTAATGTAGTTTTGAACAAGAGTCTAGGTAAGTTCTAGAGATGCAATATGGAAGAGTCACACACATGAAAGAAACATGAGACTTAATATAATTAATTAGTCCAAATAAGGCTCAAAATCTCACGGGATATCTACCAAAGCCTCATTAAGCTCATGAAATGAAACTATTGTGCCAATATCAGTGTTAAAGACTCCAAGGGATAAAATAGTTTTCAATCAAGACAAGGGTCAAAACAAGAAATATTCAAAAAACCTTCACAAATTTTCAGACCAAAAGAGATTACACATTAAAAGTTAATCAAACTCATGAAACCTATCTTTCCTAGACAAAAGCATCATTGGAGTTTATCTCAAACCAATCCACACCATCTCTATATGCAAATCTAAAATGCAAACTTAAAAATCAACTAAATGCAACACTAATGCAAACAAAAAGGAAACCTAAAACTATATTCCCTAGCATATATGCAAACTAATAACCAAAATAGAAAAACATAGAACTACCCATCCCCTATGCCTAGATAAAGTATTATTATTCAAAGAAAAGAAAGTAAAAGAAGGGAAAGGAAATAAAACATAACGATCTCAACAGGTAAGGTGCAGAGTACACCTAACCTATGCGGCCTCGTAATTACTGAGGCACATGGAGCATTAACCACTCCATCACATCTTTAAGACACAACTCATGAAATCAGACACCGTTAAGGCACGCAGGTGCTTATCAAACTCCTGGGACCACAGTTCAGAAAATACAGGGTAAGAGGAAACAACCAAAATCACACCAAAGATATCAAATATCCTCTTAACCTTATCAATGGCCTTAGAAAAATCATAGGACGGATTAAAGCATGTAGTCTATGTGATTTGCCAAGGTAGGTCCTCTAGCAATACACAATAAGGGTCCATGGAGGGAACATACACTATTAAGTAACCTAGGGACAGATAATCATCAACATTCCCACCAAGCATATTAAGCTCGTTATCCTCATGGCCCAAGTCAACATTAGAATCACAAGTCTTAGGATTATCAACATGCGCATCTAAAGAATACTCAGGGGAAATAAAGGGTTGTGAACATGTAGGGGAAACATGGGTATGATCAAGGGGATTGGGGATAACAATATCATGAAAACCAAGGCTAGGACACTCCTCATGCACAAGCACATCACATGACTCCTCCAAAGGAATCTTCTCTACATCATGCACCTCATCTATAATATCTTCTGACTCAAAACGTGCATCAACAAAATCAAACTTAGCATCAAACCCAAAAGGATTACCCACCTCGATCCCCGTGCACTGAGCTAAAGGAAAGGATAAATCATTTAAGGTCAGGACAACTTCAGTATTGTCTACGGGTGATGCAAAATAAGGTTAAGTATAGCATGCATAATAAAGGCATGAATTAGTAGCATGGTCAGAAGAATTACACAAATCACACCAAAAAGGAGCATAATAAGATCTACAATAGAATGTGCAAGGATCAGAAATTGAATATCTATAAACACGACTAACTTTCTCAAACTCAAATGAATCCCAAGCAATCCACTCAAGCAAATAACATGCATCTTCAATAGTTTTACCAGGAAAATTCCAATACCCTAAAAGAGTACGGGTTTTACTATTCACACCCTCATCAATAATGTCTAAAATTTCCCATTTAGTCAAGAATAACCACATTGAGCAAGAAATGTACTTAATCGCTTAAAATACCTCCAAAATAATTCATGCTCCAATTGGGGAAAATGAAAAATTGCCATTGTAGTTTCTCAAAAATTCTTATTTTTTTGGTTTTTCAATTTTTATTATCGTTTTTTTTAAAGAAAAACAAAATGCTTAGGCAAACCTATTAGGAAATTTAATATTCAACGCTAGGCCCCGGCAACGACGCCAAAAACTTGATACGGTCACAAGCGCATGGCGGCGTTGTAGCTATTCAAGGTTGATCCCACAGAGACTAGGTAGAACTACTGGGTTACAATCCCCTCAAGATATGCTAAGCGAATCCAAATTTAAATGGTTTTAAATTAACAATTTCTAATACACTCATTATAAATCAATTAAGGAAAAATGTTTAGGAATTTTCATAGCTATGAAAGGGAATTGAATCAAAATGATAAACATGTGCATTTCTCTAATTGGTTAATTTCGAGAAATTGCAATCTATACAGAAATTCAGTCTATTCTTTCGAACTCAACTAAATTTGCCTAAACCAAGCAAATGTTGCTCTTTCAAGCTAATTTGACTTAATCCAATTTTAATATTTTTGATTACTTAATTCGAGTCCTCCCAACTTGGAAATCTCTCTTTCGAGATGATGCAACGATGGGTTCTAACAAGCAGTCCAACAACGAAATGTCGTCTTTCGAATGTTCACTCAATTGTTTTAAGAGTGCAAGCAAATTTTAGCCAAAAATCAACTCACAACATATCAAACACTTGATTGAACGAAATCAAACCAATCATGAAAATAAGCACAATTGTATAGATTAAAACATGATCCAACAACACTTTCATATATTGCTAAATCCCTAGACAAAAATTAACTACTCACACATAATCAAAGATTAAACAACTAACTACTCTAAAATGATAAATGTAGAGAGGAAATAGGAGAGAAGAGAGAAGACAGAAGAATTACTCAGCCAAAAATCACGTCTGAACCAGTGTGCAAACCCGGGGTGGAATCCTTACAAGTCTTCACTTCAGCTCTATCTCTTTCTCTCCCTAATCTAAAATCCTAATCTACTTGAAGAGAGGAAAAGAATGGAATGGGATGGATGGGATGATTGAGGTGTGTTTCGTTCTGCTTGAGGGACGAGTATTTATAGAAAAGCTCGGACGTTCTCAGCCACATGATGAGGGAAAACAAAGAGGTTAGCTGTTACAGGTCTGCCACGAACTGTGGCACCCACCACGAACTGACCATGGTCTGGGCTAGTTCGTCATTCTTCTGTTCTTCCTCTCTTTTCAGGGGCATGACAACTCAGGGGCATCCGTGGAAAGTCAAATTACACTCAATTAGGGTCAAAGTAAGGACAAAAAGGTTCAGAATTCTGTAAAACACAGAAAAGAACCATACCCGAGCATAAAATCGGAAAAGGTGTATGAATTATAACATAAAGCATATAAATTTCCCTAAAAATGCAGCAAAATGACCCTAAAATGATATACACTTTAAGCACTTATCAAGGACCCAACCGAGTTCAATCAACAATAAAACCACTAGTTCAACCAAAAATAGAACTCAATTGAATTCAACCAACAATAGAACCAACTGAGTTCAACCGATAATAGAATCCAACTGAGTTCAACCAAAAATAGAACCACGATTGAGTTTAACTAACAATAAAACCCTATATGAAAATGAATAGCATACTCGTAACAGGTTGCTTAAGAGTACCGAACAACTTTTGTGAAAAATCTTGCTCAGCAAGTCCTTGTCTACCTTCTTTTTACCCTCAAAAAGGCCTATAATAAATGATGTTTTATTTTTAGATGTAGTTAACCTAAAGTAAATGACAAATCAAAACTTAAATGTAAGAGTATATAAGCATTTATATACCATGCTGCCTAGAAAAAAAAAGAAGCAAACTCTCTTCTCTTTAGATTCCTGAAACTTCTCACCGTGTCCGAATTTCCTCGTCACCTTATCGACTAACTTTTCTATCTCAACACGACCACACTTAAGATTCATTCAAATGAAATCATTTGGAAAGGATACTCAAAGTAAGAAAAACGTAGAAAACTACATTCATAAATGGGTAAAAATACACAGGAAGTATAGAGTCCATAATATCTTTCAACGATTATTTACCTGATCCAACAAAGATTGGTTTTGACTATGCCTATGATTGTGCAGTGTCTTAGTTGTTTGCTTTTTAGGCAAACTGAGATTTGGCTGAAAATTAGGAGTATCTGCTTCCTTCATCTTTCGTCTGCCGATTAGATTTTGTACTTGTTGATTATATATAGTTCTTATAAGTCTCCCATAATTATCCCCAGAAATCTCATCATTTTGGGTGATGCCACCATTACAAGTCCTAAATTCAACTCGAGTGCTCTTCGAATTTGTAAGGCTATGAGGCAAATGATTCATCTCCAAAGATAATGAGTGATTACCGTGAGTAAAGGTGTCCTTAAAATAAGAAAAACAGCCAAATGAGTTGAACAATCTATTCCCATTTAACAAATATCATATTAGGAAAAAAAAAGGACGTAGTTGCATTGTTGCATAGGGCTTACTTACCCTAGAGCACATAAGTTCTCTTGAACGTGGTGAAGGGGTAGAAGTCAAGCTAAGACACTTACTAACTCCCTAGATGTGTTTCAGCTGAATGAAAACGATAGTTAAATAATTACCAAATCATATAAATTACTTAAATAATAGGCACTAGAAGTATTTCACTTCAAAGTCTGCTCTTCAGATTGTCACATTGGATTGGGGTATCTGTCTAGTAAAAATGAAAATCATATAACATCTTACCTGCTCTGTTTGGTCAAAATTAAGCATTCGAGCGATTTTCAGCTGCTTTAAGCAACCAGAAGTATTTGTATTTTCCCCCATAGGTGTGTTTTGATCATCCAACTATATCAAAAATTATTTTCCCCCATAGATGTCTTTTGATCATCCAACAACATAAAAATTACAAATTGAAAAGAAATTTCAATAACAAAAATTTAACCATGCAAGGTTTTTACATTACAGTATACTGTTATATTTATGTGCATGAAATAAGGACTTAGTTGATCTACAACATTATGGGGGTTGTGGCATGCCAATTATGGAATTTTCCACCCTATTTGTCACACTAATATGTTTCTTGCCGATTTGAGTTGTGCAAGACTTCTTAACTCCTTGAAGTGGATTCGGCTGAATAAAACTAGTACTCAGATAATGATATGATTGTGTAAGACGAAATATCTAATGAGAAAATAATTGTAACTGTCATAATTGCAAATTTCATCTTAACCCAAGTGGCACAACATCAAGCTAAATCAAGAAAATAAAAAAAAGAGTTGTTGTTTTGCTTTAGTAGCACCTGTATGCCCTCTTTACCTCCGACACTTCGTCTTTGTTGACGCACCTTCAAACACCCAAAATTAGGCATGATGGTATTAAAAAAAAATTAAGTGAAATGCAAGATTTTGTATGGGAAGAGCACATTTATGCGCATATAGAACATGGACTCACTTGGTATAGAAATGAGGCGACCTAGATGTATGAGCAGCTTCACATTTGTCCCTTAGTACAATGGAACTTACAGTTTGACCATCATCCTTGATATACACCTCATTATTCTTAGCTAATGTAGGCGTAGTTGCTAGAGTATCTCTTATGTGTTCACCAGCTAAGGGTGTGTTAGTCCTTTGATTCTCTTCAACATCATCACCCTAATCACAAACCAAGTAAAGAAATTAACATCGACCTTATCCAAAGTGTCCATGTATTCATCATCTATTTTTAATTATGGCAACTCAATAAGAAGCAATAAAACCATTAAGAAGTAATAAAACCATGGTTTAAAAATGACCTGAGATTAAACATGTGCATCATAAGTTCATTGAGGCTTCAAGTAAGTGACCTCTTAGTGCAAGAATCGAACCCCTTTTAGCAATAGACTCACTATGCTAGAATTTGGAGTTTCAGTCCCACTTTGACAATAATGTTTGGTGCTAAGTTGATTAGAGATTCCTCTAGACCGAACTCTTCTAACCCTCCCACTACTTTCAGGTCCCATCAACTTATGATAAGCAAAGGTCTTAGCCAACACTATGGCTTCAGATAATACCACTTCGGAAGCACCCCGTCTTTCATTTGACAATATCAACAACAGTATCCTATATAAATTATTGGCCATAGATACTAACATGTATCATTATGTTTTTTTACATATGTATTAATTAATGACATACCTTATGCAAATTAGAATAAGTGTATAAATGCTTATAACACACATTTCTTAGTTGCCGGTTCATGGTAAGATCCTTCTTTATCGCGATGCGTCTCCATAAACAATTCCAAAGGACCAGGTTCTATTTGATACTCCTTCTCTTATAAATTGTTGTATAGGCATAAACAAAGAATTCTATACATAGCAAAATATATAAAGTGTAACACCCTAACCACAGGGCTAGTGATGTTAGTGATCTAGAATTTTGGAAACCAACGGACAAAGCTTTCCCTAAAAACTGGCCATAACTTAGGCATATAGTCTTACAATAAGTACCCGTAACAATAGAAACATAAGGAATATGTCCACTAGGCTCAATGGCTACACATCGGAGATCACAACTCTATTGCCCACACAACCAGAGTTCCAACAATATAAAGCCAAGTGAAAAAAGAGAGTTCATAAAGAATGCACAAGATCAATTTGTAAATCTATTATCAACTCAAAAGTGGAGAATCTATATGTGAGTGAGCTTTGGGGTATGATGCCCATAGCAGTAGTGGCAGTATGGAAACTAACATTCGGGCATGTCTTTTTGGGTGTTCTTGTAAATAGAAGAGAGTTATCTATGTTATTGTTTGCAATACATGCCTAGTACTAGCATTCCATTATTATACACTTGTGCTTAGTGATGATCTCCATTACTAACTAAAAGGGAATTAGAGGAAAATTACATCTTTCATTCATAAATAGTGCTGCTTACTATCACTAAGAACTTCTTACCATACAGAGTTGAAGTTAGATGACTAGACATCATACATCTATTTGATATTGGAATGTTTAACTTTTGTGCTCGTCTAACTGAACTTATTACCATGCATTGATCTAGAAGCATTATGCTGGATCTGGGTTTGTAGTTTTCACAGCTTCATTTTCTTTCCTACGACTAGAATAGGGGAATTCTTTCCTACGACTAGAGTAGGGGAAAAAGGAATAAATAAAGAAATAAAAAGAGCGCCATTGGGTTGAAAATTAGAAAATCTGACTCTTTGATTGGTTTGTTTTTTACGCAGCGCTTTACTTCTTTCATTAAAGCTGAACAAATGTAGCTCGTTCCACCATTTGACAAAGTCAAGAAGAATAGGTATTTCCCTTAACTTCCCTACCCGCTCCTATCTGTTGTAGGCTGGTAGGCATAAACAAAGAATTCTATACATAACAAAATATATAAAGTGTAACACCGTAACCCCAGGGCTAGTGATGTTAGTAATTTCAAGAATTTTGGAAATAAACGGACAGAGTTTTCCGTAAAAATTGACCATAGCTTAGGCTTATAGCCTTGCAATAAGTACCTATAACAATATAAATATAAGGAATATGTCCACCAGGCTCGACGGCTACTCGCTGGAGACCACAACTCCATAGCACACACAACCGTTGTACCAACAATATAAAGCCAAGTTTAAAAAGAAATAAAAATACAGCTCAACAGATCACATGCTTGGAGCATCTTCAATGGGTGAACTTGAATGCAGATGAACGGGATGATTTAGTCATGTTTCCCTCTGGTACACATAGAGAGTTCGCAAAGAATGCACAAGATAAATATGCAAAATCTATTATCAATTCAAAAGTGGATAATCTATATGTGGTTGAGCTTTTGGGCTATACTGCCTGTATTAGCAGTGGCAGTGTGGAAATCAACATTCAGGCATGTCTTTTTGGGTGTTCTTATAAATAGAAGGGAGCTATCTATGATAGTGTTTGCAATACATGTCCAATATTAGCATTCCATTGTTAAACACTTATGCTTAATGATGATCTCCACTACTAAGTAAAAGGGAATTAGAGGAAAATTACACCTTTCATTCATTAATAGTGCTGCTTGCTATTGCTAAGAACTTCTTACCATGCAGAGTCTAGACTATTTAGAAGGTTAGGCCACATGGCTATGTAGAGTCTAGACTTCCCTCAAATTTTATACCTTATAATAGCCATACCTTACTTAATATAAACATAGTAAGGATACATGACTTACAAAATTATCCCTTTTGATTGCAAAATTTTATGAGCCACTTGTATGTGCATGTAGTTGCTTCGTTCTTGCTCTTTTCCATTAGTAGATGATTTCTGCATAACAAAAACTATTATTGTTATAAGAGATATTGTTATAAGGGTAGAGAAGCCAAACAGTCAGTAAAGCAATTAACAAAGCACCCAATGCACGTCCTGAATTTGTCTGATACCACAAACACGTTCCTTGAATGCAAATGAGAATAAGCTTGTGATTTCTATGAAGAATACTATGTAAAATAAAACCTTCAATTCTTTCTTAAAAGTCAATGGATCCTTGTTTCTAGTTTTTCATTAGGTTGAAGATGCAGTTTCGGTTTTTGGTGAACACCCATTAATTCCCGCATTTTATGTGATACCAACAACTGATGATATGCTTGGGGACTCAAAATCGTGACAGCTGAGACCAAAGAGCACAAATAACACAACCACACACCCACACACCCACAGAAAGTAACTGCATATCAAACATAGGAAAATAGCACCCAAAGCCTCTCCAAACATATGACACTCAGACACGATGAAAGCAACAGTTTTTTAACTTACTTGAAAGTTCCCCAGAAAGAGGTGATCGACCAAACCAACCCACGTCTGGTCACCTACAGCAAACGTGTGCTGACTCTTTTCCAAATTGTATAACGTCTCTTTTGTGGTATCTTCTTTAACATACTTACATCTTAAGGAATACTTGAAACCTCGAACCCTTTTCCCAACTGACTTCAGAATTTTCTGATTGACCTGTACCTCATCTGGCAACAAAAACTTCCCCTACCCAAATAAGAGTTCAAGTAAGTATTTGAAGTAGTTAATTTTAGATAACATGCATCACCTAACTTGGACATAAATAAATGCTTCTCCTAATAAACATTATGATCCAACCTCTAAAGTACTGTGGCACTAAGCGCCAATCCTGATAATTAATAGGACATAAGCTAGGTCTCTTAGCAACATCAGCAAGGAATCTATTAAATAAACTCCATGCTTTCTTTATTGGTTGCAACAAGTTGTTTAAAGGTACATAATCCTCTCCGGAGGAACCAATTTATATGCCATGTTCACATTTATTCTCCCTCCGAACTTTCTAGCATTGCCATATTCTTCTGTATAAAAAACAATATGATCTTCACGTTAGTGAATAAACTACAACTATTGAAACCATTGTGTAAGTAAAATGACTAGATGGGTATTAAAGATTCATTTACTAATGATCTACACCTCTTTGTCGTCTTTAAAATCATCTTCCAAATTGAATATCATGTCAATATCATCTAAAGTCACATCTTCTTCACCTGCTACATCTTCATGTTGAACAAACTTAAGGTACTCTGCTAAGGTAATCCTGGATCGGAACATGATTATGACACTTCAAAACTTACAAGGAAAACTCGTGTTAGCTTATAACGCAATTCAAGGAAAACATGGTTAAAAGTAAAAATTAACCAAGACAAGAGCTAATTTGATCATGTCAAATTCTACAAGCTATATTACAAAAATGAAACATTATCTACTAAGGGAAACTATGCAAACAAAATAATCACATACACCTGTCTACTGATATTTCTTCCTTTTACTTGCTTGGCCTGTGAGATAATTAATCAATGCTTGAAAATAGCATAAATTTAAACCAAAACATAATAATATGATGTACTAACATTAGTGCACAGGCTTGGCCTATGAGGTTCATATGGCTAAAGGATGTGAATCCTTGTAAGCTTGAACTATTATGTCAATTAGAACTAACATGATAGTTACTTTTGAAATAAGAACAAAATACAAAGATTTGTAAACGCCAACACATGTTAATGAAAAAACTTAAATTGTTCTTATTCCTCACAATCAACAGTATCCCAATTTATTGGATCTCTGAATACATCCTTTTTTGATATATTAGGAGGCATGCATTGAGGATAAAATTCATCCTCATCTGCCATGGTTGCTCCCAATTGGTAATTATCTCTTGGCTTTACTCTCACAATATGAGCCCAACCTTTGTCTCATCTTCAACGTAAAATGCCTTATTGGCTTGCGATGAAAGAATATATGGACCATGCTTCAAGGCATTTCCTTTATGTATCTTATGTGAGAAATCCAAGAGAGTGAATCCCCTTTTGTCCACTTTTCTTCCCTAACTTGAGTTTACATCCACCTAATCACATCGAAATAGAACTATCTTACATTAATAAAAGTAGTCCAACTCAATGATATCTGTGCTCTTTCCATACTAAGGCTTTCCATCAGCTTCTACCATAACCCCATAGTTTTGAGTTTTCTTTGTCTTATCTCGGGCTTGAGCGTGGACCATTGATATTGAAAGCCTTCATTCTTTTGACTATGGAGTTCGAACGCTAAGCCACAACTCTTAACACTTTTAACTTTGGGTTATTATCATCAATATAAGTAACCTAAACAATTGAGCACTCACGATAGTCATTGATGATATAGTTATGCTTCTAAAGCACTCATCATAAAGTTTTAAAGTTACCATTTCTTGCAACCAACTTGGAAAGTCCTCAAGTAACCATTTTTGCTTTAGCTTATCACTAGGCTCTTGTGAATGCACGGCGTTCCTCCAGGAATGATCTACAAGTCATGAATTTCATCAAATTAAATGAATATTAGTAAACTTCGCACATTTACCAGGAAAGGTTGTAAAGCTAATTTTACTAACTTGTGATAAAAGTCTATCCTGTGAACATGTAGGAGCATATCGACGGGCTTGCTTAAGGCTCAACTCATCCATTTCTACCATTACAACCTGACCTTTAAGTTGTCCACCAATATCAAATAAATACATTTCTTTATTAGGAATAAAGTCATTGTTCCTTTGTGGACGATTGAATACAGTTTCTACCCCTTCAAAGTATCTTGAGCAGAACATTATGCACTCTTATGCGATGTATCCTTCTGCCATTGATCCCTCCGGTTGTTCTCGATACGGACATATCCTTTTAACCATGCCAAGTTCCTACAATTTACCAATAATATATGATTTCTAGTGGAGAAAAGTAAATAAAAACCCATAAAATTTAAGGCCTCACCGCTCTGCTTCCTCCGTCAAGTGAACAATTATATGCACCATAATTGTGAAAAAAACCAGGCGGGAACATTTTCTTCATACGATATAACGTGAGAACCACATTGCTTTGTAGCTCATCCAATTTATCAACTTTCAGCTCTTTCGCACATAATCCCTTAAAAAAATCAAATAGCTCACACACCAAATCTACAATATTATCGTCGTTAATCGCTCACAATGGAATTGGAAGTAAATCTTGCATTAGAATATGGCAATCATGGCTCTTCAAATTAAACAACTTGCTCTCCTTCAAATTGATACATCGAGAGATATTGCTTGCATATCCATCTGGCACCTTGATGTGCTTCAAGACTTTT
Organism: Selenicereus undatus; assembly: GCA_017589665.1. Classification (NCBI taxonomy): domain Eukaryota; kingdom Viridiplantae; phylum Streptophyta; class Magnoliopsida; order Caryophyllales; family Cactaceae; genus Selenicereus; species Selenicereus undatus. The sequence goes on from JACYFF010031952.1 coordinate 43,314,912, forward strand.
AGCAAGGTGGTTTTCTCATGAACAGACAAATTATAGGGAGCTATGGGTAAATGATATTTGGCATTAGGTAATAAAATTAGGTGGAACTCAGGCCTTATTTGCATTTGTGGAAGATCTTGTCAGGCCTTCAAGTTATCCTTGCTCTTCTCTTCCAAATTCGATAACATTCCTATCAAATTATCACAAATGTTCATTTTGATATGCATTACATCCAAATTATGATGAAGACGGTTAAACTGCTAATATTCAAGATCAAAGAAAATGCTTCGTTTCTTCCGCATTTGTTCTTCATCCCTCTCATAAACGTCTATATTGGTTTGGCCTTTCCCATATGTAAACATAGTTCTCTCCAATTCTGCAAGTATTTGACTCCCTGTTAATAAAGCTAGAGTGCTACCAAACTCCATATTTCCATCAAATCCATCTTTATCATATCGAAAAGGATGGTCTTCTGCTAACCATCTCCGATGACCCATGTAGCAGAACTTATGTCCATTTTCTAGCCAAAGTGATTGAGTTGCTTTCCCACAATATGGACATGCAAAACTACCCTTTGTACTCCACCCAGACAGATTAGCATATGTCGGAAACTCATTTGTAGTAGAGTAAAGAGCACCGCGCCATGTAATTCTCGTATTTGTGTATGCATCATATGCATCTACATCGTGCCATAACTGCACTAACTCTTTAATCAACGGTTGAAGATATACATCGATGTCCATACCCGGGGCCTTTTCACCAAGAATAATCATCGATAGTATAATTGAGGATTATTTCATGCATAGCCAAGCAGGCAAATTATGTGGAATTAGCAAGACTGGCAAAGTGCTATGCATGCTACTCTTAACACGAAAATGATTAAACCAATCATTAGCTAGCCGAAGTGTTATATTTCGAGGATCAGATGCAAAATTGGGATATTGTTCATCAAATTCCTTCAATACCTTTACATTTGCAGGATGCCTCAAAATTCCAACCTTAGTACGATACTTATCATGCCAAATCATATCTTCAGCTATCTTAGATGATTTATAAAGCCTAAGCAGTCTAGGAATGAGAGGAAAATAGCATAATACCTTAGTTGACAATTTCTTTTCACTATTCTTCCATCATGAAGAACCGCACTTGTCACATGATTCTTGTCGCTCTTTTTCACTATAGTACAATATGCAATCATTAAGACAGACATGTATTTTGTCATATTCAAGGCCTAAGTTCTTAAGCAATTGCTTTCAATTACTCAATGACGATGGGAATGGGTCTACATGGGGAAAAACATAACTCAAAAGCAAGAGCAGCATATTAAATGATTTAATAGACCAGCCATACATGCATTTTAAGTGGAGTAAGTGCAACAAAAAAAGGAGTTTTGAAAATTTTGAACCTTGATATAGCTCATGTTCAATTTGTTCTAGTAACCTTTTTTGATGCATCATCTTTGTCTACCATGAAACTATCACCTCATACCCTTCATTCCCTAGCTCAACGTTGTCTTCTTCATCCATATCAGCCTCTTGATGAAACATGTCATTCCCCAGATCTTCACACATCCCAAAAATATCATTAAGTATTCTCATAGTATCAATGTCACCAAAACCACTTTCCGATTGGGTATTAGTAATATTGTGGCCTTTTTCACCAAAAAAATGAAGAATGTCCAGAAATTTCCTCCCCATGATGCACCCACACTTTATAGTATGGCAAAAAACCATTAAATATAAGATGGTGTTCCACTTCTTATTTTGTGAAGCAACAATTATGTCTAACTTTGCATTTATTGCAAGGGCATATAATCAGTTTACCACACCCAGCATTGCAAAAAGCAAATTCTAAAGATGACTCAACCCCATTCCTATATTCAAGAGAAGTTCTATGCATGTGAATCCAACTTTTATCCATTATAATTTCTAAGAGCCCACCTGCAAGGTCATCACATAAGTCAATATAAGCATTATAACTAAATATTGGCAATCATTAAAGGAAGGGGGAGAAAGAATTACAAAGATCACACCCAACACATCAAAATCATGCCACTATATCAATAATCAATCATTTTAGTCTTAGTAAAATATCAAGTTTATCTTGTACAAGTAAGAAGGTGGCAAATGCTCTGGCCTATATTGTAACAGAGAAAGAACATGTTAAAGAGTGGGACACAAAAGAAGAAACTATAAAGGAGATGAACTTCACTGCAAACAGTTGAGAGAACCACATAGAGATCCTAGAGGACTATTAGTAAATAAGAGTACCTCCAATTTAATTACCATTCAGAATAGTAAAAGGATATAAAGAAAATCACACAAGCTGTGCCTATAGACATGATATCAATTTGTTGAAATCTACAAAAAAGTGAAATGCTATGAAATAGTACATGAACTAAAAGGGCATAGACTTATCATCTTCATCCAAAAGACCCTTGCTATAACCATTTTCCTCTTCCTTAGCAATTATAGAACTCATGCCACCTAGTATTAACAAAAAACATGAAACGAAAAGCGAGAAAGGTTCCCCCCTTTGCCCAACTTTCTTAAGAGTGTAACTAACTAATAAGTGGCCTAACAATGAAGAAAACACTACATGGCCAACTACTTGAATCAAGTTCTAATCCCTTAAGCAATGCCCTTCCAATATAGGTATTCTCGAAATTCATTTTAAAACCATTCCCCTTCACTGCCTTTGTCATCTCATGACTGCATCCAAATTTTATTACCTCCACAAATTCAATATTCCTTAAAAGAAAAATGTTAGAGCGCATAAGAACCCTATCATCAAAATCTAGAAAACGATAGTATAGGAAATGCATATATATCAGAAACTCTGATCTTAAAAATAAATCATTACTACGGTAATGACAATCAAATACAAAATCTCGTCAACTAGAAAGAAAGTGATATTTGGAGGAGCATCTCATCCTTGTGTAGAATCGCCAACAAGTGATGCCAATTTTGCACCACTAATGGTAAATAGTATCATCACAACATGCAAACCAAGGTTAGTGTTCAACTAAGTTGTAACATCTTGGAAGCAGAACGTAATAAGAGAAAATTAAAAATGAAAATTTCAAACCAGATTATTGAAGTTAGGGCATCAAGCATGCCACTATGTCAATAATCAATCATTTTAGTCGTAGTGAAATATCAAGTTTATCTTGTACAGGTACGAAGGTGGCAAATACTTTGGCCTACATTATAACACAGCGAGAACATGTTAAAGAGTGGGACACCAAAGAAGAAACTATAACGCATATGAACTTCAGTGCAGACAGCTGAGAGAACAACATAGAGGTCCTAAAGGACTATTAACAAATAACAGTATCTTTAATTTACCATTTAGAATAGTAGAAGGATATAAAGAAAATCACACATGATGTGCCTATAGACAGGACATCAATTTGTTGAGATCTACTCAAAAGTGAAATGCTCCGCTATCTATCCCTTGCTTATTGATCCGGAATCCTTTCCCTCATAAATGACCATTAGTAATTAGTCCAACAGTGCTCATTACATCTTACCCATTCTCTTATCTTCCTACTAGGTCCTGCCATTTCTCATCGCTAAAAGACACGCACTCAATATGCCTATTCACAATGATGAATGAACTATAACTAAATGCTAACACAGTAGTGAGCCAGGAGCTTGATACATATTCTCATGATCTCGCAGGCACTGCAATTACTCCAAGTCAGAATGCACTTATACCAATCAAGTTGAATATGTACTTGTTACTTTATGCAGATATCCCTCCAAAACGCAATAGAACTCACAACAGCAAGATAAATATGTGTTACTCTCTTCCTTCTTTACACAGGGAATGCATTGGCTAATATGATTTACATACCATAACCCATCATTATGCACATGAGCTTTTCTTGCATATAATGTCTAATTAGTATATCCTAAATACCAACTTTGTCACCAAACAGGCAGGACCAAAACTTAAAGAACCAAACCATCCAAATACATTTACCAAACAGGCAGGACAAACACTTTAAAGTTCCAACAGGCAGTACTAGCACCACCTTTCACCAAACAGGCCAAACTTCTATGTTTAATAAAGAAGAAAATGGATTCTTTGTTTAATAAAGAAGAAAAGGGAAGAGATTTCTAAGGTTTTCTTGCCTCAATATTCTGACGATGAATCACAAAGCCTTCGAATTCTTCAAATCAATGCCCAAATTCTTGTTCGATTTTGATGCTTCTTTGACCAACAATTGCTATTAGATCGAATTCAATGATAATTAATCAATCTCACCACATGAAATCAAGAAGATAGGGCACAAAGGCTAGCTAGGTTTGAACTACGCGCATACAAATTCTTCAAATCAATGCCCAAATTCTTGTTCAATTTTGATGCTTCTTCGACTGGAAATTGATATTAGATCAAATTGAAGCATAATTGATCAATCTTACCACACGAAATCAAGTAGATAGACTACAACGGCTAGCTAGGGTTTTGATCACTATGCGCGTATGAATGCTCGAGATATTAAAGAATTGAAACTGTCTTTAATTTCTTTTGGGGGGGGGGGGGCACGCCAATTAAAACACTTTTAATTTTTACTCAAAAGTGTGGCGCTCAAATTAATTGGCCTGCGGATTAATATTTTTGATTTTTAGTCTATTTTTTTTATTCTTTTGCCTGTAAATTAATAGGTTTATATATGTAAAAGCAATATTAAAATACTTTTTATCTTTCAAAAAAATTCCCCATAAGTAATATATTTACCAAGTTAATTAATAAGGTTATATAGAAAAAAACAATTTAATTCTCCAGAACTAATAAATATAGGAAAAGGTTTATGATTTCCCCATGCTTATTAAATGTGGAGTCGACAAAACTATTAAATTTATTATTATTTTTTTCTCCACACTTCATTAACTGTAGCGGCACAAATGCAGGAGGATACATTATTTTTTGTGGTGTGTGCAAGCCTATCTCAATATGGGAGTGGAAGCACACAAATTTAAACTCAAATAGGGAGATTAGGAAGGGAAAGAATTAAAAAAGGAAAACATACAAACCATTAAAAAATGAAGACGGTTAGGTTTGAACTCGCAATTGTTGAGGAACTCCATGTCCACTTAACCACTCTATTGCATTCCATTTACTTGTTCGTCTCGCATCACGTTTTATTTGTTTCTTTACCATTGTTTTCCCCTATTTAATTTTTTTCTTTTTTTCTCCGAGGAGGGGTTAGTTGACCCCACTAACCATGCTACCTCTGGCATTGACCAAGAATTTTATGAAAAAGTTTTTTTGTAGGGGGAGTGACCATCTAATGGAGTAGGAAGTCAATTTATTATAAAAACTATTGCAGATGCAGCATCAACTCAGAATTCACTGAGCAGATAAGCATCGAGAAGAAAAGTACGAGCTATTACTAAAATGTGCTGATGCTTTTGTTCAATAAGCCCATTATGTTTTGGTGTTTGGTTTTCAAAAATATAAGCCATTTTGAATGAAGTAAGCTTTTAAAGGATTCTTCTCAAATTGTTTCCCACCATTACTTTGAAGAAGTTTGACTTTATTATTAAACATGTTTTCAACAAACTTTTTAGAGGCACAAAAATGTTGAAACATTCCACATTTATGCTCCATTGGATATATCCACGTGAAACCAGTACAATAATCTAAAAAAGCAATATAATATCAAAAATTCAAATTTGAAAGCATAGGTGATTGCTAATGTAACGTCCGACCCCTCACAGGCCGTGGACAGTTATTAGGAACGACTTCAAGGATCGTCGACTAACATCATAAATCATCACAAGCTTTTTCGGCGTGCTTCATCCTCACTAACACTATCACTTCGAAAGATTTTGATTTTACAGTCAAACATGTTTTCAACAAGCTTTTGAAAGGCACAAAAAGTTAAAACATTTCATGTTTAAGTTTCATTGGATATGTCCAAGTGAAGCGAGGACAATCATATGCAAAAACAACATAATGTCGAAAATTCAAATTGGAAAACACAGGTGATTGGTAATGTAACGCCCTGATTCCTCACGGGCTGCAGACAGTTATCATGAACGACTTTAAGGATTATGGACTAACTCCAAAAATCACCATAAGTCTTTTTGACATGCTTCGTCATCGTTCACACACTGCCCAGGAAACTTCTTAGGAGGTCACTCATACTAAGATTTTTCCACAGCAAGCACGGTTAACTGTGCAATTTGTAAGAGTGGACTTTCTGAAAATCGAGGTGCACCTTTGGTGACACAAATAGTCACTTCAAATTCTTTTAAGTCAGACTGGGATGTTACCGGTGACGTCACAATCAACCCCACTTGAAGCACACAATGTACTCATTGTACAAACCGACCAACTGACACATCCTCTTGACCTGCTGTCTAATCCAGAATTTTTTCCCACTAGGTGACTGCCCGGGCTTTTTGTTCACTGGCGCAACTCACAATCGTAAGTAAGCTCTGATACCATTTGTAACGCCCCAATCCCACACGAATTGTGGACAGTTGCCAAGAACAACTTCAGAAATCGTCAACTAGTTTCACAAATCTCTCACATGCATGTTGCTTAAAAAACTTCCCAGGAAGTCATCCATCCTAAGATTTCTCCACAATAAGCACACTTAACTATGGAGTTTTAAAGAGTGGGCTTCCTAAAACGGAAGGTGTACCTTTAGTGATATGAGTAATCACTGCAAATCCTACTCAGCCACACTCAGAGTGTTGCAACTAAACATTAGAATGCATTAAGTAAAAATGAGTTCCATAGAAGTGCTCAACATTAGTAAAGGGTAAGCAATGGGTCATTCCCAAGTTAAAGGACACATTTATTCTTTAACTTAGTGATAAAAGAAAGAAATTGTTTTCACCTAAGAGAATCAAAGACACGAGACCCATAATGACCCAGATGTTGGTGCCAGACATCATAAGAAGAAGAAACAACAATAAAGGCAAGAATAAGTTTTGAAGGACTAAGTGAGTAGATGCCACCATTACGAGTTCCCTCAGAAGAGTTGTCTTCGTGACATTGTCCTTATTAACATGCATAGAAGATAAATCTAAACCAACCTCATAATTATTATCTTTGCATAACTAGTTGACAGAAAGGAGATTATAATGTAATTGGGAAAAGCATTATTCAGTTTTAATGGCTTAGCAGAGGTAGGCAAATGCAATTGGCCAACATGATGAATAGACAATTGAGTGTCATTAACATCGACAACATGATTGGGTCCATTGTAAGGGTGCTTGTAAGAAAGTATACATTCCATCTAAGTCACATCAGATGAAACAGTCGAATCTGGATACCAGAGAACTTCATTTGTGTCCAATCAAAAAATGATATATTTTATACCCTTTAATTATCTAATATTTGCTCAAAATAAATGGTTAAATTAGAATTCTAATATGTTTTTATTTGTTGCAGGAATTATGAAAGTTCAAAAAAAAAGAAGCAATAAATTGTTTGCCAAAAGTGTTGGAAGGAAGATGTTGGATCAATTGGAAAAGAAAAAGAAAACTCAGCTAGCATGAGCAAGCCCAAAAGCCAGCTGAGCCCACTTGCCTAGTCGGGGTAGCTTAATCCTCAAGTACCCCGACATATGTGACATTAATAATTCAAGACCTAAATTTTTGGAGCAAATATTTTAGTACCATGAAGTTTGCTAACCGACTTCAAGAAGCCTCTTGGTTCTCAAAAATGGATTACAAAAGCGGATACTGATGGATAAAAATGGATGAGGAAAGCATTCCTTTAACTGCTTTTAATACCTGTTAAGGACATTATGAGTATCCAGTAATGCCATTCGGCTCTAAAAATGCGCGTCAAATATTCCAAAGAAGAATAGATAGCATCTTTAAAGATCTTAATTACTGTTGCCTAGTTTACATTGATGATATCCTCGTCTATTCTAAGACCATAAAACAGCACAAAGATGATGTCTTAGCTGTCACCCAAAGATGTATTGATCATGGTATTATCCTTGATAAAAACAAGTACATTATGCTGAACAAGAAATCGAGTTTTTACGTCTAGAGATAAAAGTCGAACAAATCATCCTATAAAAGCATATTCTAGAGAAAATAGAATATTTCCTTGAAAATATTGAAGATAGGAAGCAATTAGAAAGGTTTCTTGGATGCCTTACGTATGCTTCGGATTTTATTATAGATCTAGCTAAATTAAGAAAGCAATTGCATCAGAAACTCAAGAAAGAAGTAAGTTGGATATGGACTACTAGTGATTCGAAAATTGTTCAAAACTTCAAAATGACGTGCAAAAATCTTCCAGTTTTTAATTTGCTTAATGAAGGAGATTATTTAATTCTTGAGATAGATGCCAACAATAAGTACTAGAGTGCAGTACTCAAAATCAAAGAAGGAAAAAAACTCTGCAAATATTACAATAGAAGTTTTAATAAAGTAGAATGCAACTATCCTCCGATGAAAAAAGAAATCATTTGAGTTATAAGACAATTGAAAAGTTCTTAATCTTTTTTACTCCAAAAACCTTTCTTATTCGAACTGATTACAAAGGAATACTTGGATTTGTGAAAAGGAATTTATCAAATATGTAAGCGCAAGGTGACTCTTTCGTAGGTCACTATGGCTTAACCACTTTTCCTTCTCTATTGAGAATATACAGTGATCGAAGAACTCTCAAGTAGATAGTTTAACTCAAGAACTTGCCAATAGTGATCATCATAGTAGAACTCCTACCGGAAAAGGAGGAAATTCAAAATGAAATTTCATTACTACTAGAACGGGTTTCTCCTTCTAGGAAAATCCTTATGAATATTTTGGAATTTTATACAAAAAGTAGATCACATTTTGGTTTGCTGTCTTTTACCTACCTAATAGCCCAAAGATTTAACATTCTAGAGTTACAAATTAATAACTAAGGTGTCCTTATGATATCTAATAAAAAAATAAGTTGTCATGTTCAAGAAAAATGGTTCAATGAGTGATGTGCAGCTTGCATCGAATATTATCATAATTATTCATATGATATTTGGGAATCATGGAGTATTATAACCTACTTTCCCGATAGATCTGGAGTTGGTATTGATAGTTTTTTAGCAAATTCAATCTCCCCAAAAGACTCATTCGTGAAAGCCTGAGGATACAGAATGATAGTTTACCTCATAAAAATTTCAGATCCGAAGTATCCATTTTTCTCAAGGCTGACTAAGTTTTAACAATGCATATTCAGAAGGATTCATTGGATTCTTACATGTCTTGATGGTCCAATAAAAATTTCATACAATAGAAGCCTATATGTGGAGGTACATTGTGCATTAATTGAGTATAAAATTAGTAAGGCTAAACAGGCCCATTATTTGGTTCAACTAGTTGATTTAAACAATCTTAGAGAGCAATAGCAAGAATGGTTTTCAGAACAACATAAGTTAGTTAGTAATCCTGCTTTAGTGAGAGCCATCCGTTTTTACAATCTTTATCATCGAATGTGGGCATTGATTGAGCAAGGAATAATGCTAATGCGCTGCGAAAATACTACTTTTGTCAATCATATTTCAGCAAATATATGAAGGTAGAAAGAACTACTTCAGAAAACATCTTTTATTATCTCTTTGATGTTGGAGATGGAAAATTCTTATCAGAAAAAGGAAAAAAATATCTCCATGAATTATTTGAAAAATGGGATCCAGAGCATCTTCAACTATATAAAGATTTTGATTATCCAGATAAGATGGACTGGAAGACATTATTGGGGATGAAGACATGCAGAATCTCAATATGGATAACTAGTATTCTCAGCATTAAAAGGCTCTGAAATGTTGTTGCTTCATTATCGAACTATTTTGACAAGTGTCAGATGAGTAAAATAAGACAGTCTACTATAACCATGTGAATGTAACTGTAGCCATGTGAAATTGTCAATGTGTGCTGTAGCCGTTAGAGCACCTATGTATTCCAACTCCTCTATAAAAAGAGACGTTGAGTACTGAGAATAGACATAGTCATTTAAGCATACTTGAGCAAAAGGGAAGTCGAAAATCTCTATTTCTCTATGAGCAAGCATCTATGATAATCTTAGTAGTTTAAGCTCTTCTTAAATCTTTCTATTGCAATGTTTTCACTTTAAGACTTTCAATAAAAGAAGTTTCCTATTACAGAACGTTATTCAATCGAATCTTATATTTTAAATATTATAATTTCCTGATTAAAGTTCCACTATCCTTTAAAATATAAAAAATCTGATTAGTGATTACGGCTCAAGGTATGAAACAAAACAGGTCTGTGTTATACCTGATCTAAGGAATGTGTGATTAAGATTAGCAATATCTGTAAACTGAAAGTTAGAAGAACACCAGGTCCAACACCAACTAAGGGTCTATTCTTTTCGTTGGAAAGTATATGTTGGTAAATAGGTGAAGTTGGTTGAGATTGATAAAAATAAGTTGAATTGGGTATTTTTTTTGTTGAAGTGGGTTGAAGTGAGTTGAAGTTAGTTGAAGTTGGTTCTTTTTTTTTTGTATGTTGGGTAGAAGTTGATTAAAATAGTGAGAAGTTAGTTGAAGTAGGTTGAAATGGATTAAAGTTAGTTAAAGTTGGTATTTTTTATTGAAGTTTGTGAAGTGAGTTGAATTAGGTTGATGTGGATTGAAATTGATTGAAATTGATAAAATTGAATTTATCAATGAAAAGAATAGGAAATAAGTTCAGGTAATGGTTGAAACTCTCTAATTAAGTTTTAACTATTTTACTGATACCAGTAAAGTCATTATAAGAAATTTAGTTGTCTAAAACAAGTATATTTTCTAAAAAAATCCTAAAATAGTTTATTGGCGTAGTTTGCCCAATTTTGGATTCTTTCTGTAATTTCTAAAAGTTTTGGGCTAAAAGTGAAAAAGAAATAGTACAAGAGGTATTAAAAAAATTAAAACGATCATTCAGAACGTAGCAAAAAGTTAGAATATTATACCTCATGGTACTAAAAAATTAATCTAAAAAAAATAAGACCCGAAAAAAATCAATGACACTTATGTTAAAATACTAAAAAGTCAATTATCCCTTAGTCAAACGTGCCCCCCAATGTGCTGCACGCATGACTCCAACCATGTTTGCTCCCCATTCTCCATCTACTTCTTTCCTCTGATTCAACCGAAGCAATCGCCCCCCCCCCCAACTATCTGAATTTCTCTCTCTTCATTCATTCTTCCTCTCATTCTCCTCAATCCCCTTCATCAATTTATCCATTTATCATCATCCCCAATCCATTCCATTTTCTCTCATGAAGTTGGGCATTGAATTCGATGAACCAAAAAGCGATTACAACCTTTAATTGAAGAGTAATGGCAATTTGAAATTGGATATATGAAGCAAGGTTGAAGATAAGGTATCAAGTAGCTAGAACTACAGATTAGGGCTTCATGTTGTTCTTCTTATCTTTTTCAATTTCAAATCCGATTTTGTTAGAATTTCATATTTGTAATTGACTTAAACTTTTGGTTAATTCAAGTAAGAATTTTCGCAATTCGGTATTGATAGTGCAATTGATTTGAATTCGGTTATGATCCTTCCCCAGTTTCGATTTTGGCTGTGTCCTAATTCAGTTTTTACCGAAATTAGAGTCTTTGGTTTGTGTTTGGTCTCCGTCGAATTCGGACAACGATTTGCTTGATCTTGAATTGTTGCCGTTGCTGAGGCCATTTTTCAATCTGTGTTTTACCTGTTCAAGATTTTCGATTGTTCTTGCACTCGTTTATTTCAATTCTAAACCTGATTTGTTCTGGGTTTGGGTTGGATGAGCCTGGGCCTGAGGTTTGGTTTTGATTCATCTTGATTTCTTCGTTTAAACTTGCTCCAGACCTCGGTGCTCCTTGCGATTTGGTTTAGTTAATTGCTTTTCTTTTCTGTTTTTTTTTGGTGCGGAAGAGGACCTAAGCCCTTAAAGAGATTTTATTAGAATCTGTCCTTTCGGGGCCAATAAACGCCCCCAGAATCAACAAATATTACATCTTTTATCTGTAGAGGGGGGAATTGATAGTAAATAAGACTTACATCCGCCTCTATCCCTATATTAGCCAATCTATCCGCTACTTGATTAGCTTCCTGGTAATAGTGCCCAATGTGAACCTCCCAGTCACCATGCATGAGTATATTATTGCATTGATGTAAAAGCCTAGTGTGTTTCGGGCACCAAGCCATTGTCCCCTTTAACATGCCCACAACGATTGTTGAATCCAAGTGGAGGCGTAGCTTACAAATGCCTAGTAGTTTAGCCAGCTTGAGACCCCGAAGTACTGCACGTAACTCTGCTTTGACGGTTGAGCATGACCCCAACTTTTCAGATAAACCTCCACACCAGACCCCCTTATCATTTCTTATAACCCCCATTGTCTCCGTCGATGCTGCAGCAGGGTAGGGAGCTACACAATCCAACGCTTGTATGGTTTCCTCGAACCGAACTTCAAACAAACGTCCCTTATCCAAGTTAATCTCCACCGTGGATTCAAAACAAGCTTTGCAACGCCATTTCTAGAGGTACCAAGTGGTGAGTAAAAACTTTATGGGCCAGTTAGGATCGTTGTGGGAAGTAGTAACATTGAGTTTGAACCAATCCTGGATCTCCAGCTACGGCCCTGCAGGACGACCCTTATGATGAAGCATTTGCCAAACCTAGAACGCTTGTGAACACTGACGAAAGATATTATCCAAATCCTCTGTGTCAGCCCCACAAACTAAACAGCCTGGATGAGGAGTCATATGCCTTGCATGTCTCACTGCATTAGTAAGGAGTTTATTATGCATGACAAGCCATGTGAATAGTCGGACCCGTTGAGGCACTTTAGATCGCCACACCCATCTCCAATCCGATATGGGTTGTGTGATGTGCTCGCCACGAACAATGGTTAAGGCCGACTTGATGCTGAATTTGCCTAGCTTGTGTGCTACCCAATATAAGTTATCGCTCACTCCCTCTTGATCTAGCTCAAAAGAGGCAATTCTCTGGAGGATTGTCGGGGGGGAGGTACTTAGCAAATTGGCCCTAGTCCCAACCTACATCCGGTATCCAATATTCGTGAATCAATCAATGTCGTTGCTCCTCTGGGATGTCGCTAGTCGCTTGGGACAGGAGTGTTGAACCATCAATCCATTTATGTGTCCAGAACTTAGTTCGGCGCCCATCCCCTATGGCATGTCCTACACCCTCCTTGGTTAGGTGGAATGTTGTCAATGATGCCTTTCCAAGCGCTAGATGCTTGTCCACGCGCCCTCCTATTGTCAACAGTGTCGCCTTTACAGTATTTCATTTTAAGAACCTTTGCCCACATACTCTTGGATTCAGTGGCTAGCCTCCCGCTTAGCTTCATAAGGTATGCTGAATGCAATTGCCTCATGCTTCTCAAGCCTAAACCACCAATGTCTTTCTCCCGAGTGACCCTCTCCCAAGACACGAGATGGGCTCTCCTTTCTGCAATGGTGCGCCCCCACAAAAAGTGCCTTATTTTTCGATCCAGCTCATCACATACCATTAACCTCCAGCTTAGCTTCATAAGGTATGCTGAATTCAATTGCCTCATGCTTCTCAAGCCTAAACCACCAATGTCCTTCTCCCGAGTGACCGTCTCCCAAGACACGAGATGGGCTCTCCTTTCTACGATGGTGCCCCCCCCACAAAAAGCGCCTTATTTTTGATCCAACTCATCACATACCGTTCTCGGTATTTTAGCTGTTTGCATTGTGTACGCGGGAATGGCCGTGATTGTGGCCTAAATAAGAGTGGCTCGTCCAGCCGTTGAGAGGCACTTAGCCTTCCAACCACCGAGTTTGCGATCCACACGGGCTATAATCTCATGGTACGTGGCTTTAGTCACTCTGCCGTTAATCGTAGGAACACCCAGGTATTTGTCGAGGTCATCAATTTTTTGTGTGCCCAGCAAGTTGCAGATTTGGTCCTGTGTTACCTCACTCGTGTTCGATGAGAAAAAGAAACTTGACTTCTAAGGGTTAATTTTTTGTCCCAATGCCGCGCAGAAGCGATTCAGGCAATCCCGAATAACCTGGGCTTGTTCTAAAGTTCCTTCCCCAAAGAGAACCACATCGTCCGCAAACATGAGGTGAGAGATTTTAGGACATCCTTGGCTAGCCTGTACGGGTTTCCAATGGCCCAGGCGGCATTCCATTTCAATGAGGTGCAATAGTCGTTCCATACACGCTACAAAGACATAGGGCGATAACGGGTCTCCCTGACGAATTCCCTGGGTAGGGTGGAACGCTTCAATAGGGGCCCTATTCCATAGGACATTCAGTGAACACGTGGAGATGCATCTCATGATCGTAGAGATCATAAACGTTGGCAAAGTCATTCTTTCCAACGTGTCTTGTATAAGGCCCATCGCAAGCTTTTTCCAAGTCCAGCTTGATCGCCATCCATCCTCGGGCTCTCGACTTCTTACGCATTGAGTGAAGTAATTCCTGTAAAATGATAATGTTGTCACTTATTTGCCATCCCGGGATGAAGCTTGACTGCATAGGTGACGTGATCTCAGGGAGTATCATTTTGAGACGATTAATCATGCACTTTGTGATGATTTTATAGACCACATTACAGAGGCCGATCGGTCTAAATTGCGACACCATCTCTAGTTGGGTGATCTTGGGAATTAAAACAAGGAAGGTCTCGTTTAATCCCATTGGTAAATCCCCTCCTTTAAGTACCTTCAACACAACCTCGCAAACTTGTGGTCCAACAAGGTCCCAATACCGTTGGAAAAATATTGGTTGAAATCCGTCTGGTCCAGGAGCTTTGAGGGGCCCCATGGCGCTTAGCGCTTCAAAGACCTCTTTACCGGTGTATGCCTTCTCGAGCCAAAGGATAGACTCGGCTGGTAGTCTTGGGAATTGATCGTTCAGGACGGTTAACGACTTGGTGTTCGATAGGGGTTCAGCAAAAATGGATTGGAAATGGTTGACCACTAACTGCCTCACCTGAACCAGGTTGTTTTGCCAGGAACCGTCCGACCCTTTCAAAGTCTTAATACAATTGAACTTCCGCCAAATAATCGTAGACATATGATAGTACGTTGTGTTACGATCACCGTCACATATCCATTCCATTTGAGACTTTTGCTGCCAAAGGAAGCAATTTGGTCCAAAGTGGTGTCGAGCTCCCGACGTGGTCGCCGTTCAAGTTTAACGAGATGCCATGGTCCATCATGCGCCAGTTTACGTTGAATACCCTCTATCCTTACCCACAACTTACGTTTCCTTCGGAACAAATTACCAAAGACCTCCTTGTTCCAATGTGTGAGTTCCGAAGCTAACGTATGGAGATTGGCTCTAAGAGTAGCATTTGGGTTCCAACTATCTCGAAGAACTCCTTCAAAGGTGCAATGGGTAGTCCAGGCTTCATGAAACCGAAACAGTTTGCATGAATGGGTAGGAATCGGAAACCCCGCTGGAGCGATTAAAATAGGCGCATGATCTGACTGAGCACGAAGGAGATGGCGGACAGCCCCCTCTCTTGGAACTTTAGGCCCCATGCAATGTTACAAAGTGCCCTGTCCAGTCGAGCTTTCTTCGTCGTGTTCCCATCGCGTCCTCGTGACCAAGTGAATTTTGGTCCCGAATATCCCAAATCAATGAGTCCATTGTTTTCGATCCACTGTTTAAAGCGAGTGCATCTCCTTTGCATTTCCGAACCTCCATGGTTCCTTTCCTCTAAGCTGATCGTTTCATTGAAATCACTTGCCAAAAGCCAAGGAATTGTACACTGAGAGCCGAAAAGGTGCAAATCCCTCCATAAATTTTCTCTTATGGTGATGTTAGGGCTAACATATATCACTATTAGAAGCCATGGGGTGTAGCGTCGCTTTTTAACCTCCATTGTGACATAATGTTCAAGGAGGCGAATAATATTAACTCCAATCTCGTCTGGTCGCCACATGACCCGTATATCGCCTCAGAAGCCTTGTGCCTCCACACGAAAGCAGCCACCAAAATCAATTCTATCACACACTACTTGGGCTCTAGAACCGATTATGTGGGTTTCCACCAGTGTCAGGATATCGGGTTGTTGAATGTGGATGTGTTCCTTAAGGACATTCATGAACTCCCGGCTACCTGCACCTTGAACATTCCAAATAATGATTTTGCTGGGATGCTTCCCTGTCGTTTCCCGAACTGGAGAATCTATGACTTGATTATTATTATTCATGAGATCAGAATTAAGGAAAGAAAAATAGCTTAGAAGCACAAGAGCAATTCGCATGGCGCGCGGCCACTAGGCCTCATCGGCCTGAGCCCAATGGCTATTCGGTCTTCCCCCCAGGCAGTCCCTAGAAGGCCCACTTAGATGCTGGGCTTGGGTGCCTCTCTCTAGGCCTGCTAGTTGTGGGCTGCCTGCCCTCGTGGGCACGATGTTCGGGTTCGGATCCAGTGGTTCACAGTCTATACTAGGCGGCCCAGCATTGATCTCCAATTCCCCAATCAGTCCAGGCCCACTATTTGGAGACTTGCATCGGTGATTCGAGTGGGCATATTGGGTCGGATTGGTTGGGCCCTGCCTTGTGGGGCCAGGACATGGAGCTGGGGCCTAGTTGTAGGCTGGGCTAGGCCACGTTACGATGGGCCACGGCTTGCGAGTGTCTTATCACAGAATCTTCAGGAATATTTTCCTTTCCAGGTTGAGACTCTATGTGGACATTTCCAAATCTTGTTCCTGGAAAGGAAAATATTCTCAACCTGATAGAGTCTATGTTCCAGGTTGAGACTCTATGTGGAAAATATCACAGATTTCCTGTTTAGGATCCTTGCCCAAAATTGAGTTGGTGTCGATTAGGCAAGCATTATCCCTAAGATCCTGTAGCATATCATCTTCCCCGCCATTCTCGAAATTGGCATTCAAGTCAATCTCCGCTAGCGCATGGAATCTCGCCGCAGTGGAGGGGGCCCTGGACATAAGCCCTTCAGCAGCTAGACTTTCCAAATTATGTGGAACCCGGTCAGGTTCGAAAGTCTGGTTCGACTGATGTGGATCTGTATGGTATGCATTCCTGGGCATGGGTGGATTCTGTGTCCTTATACTGCGTCTTCGTGCCGGCTTCTTCATTAGCATCCAATTGCCATAGGTGGTGTTCTCATGGGGTGCCTTGTGCGTGGCCGTCGCTTGTTCAGGGGGCCTTTCATGGTCTCCGTCCACTTCTCCCGTCTGTAGGTTCATAGGGCAATTCTCGTCCTTATGACCTTGTTTCCCACAGTTAAAGCATATCATGCGGAGACCTTCGTATTGTATGGCCCAAATACGTCCATTCAGCCTAAACTTGGACAAGAGGGGCTTCGTTAGATCCACTTCGAGACACAGCCTTGTGTATTGACCTCTCGATGTTAGCAGTTGTATTATCCACCTTAAGGACTCGACCAATCTTTTGACCAATTTTGTATAGCAGAAAATTTTTTTAAAATATTCCACGCTCAGCTTCGGAATTCAAACCCATGCGGTTAACTTGGTGATTGTGTCCTCCTCGGGAACAAAATTTGGCACCCATTCCCTAATTACCAGATAGTCGTCGCCAATCATCCAAGGTCCCTTTAGCATAACATGCTCATAGTCCTCCATGTTTGTGAATCGGGTGATGTAATATTTGCAGCCAATATCGATCAACGAAAAGTCTCCTTTCAGAGCCCACTTCGTTTTGAGCCTTCTCTTTAATTGCAGATAGCCAATGCCCTTGTCAAACATTCGGATAATGAGTGCATTACGCCACGGCTCTTGTAACATGCATTTCTCGGCTGCTGTTAACAGGATAGTTGGGCAAGTAGGAACTTCATTCTCAGAAGGTTCATCATCCTCCGTGAGATATCTATAGTCATAGTCCCCCCAAGTAGGATTGTCCCGGGTGTCAAAGCTTAGGTTTGGGTTGTTGCGTTGCGAAGAATCTCTATACGAAGGGGGCTTGTAGACCTGGTGCTAATCTCGCATTGTCCTCTATCATCTCTGCCACCCGAGGAGATCCCAAGTCCATATCCTCTATTTCGTCGTTGGGGAAAGGATCCCCCAGATGCGTGTTAGCCCCCCCCCCCCTCTTCATCTTCTTCGTCGATCTGGCCAGTTGGTCGTTCTCCTCCAGAGAGAGTTCTTTGACGACGCCCTCCATCTTCACAATACTTTCATATTGAAAGATTACTTTTCTATAGACTACAGTTAATTACTTTTCTAAATAAACAAGTTTTGGAGATGTAGAATCTTTAATTTTGGGCTCTTTTTGTTCTTGTTGTTAACCACCTAATCTTATTTGTTCTTGACCTTGTCAATTGGATTATGATATTAGCATCTTAATTTCGTTTGATTATAATCCTGAAGAAATGTGTTCATTCTATTTGTTTTCTTTAGTTATTAATTTTATGGCAATCAAGCAATGTTGCCTTTAGTTCGAATCTTTAGTTTCCTTTAAATTAATAACTTGGGAATATCTACTGATTTGGGTCATAGAACTTGACACAGTTTGAGTGAGTCATAATTTAGTCTATTAATGATCTAATTTCATGATCTATCTTTTTGGATCAACCCTCAAGTGTTACAACGAAAGCCATACACTTGCGGTTTAAATTTAATCTTAATAAAATCCACAACAATTTGCCATGCTAGACTAAATTGTATCAAGGGCAGTCAATCATGTTGAGGAGTTTGGTTGTGCAATAGTAGGAAAATATTGATCCAGCTGTGTGGCATATATCGAAACAAAGTTGACAAACGACTTGGGAAGGGGGACGCATTAGCTCAAATTTTATGGAATTACTTAAATAAACATGTGACTCCCCTACCCTAAGGCCAGAAGATGTAACACCTCTACCCCGAAAGCAAGAACTGTTAGCAAATCTTTAAAATTTGGAATGAAACAGACAAGGTTTCACCTAAAAATTGACCATAACCCAGGCTCAAAGTTTTACATTGAGTTCCTCTAATTAAGAAAACACAAATGAGATATACAAACAGGCTCGGCAGCTACACGTCGGTGACCGCATATCTAAGGGTCACTCGCCCGGAGTATACAAGCTATAAAGCTAAATAAAAGAAGGAAACGAAAGATATAGCTCAACGTTTTACACTTTCACATTCGAAGCATTGGGGTTTACATCCCAAGAACAACTCAACTCCAACTAAACAGGATGACTAACTACCCAGATGGTTGGCCCACACGGTCATTCGCACGGTCATTCCGAGCGACCGCTAGACAGTGTGCAATACATACCCAAGGTATTCAGATTACACATGACCAGGTGCTTATGAAACAGTCACAATACAAGCTCATGATCTAACATGTTTGTACATATAACCCCCTTTTCAAGGCATATGGAAGACTCCGACTTGATTTACATGAATTGAGGACTTCTACTTGTCTTTCAAGAATGGTTAGACTTGGGAAAAAAAGGGAAATGAGAGGGGGTGAGTTACCAAACGATTAATGGGTAACCTACATTCTGAAAAAACCAAAAACAATTGCATACAATACAATAAGTAGCAATCACACTGAATTCTTACTTAGGCCCTGTTCTTTTGGGTGGGAAATGCACCCAACCCATACCCACTCACTTTTTCCCTCCTCTTCCCACTCTTTCCCACACTTAAAAAAAAATACCACTCATTCCCACATTCACCCACTCATTCCCACATTCACTCACTTCTTCCCACATCTACATAAAACAACCATTTCCCATATTTGAAAATTTTTTATACTTTACGTAATTATGTGTGCGAATAATCTGATAGCAATTATGAGCAGTTTTAATTTTTCGGATGTTATGGAACAGTTTATTTTTTTTCTTTTTCCTTAATTTTTTAATTTTCTAATTCAATTTTTTAATTTTAATGTTTAATTTTTTAATTTTTAATTTTTTTGTATTTATTTTTATTTTTTAATTTTTTAATTTTTAGTTTTTTATTTATTTAATTTTTAAATTTTTAATTTTTCGGATGTTATGAAACAGTTTTATTTTTTTTCTTTTTCATTCATTTTTTAATTTTTTAATTTCTTTAATTTTTTTTAATTTTTTAATTCTATTTTTTAATTTTTAATTTTTAAATTTTTAAATTTTTAAATTTTTTAAATTTTAATTTTTTTTGTAT
>JACYFF010031952.1:43359972-43391020 GCA_017589665.1 Selenicereus undatus
AAAACAAAAAATAAAAAATAAAAAATAAAAAATAAAAAATAAAAAATAAAAATAAAAAATAAAAAGAAAGTAAAAACAAAAAAAAATATAAAATAAAAAAGTAAAAAGAAAAAAAATGAAAAATAAAAAATGAAAAAAAAAAAAAAAAAATTAAAAATAAAAAATAAAAAACAAAAATTTCACAAAATTTTGATAACTTCATAAATTATCACACATTAATTACATTCTCATTATTTTAACCCATTTCAACCCACCACATAAAAAATATACCAACTTCAACCAACATCAATCCAGTTCAACCTACTTCAACCTATTTCAACCCACCTAAAAAAAAAATACCAACTTCAACCTATCTTAACCCATTTCAACCAACTTCAACCCACTTCACCCTTTTGACCCACCCAATTTACCCACGAAAGAAACAGACCCTTAATTATGAATTGCTAACCTTAAATATTCGTCGGCTAAACCGATAAAGTATTAAATGATACCCTAATCGCATTAACTCTATCCAACGAGTACGTATGATACATGTATTTTTAAAATGTGACAAATTATGGATAAAAATATGATTTTATACTATTTATAAGTTGCAATATGCTTCCATGATTCGATCGTATTATTTTTTTTCAATTTAAACAATAATAGTAAGATTTTTTAATCAAAACAAGAAGTGTCTTGCAGCAAGACACTTATCATTTTGCTAAAACTATAGCATATTTTTGTTCCAAAAGCATGGAGGTCATGGGTGTGGAAGTGGGGCACGTACGTGCTCGGTGGCCAATCCTTCCACACCTTTTGTAGAAATGGAAAACATTTTCATCTAAACATGGCAAAAATTGACCTGACCCGAAAACCTGACCCGAACCCGCCCTAAAATTTTGGGTTTTGAACACGATTTTCTCGACGCGAACTCGAAATAAACTGAATCCGAAAAACTCGTAAAATTTTGGGTCAAACCCGACCCAAACCTAAACCGGCCCTCTTGACCCGAATATTATATACATACTTTTTAATTTCTTTAATTTTTTCCTCTTAACAATATTTGTTTTTCATTATAACAAATCGTTTATAGATACATTTTACAATTATCACATCCGTTGGCAAATTAGATAATGGTTCCCATTTTTTCCCATAAGACAATGTCATATACAACTTCTAAATGGTACAATTTTAGAAAATGACCATGAAACAACTCTAATATTAAGAAAAACAATTTAGAATTAGATAAATATTGAAAATGTGCAAGTCGATCATACCATTATATTCTTGGTAAAATGAATGCTTCTTATCGCATTTTAAATAAGATTATTCTATAAAAATCTAAAATTTTGATTTTATCCTTAAACGAACTATTAACAGGTCGAACTGCTCCGACTCGTTAACATGCTTTAGATAGGCCGGCCAATGAATGATTTGGCCAATTATTAATATTTTAATATATAGGACAACATATCCAAACGTGACTTATTGTCCACTAGCACATGAATTTCATATATCATGTTAAAAAGTTTGGATATTTTTCGTATTCTTTGAAGAAATTACAATTACAATGCTTGTTCATTAAATACAAACAATTTTAAGCAATAAATATTCTGAATTTTTGATTTTGGCAAAAAAAGAAATAATTCAACGAAAAGACGCTTCAAACTCGTTGGGTTGATCTGAAACCCGCAAAACTGAAATACGCCCGCCTGTATTTTACTCGAATATGAAATACACCCGACCCGTATTTTACCCGAACTCAAATACACCCAATCCGTATTTGATCCGCCCGTCCAAATTGACAGGTCTATTTTCATACCTGAATGGCGCCCAAAAGACCTTAGTTCCATCCGGGATGTAGGTGCCTGGAGTTAATAAAGCAATGACGTCAACCCGCTCTCGAACTTAGAGGAAGGGTTTAGTGAGCTCTCTGCTGATAAAAATAAAAATCATCACCCACTTTATAAGAGAATATTCTAGAAGTAAGATATTAATATATAAAAAATCCTGGGAATGTAATATCTAGATTTTTACTTAGGACATTCTAGACCTTTGTAAGATATCTAAGATATTTTCTTAGAGTTGTATCTAAGATATTATTCTATCTACTAGAAAAATCATAGAAAAAATCTAAGATATATAATACTAGGCTTTGTAAGATTGTGACACTTGTCACAAATTTTCACAACACCTTAAGGAGATGAAGTTAGTGTAAATAGGAGATGATGTCTCCTTATGTAGGCAATCCCAAAAAGATAGAGAAACATCACCACAAGAGAGTGGAATGGAGGAGTCCTTCAAGATTGAGAGAGAGAGATAGAGGTCTCCCACATAACTTAGAGAGAGCACTAAGTATTGCTGACTCTTTGTATATTCCATTTGAGAGTATAATTAAAGTAGTGCCTTTTACCATACCACTTGTGTCTCCTCATTCTCAACAAGTGGTATCAGAGCAAGGTTTTGGGAGCCTTGTTTGAGCTAGTTCTTATTTGGCATTTTTGGTCAGGGACCAAAGTATAAAGGAGACTCTGTCGGCACGGCCAGGGACTGTGAGATTTGTTGGTCAGGGACCACGTCTTCTTGGTCCAGTGTTGGGCGCTGACCAAGCTACTATGGCAGATCTTTCGGCCTCAACTAGCTCACTTGGGAAGCTCAGTGGGAGCAGTTATAGTACGTGGTGCACACGTATCAAGTACTATTTGAAAGGGCAAGATTTGTGGGATATCGTTGGCGGTGATGAGAAAACTATGCCAACAGATGCAAAGGAGAAAAGGAAGTGGGAGATCAAGGCGGGAAAGGCTATGTATGTACTCTCCGTCACATTGGAGGATGCGTTTCTACATCGAACCAAGGATTGTAAAACGCCAAGTGATGCTTGGGGTATTTTAGAAACACTCTTCACAAAGAAGAATGAAACCAAACTACAGCAACTGGAGAATCAGCTCATGTCCATCAAGCAAGGGGACATGATGGTAAGCTAATATTTTACAAAAGTTAAATCCATATGTGATGAAATTCAGAAGACAGATGTTAAAAGTGCAATTAATGAGGCTATAATGCGTCGAATTATTATTAGAGGCTTGGACTCCAAATATAGTGGTCTTGTTACGACAACTCGGGGTTGGGCAACTCAACCTTCTTTAGCAAAGTTGGAAAGTATCTTAGCCAACCAAGAAGACCTAGACAAACAAATGTCTAAGGTCTCGATAAAGGACGAAGAAAATGCTCTCTTCACAACAAGGAGAGCACCTCAAGGCCAAGGTACGAGAGTAAGGAGATACAATAGCGTTGGAGAATCATTAGGAAGAAGGCAACCAAGAGAGCAACCACAGCATAGACGAGGTCCATCTCGAGGGGGAGCACATCAAGCTCGAGGAGAAAGGGAAGGAAACAGATATCGTCAAGAAGATCGATGCTACAAATGTGGCAAGAAGGACACTTTAATTTGCTCGAGACTGCAAATCCTCTCGAGTGGAAGGTAATGTAGTTACTTTCACAAACAATGATCGTGAAGAAGAATGGGACTTCTAGGAGTCCTTTGCAATAGAAGAAAGTAATCAGGCAAATGATGTAGAAGCAGCTGCAACATGTGTTGAAGAGCTAAAACAAGAAAGCGCTCTTGTCACGACGAGCAACAAATCAATCAACTATCAGGATGATTGGATTGTGGATTCAGGGTGCTCGAATCACATGACAAGAGATGTGAATAAGTTTCAAAGCATAACTAAATATAGAGGAGATTGGGTTGTAGTTACGGCAAACGACTCTAAAATGTCGATCACTCATATAGTGATATAGGCAATACTTTAAGTGCTCCTCGATTTAGCCCGCATCAAGTGCAACTACAGAATGTCGACCATGTGCCTGGAATGAAGAAGAATTTATTGTCAGTGTCCCAACTTACATCCTCAGGGAACTATGTGATCTTTGGGCCTCAATATGTGAAGTTATACCACAACATCAAACCCACATCATCCCCACTTATGGAAGGACAAAGGTTGGAGTCTGTCTATGTAATGTTAGCCCAAGATGCATATATAGATAAAACAAGAAAGTATAAGATAGTAGATCTATGGCATACAGGACTTGGCCATTTGAGTTATCACAAATTAAAGGTGATGATACAAAAATCAATGGTGGAAGGTCTCCCACAACTTGAGATTCGAGATAACATAGTTTGTGCGGGATGTCAATATGGGAAGGCGCATCAACTTCCTTACGAGGAGTCCACATTCAAGGCTAAGGAGCCACTCGAGCTCGTGCACTTCGATGCCTTTGGCAAGGTAAAGCAAGCATCTATTTCCAAATACAGGTACATGATTACCTTTATAGATGACTTTTCAAGATATGTTTGGCTAGATTTTATGAAAGAAAAATCGGAGGCACTTGATAAGTTTAAGGAGTTTAAAAATAAGGTTCAAGGTGAAGTAGGACACAAAATCAAGTGCCTACGTACAGATAATAGGGGAGAATATACATCGGATGAGTTCTTTGAATACTTACGAGCACATAAAATACGACACCAGTTTACCTATCCGAGCACACCTCAACAAAATGGAGTAGCAGAAAGAAAGAATCAACATCTCGTAGAAACATGCAGAAGCATGCTACATGCTAAGAATGTGCCACCACGTTTCTGGACTGAATGCATGAAGACTGCGGTGTATGTCACAAATAGACTACCACAAGCAAGGCTTGGGTTCATTTCTCCATATCAAAAGTTATGGAATGTCAAGCCCACGGTAAGCCATTTCAGAATTTTTTGGTGTGTGTGTTACGTCTTCATACCAGACCAAGTGTGAAGCAAGTTCGATAAAAAGGTGATTCGTTGCATCTTTGTGGGCTATGACCATGAAACAAAGGGATGGAGATGTTGTGACCCAACAACGGGACATTGCTATACACCAAGAAATGTGGTCTTTGACGAAGCGTCTTCATGGTGGTCATCACAAGCAATGACACTTCCAGATTCTAAGGAGATTGAGGAACAGTTGGAGCAACGAGTTGAAGAGCACTCGAAGGGTGAAGAAAAAGAATCACGTGATGAGGGAGCACCACAAGAAGAATCTATAGAAGGAGAAGAAAATAAAGTTGAGACATCAAACAAGCAGAGGAGTCCTTGGCAAACAGGTATATATCATGCATCTCGAGATGAAGAAAGGTTAGGTCAACTTGAAGATACAGTGGAAGAAGAAACCTCAGGGCCATACTTAAGAAGGTCCAAGAGGACCTGAAAACCAAATCCTAAATATGCAAATGCAGCATTAGTAGAAGGACCAAGCATTACGGAGCCATGCACCTATGAAGAAGCAAAACAAAAGAAGGAGTGGCAAAGGGCCATGGAGGAAGAAATGCAAGCTTTGATTCAAAATGAAACTTGGGAGTTAGTACCTAAGCCCAAGGATGCGAAGCCCATTTCTTGTAAATGGGTATACAAGTTAAAGGTGCGACCTGATGGATCGATTGAAAGGTATAAAGCACAATTAGTGGCTCGAGGGTTCTCACGGACCTATGGTATAGATTATGAAGAAACATTCAGTCCAGTGGCAAAAATCACCACTGTACGTGTTCTACTAGCACTAGCCTCCATCAAGTCTTTGAGACTATGGCAGATGGATGTGAAGAGTGCATTTATGCATGAAGAGCTTGATCGTGAGATATACATGGATCAACCGAAGGGGTTTGAGAGCAAGAGTCATCCAGACTATGTGTGCAAGTTGAAGAAGACGCTATATGGACTTAAGCAAGCCCCAAGAGCATGGTATGGAAAAATAGTTGAGTTCTTGGTCCAGTGTTGCTACTCTATGGCACCAGCAGACTCCAACCTGTTTGTAAAGGCTTGAGAAGGAAGGATCACTATAGTGTTGGTTTATGTAGATGACCTCATTATCACCGACGATGATGACACACAAATTCAGCAAACAAAGACCAATCTTTCCGTACGCTTCCAAATGAAGGATCTTGGTGAGTTAAAACACTTTCTTGGTCTTGAAGTTGACATAACTAAAAATGGATTGTTCTTGTGCCAGCATAAGTATGCTCAAGATCTTCTTGAAAAGTATGGGATGATTGAATGCAGGCCAATCTCAACTCCCATGGAAGAGAATGCTAAGCTCTGTTCATATGAAGGGAAAGATCTTGAAGAACCATTGATGTATCGACAATTGGTGGGAGGTTTAATTTACCTTACACTGACTAGGCCAGATATTACTTATGCCATCAGTGTGATGAGTCGGTACATGCAAAACCCGAAGAAGCCTCACTTGGAAGTGGTACGACGAATATTGAGGTACATAAAGGGAACACTTGATTATGGTTTATATTATAAGAAGGATGACAAGTTTGAATTAGTTGGCTATTGTGATGCTAATTATGCTGGTGATCATGATACTCGTCGATCTACTACGGGTTATGTTTAGCCTGGGATCAGCTGCTGTAAAGGACAACCAACAATCTCATTATCAAGCACGAAGGCAGAGTACCGTGCAGCAGCAATGGCAGCCCAAGAATGTACATCGTTGGTTTAGCTACTTAAAGATCTCCATGAATCTACCAATGATTCAGTTATGCTAAAATGTGACAATCTCTCCACCATACGACTAGCAGAGAATCTAGTGTTCCATGTTAGGACCAAGCACGTGGAGGAACATTACCATTTCATACGAGAGAAGATATTACGAGGAGAGATCAACATGGAGTACATAAGGACCAAAGACCAAGTAGTCAATATCTTCACAAAGGCGCTCAGTTATGCAAAGTTTGATGAGTTGCGAGCAAGCCTTGAGATGATGTCAAGAACAACATTGAGGAAAAGTGGGTGCTGAGGGGGAGTGTTAAAAATAGAAATCATCACCCACTTTATAAGAGAATATTCTAGAAGTATGATATTAATATATAAAAATCCTAGGAATGTAATGTCTAGATTTTTACTTAGGACATTTTAGACCTTTGTAAGATATCTAACATATTTTTTTAGAGTATTCTAGATACTAGTAATATCTAAGATATTATTCTATCTACTAGAAAAATCCTATGAAAAATGTAAGATATATAATGTTAGGCCTTATAAGATTGTGACACTTGTCACAAATCTCCACCACACCTTAAGGAGGTAGAGTTAGTATAAATAGGAGATAATGTCTCCTTATGTAGGCAATCCAAAAAAGATAGAGAGACGTCACCACAAGAGAGTGAAAGAGAGGAGTCCTTCAAGAGTGAGAGAGAGAGGTCTCCCACATAGCTTAGAGAGAGTACTAAGTATTGCTCACTCTTTGTACATTCTATTTGAGAGTATAATTAAAGTAGTGCCTTTTACCATACCACTTGTGCCTCCTCACTCTCAACATCTGCCTCTCTGAAAACCTACATCAAGAGGGTCACCAATCAAGCGAGCTAACCCAAGGGCTGTTGGGGCGTTGTGGTATAAAGCGGTTATATTATGAATTTGCACCCACAACGCCTCATCATTAAACCTCCAACATGACATCAGTTTATCAAGTTGGTTGCGCCTAAGGGTCAGAAGGCCACCCCTAACCGCAACCGATTCAAGTTGTGTAAGGACGTCATGATCATGCGGATCCGTGCAGCGAAATTGCAAGAATTGGCCCTTTTTCCTGACAGTTATAAACCCTCTGCTCCTCCAAAACATGTTCACCGCATCACGAACTTCCTCCACGGAGAAGTGCCTCATATCCACAAACTGCCCCACCACCGACTACTCCCAATCATCAATCTCTATAGGGCTTGGGGTTGCAGGCGAAATACAGGGTCTTTTTTTGGAGGGCGTGTCTCATAATCATAGCAAAGGAAGGTGTTGGGAGGATCCAAGGAGGGGGCCCACTTCAACCAAGGGCTTTAGGATGGAACCTTACTTGGGCTTGTTGCCATGGACCTTGGTTGAAGTGGACTCCCTCCTTGGATCTCCCCAACAAGTGGTATCAGAACCGATGGTGCGTTCGGCTAGGTGGCAAAAGGTGTGCCATGGTGGACCCCGTGGATGAGCTTGGTGAAATGACACACAAGTGTTGATCGAGCGGTAATACGTGTGCTGTAGCATGACTCGATGGCGTGAATAAGCTCTTGATGGTGGCTTGATACCTTGGTAAAGGCTTCCGCTCAAGAGGGAGCTTGTGCGTTGATGTGGTGTGAAAGAGACTCATGTGTAAGGGGGAGATTGTTGGGAATGTCACAAATGAGTAAAGAAGTTCTACATCGGGAGTTTGAAAAGAAGGTTCATGGTATATAAGTCAAGTAGGCTACTCCTCCTATTGTTAATTGGTTTTAGGATGGAACCTCACTTGAGCTTGTTGCCATGGACCTTGGTTGAAGTGGGCTCCCTCCTTGGATCTCCCCAACAGAAGGGTTAGACGAGGTTGGCGAAGAAGGAGCATTATGGAGAAAAGATCCCTGCCACGATCAAACCTACACCCAGTAAGATTAGTAAATAGAGCAAGTGATAAGCTTTGTGGGAGAAGCCACTCGAAGCCGTAGGTTGGAATAGACCCTGCAGCTGGCTATTACTGGTTACTGGTTACTAGTTAGGCCAAACGAGAAGTTGGATCTCCGGATAATACTATGCCCAGGAGCAATAAACTTGATGGGAAAGGAATCAAGGGGGTGTGAAGATTGGATTGGGAAGACGTCTGAGGCGCAACAGAAAGGAGTGATGGTTGATCTGAGTCGGTGACTCTCTGGTGAGAGAAATGACTCTCTAGAGCGAGAGAGAGAATCTTGCGGTATCCTTTAACAGTTACTAAATTAGTAAATTAGACTTGAGAGTTGAGAAGTCACATTGGATCAAATATGCCCCCTTCAGCACAACGTTTAACATCTATGCAACAAGGCAGACTTATGACTGAAATTTTGTACACATCGCGCTGGACAAAGTTCAACTAAGCAATCAACTTCACATTTTTCCTTGGTTGCATTGTCTGTAGCCAATCTTCCTGTTGATCTTTCACAAGAATATAAACAAAATTCTTTTCCATGATGGATGATACAACCTTGTTCGATACCAAAAACTTACATAAATTATACATTGGCTTCAACAGTTTCATTGCTGAGATTCTTACCTTCTATCCATATTGGATAAAATTTTGTTAGTTCTATGCCAACTATATCATTTGTATTACGGATGCTATCTGTTGACATCCTATGTATTAAATTCTAAATTAGCTTATTTCTTACCTATATAATTCATGGGTAAGATTATTATATCTTAGTATTCTATCACACCCTACTTAGACAAAATTTTGGGTGTGGATTTTGGCTTACTTCTTCCAATTCCGTGGGGAAATCTTTGAATGAGCTCCCTTTCTCTTGTAGATAGCCAACATCTAGCATTTGCAAGTACAAATTTTCCAATGTGGAATATATTTCCGTCGCTTCTGCATGCACAACGTCTTTAACTGAAAATGTGTGAAACTTGTTCTGGACTTCAATCCAACTTTGACCAGGGACTTTCCTGACGCCACTACTCTTCATCAAGCCTCTCATTCTAGCAAAATCTTCCCACCTTCCTTCATTAGCATATATGTTACAAAGAAGAACATAAGCAGAGGAATTTGAAGGATCAATTTTCAGTACATTTTCTGCTGCCCATTTTCCGATACAACCATTTCCATAGGTTTTACAGGCAGAAAGCAATGTCTTCCATACCACATTGTCAGGTTCAAAAGTCAACTGCTTAATAAAATCCTCAGCTTCTATCAAATGACCGGCACGAGCAAGCATATCAACTAAACATGAACAATGTTCTCTAGTTGGAACTACTCCATATCTCGCTTCCATGGTCTTGTAAAATTGCCATCCTTCCTCAACAAACCCAATGCGGCTGCAAGCACTCAAGACCCCAATAAATGTGACCTCATTTGGATTAACACCAAGATCTATCACTCTTTTAAAGAGACTAAGTGCCTCCTGTCCATGCCCAGATTGAGCATATCCAACAATCAAGGTACTCCATGGAACTACATCAGTGCCTTCCATACACTCAAATAGGGTACGAGCACTTCCAAGTACGCCACATTTGGTGTACAAGTCAAGTAATCCATTAGCAACAGAATTGTCATACTCAAGCCCAACTTTGAGTGCATAGCTATGCACTTGTTTCCCTATATCGAGGGAGGTCAGTTGAGCTCATGCTTTGAGCAGGTTACTCAACGTAACATGGTCAGGCTCAAAATGATGGCTATTCATCTCATTGAACAAGCAGAAAACCGCTTCATGCTGACTATGTACTAAACATGCTGTGAGAAGAGCATTCCATGATACCAAATCTGCTTCACTCGTGAACGCTTTGAACATATTAAACACATATTGTAGAGAAGAACACTTTGTATACATCGTCAGCAGAGTGTTACACACATGGATATCATCGTTGAGAGCCATCTTTATAATATAGCAGTGAAGCTGCTTCCCTGTATGAAGCACAGATGAAGTAGTGCAGGCACAAAGTAGAGACTGAATAGTTATTTCATCAGGGAACAACCCCACATGCCTCATCTTAGAGAAAAGTGACATTGCCTCGTTAGCATTGCCATGATAAGCGAGACCTGTAATAATAGAATTCCACGAAACTATGTCTGGACATTCTATTTGATCAAATACGGCTTTTGCAGAATCTAGAAAACCACATTTAGCATACATGTCGGTAAGAGAGCACCCAACAAAGACATCATTCCCAAATCCAGACTTCATACAAACCCCATGTATTTGCCTCCCACAATCAGGTTGAAGAAGACTGCTACATGCATTAATTGTGCTGCCAAGGATGAATTCATTTGGTATGTAACAACCGCAATGGAGCATTTCTTTAAAATAGTGCAGAGATTCAATTGCAAAGCCAAGTTGTGATAGCCCAGAGATCATTGAACCCCAAGAAGTCAAATCCTTACATGAAATTCTAGAAAATATGGTTGACGCATCAACAATTTGCCCGAACTTTGTATACGTGGAAATCAGACCATTATGTGCAGGAATCTGATGTTGACTTAACCAACTGGGTATGTAGTTGCCTTCCCAAGTTGATATCACCAGTACTTGTGCAAGCCTTTATGACACTTCCAAGAGTATAATTGTCTGGCATGAAACCAGAATGCAGCATATCAAAATACAGTGTCATTGCCGTCTCTTCTTGTTGATTTTGAGAGTATCCAGCTATCAGTGATGTCCAAGATACTGCATTCCTTTCAGGCATCACATCAAACACCATTTGCGCGTCTCTCAAGGATCCACATTTACCATACATATTAAGTATGTGGTTCTGCAAAACTACATCTGGCTGACAAAAGTTATCTGAAGATGATTGTGAACCTTCTTGCCATTTTCCAAAGATCTCAGAGAGGAGCAGGCAGAAAACAAGTGAGCATAAGTGCTAAGATTAATCTTGAAATTACTATTCTGCACCAGCAGATGAAAGGCCTCGAGAGCCTGTCTGAAACGTTGTTGCTTACAAAGCGAACTTATATAATCATTGCTTTGCTGCTCAGACCGGAAGTTGGACGGTTCAAGAAGCTGCGTATTTGGACAACCATTCTTACTAGAGAATTGTAGCTTGGGCTTCAGTTTTCTGAGCATAGCTGTGGTGAAGATAAGGCAAGAAACTTTTGAGAACGTTGATGATCAAGAAAAAGATAGGAACTTCGGACTAAATATTCTGGTGGCAGAATAAATTAACGAGAAGCAATCAATAAAGCAAGCAATGTCCTAGCTGCTCTTGGCCATGACTGTTGATGATGCTGAAGCAACAATTTGGAAAAATAGCCTTCCATTTATCCCCAGTAGTAGTACCGGTCAACACTTCAGGAATTGTCTTTACATAACTAAGAAACCGTTACAATCCAATAGCACGCTAAACACAGCACACGATGACTGGATTTGGCACATCAGAGGGAGATGCTGTTTTCTGGCGATATAAAGTGCGTGTAGTCTTTTTATCCAAGTTACAGGTCTAAAAGCTCCATATTTCACCCAGATATGAACCTATGAGAAATATAAGACCTTCATTAATGAAATACTAACAGGTCAAAAAAAGGCCCCCCCCCCCCCCCCAAAAGGAAAGGGATTAATAACAGCAAGCATGCTGTAGAGGGCCAATGATTGGTATAAAGCCTATAGATAGAAACGTTGAATTTGAGATGTACTTGAGATAAGCCAACTTGTTTTATCAATAGACTACCACGATGCTGGCATATTGTCTGTGCTCCTTCCATTTGAATGCCTGAATTTCATGTTTTATAGAGCTCTGGAATAACCTGTAGATCCCTCATTGTTTTTAATAGAAAGATAAAATTTCCTTAGAATTTTGAAACTTTTGAGTAGCTACGTCAAATTGTTTTCAATTGAGCTCTGAATTTTTTTCTCAAGTTGTGGAACCTTCAATAGAGCTCTAAACCTTTTAATGGAGCTCATAAATGGCTTTTAAATGTTTCTAGAAGATCTGAAAATTTTCATAGAATGGAATGAACAAATTGACTGTCACCCCAAGGTAAGATAACCGAAGATGACTCACATATTTATTATAACAAAAAACTTCGAAGAGACCACGACCACCAAAAGTTAACAATGTCCAACTTCCGAGAAACGACTCATATCCAGCTCATTTCTCTGATGACAAAGGTAACTCGTTTTTGTTGAAATAGCATAGATAAAGGTATCTGTCACCTCTTATTCTAATGTAGATTGGATCATGATATAAAAATTTTCATGGGCCAACAGCACTGATGTGTATCATAAGTAGGAGCCATCTAATACTCTACATTCATTCAAATTTTGTGACAAGATTGCCGAAGGAAATCCCTCAAACCCCAAAAGAACATAATACAAAAGAACGCTTGTTTCAAAGTATACAATGAGGAGCAAAATCAACGTCAAATTAGTACACGGAACACATGTAGTGAAATACCCCATCAAACACCTAACAGACAATTCTTCAAACAGATGGCGTGCACTGAGAGGCTCAAATGAAACACTGCTTAACATTAAGTAACAACAGAAGAAGAGAATAACGTTCGATCAGAATTAATCAGACACATAATTCGCACCAGGAAATCACCAGTTGCTAGGAAATGAAATTATGCATGGACTGAATTTGTCCTCTAGAGAAGGAAAAAAAAAACTAATACTATTGTTTTCGTAGGTCATTTTAGATTTACCAACTTCAACCTACTTCAATCTACTTCAACCAATTTCAATCCACCTGAAAAAAAAATACCAACCTCAACCCACTTCAACCAACTTCAACCTACCTCAACCTACCTCAACCCACTTCAACCAACTTCAACCCACTCTTTCATAAATTTAATAATTTGTAACCCAAATCGTTAAAAATAATTGACAAGTTGTATCGACCTCAAACTTCCAAAAAATTAGTTACAAAATTGTGAAATTACCATTCAGCGAAAAAATACACTAAAAATTACAATAACTTAATAAATTATCACACATTCTCATTATTTTAACACTTAAACCCACCACAAAAAAAATATACCAACTTCAACCAACTTCAAACCATTTCAACCTATTTCAACCCTGTTGACTTACTTAGTAATTACAAAGATTTTGATGAAACACAAAATTAGAAATTATGTTGTTGCATTCAAAAGATATAACACGTGAAAAGAGAAGCAATATATTAGTAGAATCATAATAAAAATTATGAAGAAAATATGAAAGATTATATGCATATCATAATTATTTTCTTGAATATTATCGAAGATTGTGTGCATATTTAATTTATGTGATTGAAAAGATTGTATGCAAATATGATTAAAGGCAAGATATTATTATGCTAGGCAAATGTGGAAAATATTAATTAAAAGGATTTTATTTGATTAAATATCCTTAAGTCTAGCCATGACAAAATGATATTGCCCTTATTTGAATATTCTAGCAATATTATTAATATTCTTGCAATATCAAATTTGTATTTTAAATTTGATCTCATAAAGATTATATTGTATGATTTTATTTTGTTGCCAAGCTTCAAAGAGATTTACATGTTCAAAAGGCAAGAGAAGAGATTGTGAGCAAATACTTTCTTATTGGAGAAGATCACAATATCAAATCAAATTATGATATGGAGATAACTTCCTTCTTGGACAAATCGGCATATGGCTACTCAATCCTATAAATAGGGGTTGAAGGAAGAAGAGAAGCATCCAAGAAATCAGACAAGCAAGTTGCAATCC
Source organism: Selenicereus undatus (assembly GCA_017589665.1). Taxonomy (NCBI): domain Eukaryota; kingdom Viridiplantae; phylum Streptophyta; class Magnoliopsida; order Caryophyllales; family Cactaceae; genus Selenicereus; species Selenicereus undatus. The sequence continues at coordinate 43,374,147 of JACYFF010031952.1, forward strand.
TACTACACTGAGCTATACATTTGCCAATCTCTTTGAATCTCAAATTGTAATCAAAAGTCGTGAGAGGCCTTGAGGAATTCTTATTAAGGAGTGAACGACCGAGTTGGTGTGAGGTCACAACTCCTCCCAAGCTTAAATCAGTGGTTGGTTTAGGTAGTTGGGATCTTTAGAGCGTGGTGCTCTGCAAGAAGGTGTGAAGGTTCATCTTAATAAGAAAAGTAGAGCGTTGAATCCTAGAGTTAGATAACTCTAGGCGGGGATTAAGCCTGATTGAGGCCCAACCTCGTTAAAATATCCTTGTGCATTGTCTCCATTCAAATTCTGCATTTTGATTTCAGCTTTAAATTTATTTTTGCAATCACCATATTCACCTCCCCTCTAGGGCGATCTGAGTCTTCAATTGGTATCAGAGCCAGTCTCACACTTCTTTTGACTTAACAGTCAAGTGGGTGACGATCATGGCCTTATCAGGAGATGTTAATATTGAAGGACGCTCTACTGTTAGACCTCCCCTATTTAAAGGAACAAATTTTTCTTATTGGAAAAATGTAATGCAAATTTTTATTGAATCAACTGACATGGAATTGTGGGAAATTGTGAACAATGGCCCTTACACTGTTCCTAATGTAAAAAACGACAAGGGTGAAATGATTGATAAACCTAAAGATCAGTATACGAGTGCTGACTGGGAAAAACTTACAAAGAATTCTAGAGCTAAGCATATTCTTTATTGTGGTTTGGATGCTAACGAATATAACCGAATTTCTACCTGTGATATAGCTAAGCAAATCTGGAACAAGCTAATTGTTACATATGAAGGGACAAGCCAAGTCCGTGAAACTAAAATGAATATGTTCATACATCAATATGAACTATTCAAAATGCAGACAGATGAATCGATAAAAGAGATGTTTACACGATTCACAAACATTACAAATTATCTAAAGTCACTTGGGAAAACTTATACAAACGAGGAAATGGTGAGAAAGATCCTTCGATGTCTTCCAAAGAGCAAGTGGGGACCGAAGGTCACTGCAATTGAGGAGGCTCAAGATCTCAAGAAGTTGGAACTAGACGATCTTCTAGGGAAACTCTTGACACATGAGATTCATCTCAAAGAAGATGATGGAGAAAGCTCAAAGAAAGGAATAGCCTTAAAAGCTATACAAGAAGATTGCACATAAGAGGATGAAGAACCCAACGAAAATGATGATGAGGCCTTCTCACTGATCGTTCGAGGCCTCAACAAAATGGGGTTAAAGAAAAAATTTAATCAACGAGGATTCAACTCAAAGGGGCCCTCATTAAAAAGAAATGAAAAATTCTCCAAAGGTAAGTTCTCTCATAAAGACAATACTAACGTTAGCTCTTGTTATGGATGTGGCATGCCAGGACACCTACTGAAGGATTGTCAACTAATCCAAAAGAAAGGAGAATCACGAAGATTCAAGAAGAAAGACAGTAAGAGAGCAATGATCGCAGCTTGGAGCGATGGCGACACCAGTGAAAGTGAAAGCGATGAAGCACACACCGCCAACATATGTCTCATGGAAAAGGACGTAAAAAATGATGAGTACGAAAGTACCGACGAGGTAGACATATCAGCTCTCTATGACTGTTCTAAAGAAGAATTAATCAACGCTTTAGGTAGTTTTGCCAAACTTGAATGGAAATATCTATCTAAATATAAAGGTGTCAAAAAGAATGTTCAAGATTTGAATCTAAAGAATATGGCTCTTGAAAAATCAAATAATGACCTTCAAGCTAAAGTTAGGAACCTAGAAACTAAAAATAAGGAGTTACAAGCCAAATGTGATGAAGATCACAAAATAATCCTAAAATTTACACAAGGTCAAGAAAACTTGGATAAGTTGCTTTGCACCCAAAGAGCATCATTTAATAAAGAAGGAATTGGCTATAACCATACAAACAAAAAGAAAACCTATAAAAACTTCTTTGTCAAATCTACTCCACATGAAAAGGATGCAAAAACATGCAGTTACTACCCCAAGATTAGACATACTACATATTCTCGCTCATTTGAGAAACCACCTACTAGAATTGTTCAAATATGGGTTCCTAAGGGAACAAGACCCCCTAACTTGGTGGCTAATGATTTTAAAGTTCGATTTAAAGCCAAAGGAAGTAGAAGGGTTTGATTTCCTGTTTTGTAGGTGTGCTTAAAATCCGGGAAAGATCTATGGTACCTTGATAGCGGATGTTCAAGGCACATAAGCGGTAATGCCTCATTATTTACTAAAGTCAAAAAGAAAGAATGTGGAAGCGTTACATTCGGAGACAAAGGTATAGGCAAAATAATCGGTGTTGGAAAAATTGGTAAAGATCCTTCCAACTCTATTGATAATGTTTATCTTGTCGATGGCTTGAAGTTTAATCTTTTAAGCATATCTCAATTATGTGACAAGGGAAACCTTGTAACATTTGACTCAACAAGCTGCATTGTTAAAAATAAAAAATCTGAAAAGATTACCCTCCGTGGACCTAGAATTGAAAACGTGTATGCCATAGACATTGATAATATCCCCTCACACAATCTACCTTGTTTTAAAGTGACTTGCGTAGAGGATAATTGGCTATGGCATCGTAGATTAGGACATGCAAGCATGCATACTATTAAGAAATTAGCCAAACATGAATTAGTACGAGGACTTCCTACATGCAAATTCGAATATGACCATTTATGTGATGCATGTGCTAAAGGAAAACAAGTACGTAGTAGCTTTAAACCTAAAAATAATATCAGCACATCCAGACCATTAGAACTGCTTCACATGGACTTATGCAGGCCTATATCTATACAAAGTTTAGGATGTAGTAAGTACATTCTTGTGATTGTTGATGACTATTCCCGCTTCACATGGGTCTCTTTTTTAAAGGAAAAGAATGAAGCTTTTAAAGAATTTTCTAAACTCTGTAAACAATTACAAATTTACAGAAATTCACCAATCGTGTTCATAAGAAGCGACCATGGTAGAGAATTTGATCAAAAAGAGTTTACTGAATTCTGTAGTAATTATGAAATTGCTCACAATTTTTCGGCTCCACGCACACCTCAACAAAATGGTGTAGTTGAAAGAAAAAATCATACTTTAGAAGATATGGCTCGAACTATGATGTGTGAGAGCAATGTCCCTCAAAGTTTTTGGGCCGAAGCTGTAAATACTGCTAATTATGTCCTAAATCGATGTTTAATTAGACCAATCTTGAAAAGAACTCCTTATGAATTATTTAAAGGAAAGAAACCTAATATTTTTTACTCTCGACCATTTGGATGTAAATGTTTTGTTCACAATAATGGTAAGAATAATCTAGGAAAATTTGATGCCAGAAGTGACGAAGGAATTTTTGTAGGATATTCTATGCATAGCAAGGCATACAGAATTTATAACAAACGCACTAAAAGCATTGAAGAAAGCATTCATGTGATTTTTGATGAATCAAATGACGGTGTGTTAAGTGATTCCATAGGACAGATCCTTAGCTTGAACAAGCATAGTGATGATGAAGAAGAGACACCAAAGGAAGTAAATCCTGGTGATCAGCAATTACTAGAAGTACCTCTCAATACTGATCCACGAGATGACACTCTATCTCAAGAAAAAGAGGAACCTACAAACGCAGAAATTTCTACACCTGAAGCACCACGCCATGAGGTAACTCAAAAGGAATTCTAAATATAAGTCATTTCACCCAATGGATAACCTCTTAATAGATATATCCACTGGGGTAAGAACTCGGTGATCCTTGCATAATTTCTGTGCTTTCTTTTCTTTTGTATCACACATAGAACCAAGAAATCATCTAGAAGCACTTAGTGATTCAAATTGGATTAATGCCATGCAAGAAGAGTTAAATCAATTTGAACGAAACCAAGTCTGGACACTCATGACTAGACCAAGTAACCATCCGGTTATAGGAACAAAATGGGTCTTTAGAAATAAACTAGATGAAGCAGGGAATGTTATAAGAAATAAAGCAAGATTAGTAGCTAAAGGATATAATCAAGAAGAAGGTATTGATTTTGATGAAACCTTTGCCCCTGTTGCCCGACTAGAGGCCATACGAATACTATTAGCTTTTGCCTCCTACATGAACATAAAACTCTATCAAATGGATGTAAAATGTGTCTTCCTAAATGGCTACTTGCAAGAAGAAGCCTTCATAGAACAACCTCCTGGTTTTGAAGATCCCGACTTTCCAAATCATGTCTATAAACTGCAAAAGGCTTTGTATGGTCTAAAACAAGCTCCCCGAGCTTGGTATGAGCGATTAAGTAAATTTCTCTTAGACCATGGTTTTAAGAGAGGACTTATAGATAAAACATTATTCACCAAGACAAAAGGAGATAATTTTATAGTCATCCAAATTTATGTAGATGACATACTTTTTGGCGCTACAAACACCTCTCTATGTGAAGAATTTTGCAATCTTATGAGCAACGAATTCGAAATGAGTATGATGGGTGAATTAACCTTTTTCTTGGGTCTTCAAATTAAACAATGCCAAGATGGTATATTCATTAATCAAAGCAAATACATTAATGAACTCCTAAATAAATACAAAATGGATCAAGCCAAACATGCTAAAACTCCTATGGCTACAAATGAAAAATTAGACCTTAACCAAGATGGCAAACCAGTTAGTGAGAAGGTCTATCGAGGCATGATTGGATCACTGTTGTATCTTACTGCTAGTCGTCTTAACATTATGTTTAGCGTCTGCTTATGTGCTCGATTTCAGGCCTCACCTAAAGAATCTCATCTAACTTGTGTGAAAAGGATCTTTAGATACCTAGTGGGAACTAAAAATCTAGGACTATGGTACCCTCGAGGGGGAGATCTTTCTTTAGTGGGATATAATGATACAGACTATGCAGGATATAAAGTCGATAGAAAAAGTACATCAGACACTTGTCAGTTTCTTGGGCCAAGCCTAGTCTCATGGCATTCCAAGAAACAAAATTCAGTCGCACTTTCAACGGCAGAAGTAGAGTACATCGTTGCTGGCGCTTGTTGTGCACAATTACTTTGGATAATGCAGCAATTACGAGATTTTGGCATCAATATCAAAGAAGTTCCAATTAAATGCGATAATAAAAGTGCTATCAATATCACAAAAAATCCAGTTCAACATTCTCGAACCAAGCATATAGAGGTACGTCATCATTTTATTCGAGATCATGTTGAAAAAGGACATGTCACCTTAGCTTTTGTACCTACTGACTCTCAACTAGCTGATATTTTTACAAAACCATTAAGCGAAGATCGATTCAATTTTATTCGACATGAACTTGGAATGCTAAATCTTGATGCGTAAATTGAAAGGGAACCCTCACTTATTACTAAACTTGGTCGCTAAGTGACAATTCACGGATCAATTATTTGTACATCTTTTCTACCTTTGGATTTATCGATTCCTGCAAGATTATTATCGGTAATATTGAATCAGCTATAAGGTACATCACTATGACCCTTGGTTCAATTGCCTCGGCATGAAAATTTCATTTCAATACCTTGAGGAGAATTTAGTACACAACAACTTGAGCACATTTGATAGAAGAAAATTCCTTCATCATTTTCCTTCCATCAAAAGTCAACAGGATTTATTTTAATCCCTTCCAGTAATTTCTTGTCAATTTTTTTTTCCATCAGCCAATCTTCTCCCACCAAAACACACACAAAGCCAAAAAAGAAAAAAAAAACCACACAACCACCAAAAAAAAAAAAACAAAAACACAACCACACAACCACCAAAAAAAAAAAAAAACGCACACACAACCAAAAAAAAAAAAAAAAAAGAAAAACAAACAAACACACAACCACCAAAAAAAAAAAAAAAGCCCAGCCCTCCACTGTCGCAGTCAAACACCACCAAAGTCAAACAAGGCCTTACCTCTTCCTCAACACTTCACCGTCAATGTGGCACTTCTCTGTAAACATGCAGGCCGACTAACACCTTAGCACAAGATACCGCACTTCCTTCTCCTTCTTCGCGACGCCATTTCTGAACCAGAAAGCTCTGCTTTCTTTAATTTCGAAAATCCCAACCTTCGAAACTCCCTGCTTTTGAAACTTCCACACCCTCCGAACTTCTGTCTTTGGTCCAATTCTTCCAGATTCCTTCCAAAACCCATGTTTTACGCTTGCCATAAACGGGCTTCGAATCTCTGCCCCTGTTCACCAAACCTGCCATATTCTCCACCTCCCAAACCTTCGAATATTTGCCCTTGCCATATCTTAGCATCCGAATTTCTACCTTGCCTCACCAGAGAGATCTCCACTTTCCATCTTTGCCATATCAGTCCCTGTCTATACGCCCCTAAATTCGTCCTGCCCACTATAAATTCGCCCCCTCTCTCTGCCATATCCGTGTCTAGCCCTCACCCTCTTTGCCCATACGTCCATCCCATCAACCTCAATCTTTCTCCGAGCCTCCTCTCCTTACCATGGCACCCGGACCCCGTACTTGCAAAAGTGCCCGCAAAACCACCCAAACTCCCACATCATTCAGACTGAAACGAATCACTTCCCAGTCAGCCCCATTCGTCGCAGTTTCCGCCTTATCGTTCGACGAAGCTTGCCCATGTTACCGGACGACTCACCTCAAACCATCTCCGACTCCACCACTACACCCCTGGGTTCGACTGCCTCACCTGCTGCCTCCTTTTCCTCCACCGCTACGCCACCGTCCATCTCTCCTTCTCCTCGACACACACCTTCCCCCACAGAGGTCATACCATTGGCTTGGTTCCACTCCGATTCTGCCAGAGATAAATTTTTATCTCGCTTCCTGAATCGTTCTGTTCATGCCTGTGAAATCGTAAATGTTGAATCTATTCGAGCTGAAAATCTAGGATTTATTGAATATTTATTGCAAAGTCACTGTGGCCAACTACTAGATCTCACTGCTAAGTACTACCCACAATTGGTTCGTATGTTTTATGCCAACGTAAGAACTTTGAAAACTGGTGATGTGATTACTTTAGAATGCCAAGTCAAATACACCACGTTTACCCTTAGCGAGTCTGAATTAAATACTATTTTTGACTTACCTAATGTCACCCAACCACATCTGTCTCATCTGGAAGTCCGAAATAAATTTCTCTATGAATTTACGAAGCCTCACAGTCCCGCCGATACTACCCATCTTTCTTCTGCTGTCCTCAAACGCAACCCTAGGCTGCTATACTACATCCTTGTTCGCACCATTCTTCCCTAGCCTACTTCTCCTGCTCTTATCCCCCGTAAAACCCTCAAGCTTCTTTATCTTCTCCTCACTGGCAAACCCATAAATTTTTCTCGGTACATTCTGAGTTGCATGTCTAAAGTTAGCTCAGTTCTGCATCCTGCCCCTCTACCTTATGCAAACCTGCTCACTCGTATTTTTTGCCACTTTGGAGTGACCCTCACCAATGAAGTTTTTGAAATCAAACCTGTTCCTATCATTACTCCTGTAGCATTCAAAAGCATCCACTTCTTCAAAACTGCCCACAATGGGTGGAAATTTATCGAGGACATGACTCCTGACGAACTCCTTAGTGTCTCCAACAGCTCAGGTCCACATGTCCCACCTCGTGTCTCTTCGGACCCATCACCTCCTCCTTCCTCTCTCCTTGACCAAATCCAGCACCTCGATGAGCGTCTCTATGAACTACATGAAACTGCCGACAAGCTTGAGTACATCTTGGTCCAGCACACTGACGCATTGGACGACATCGCTCACAACCAAGCCATCATGGATAACCGCCTCAACCGCATTCAGACCTTGCTCACTACTCACATCACTGAGGTACATCAGAAATTGGGCGACCTCATCCAAATTGGAAGCTTGACTCGGCAATGTGCCCTCAAAGCTGTCCTTCTCTCCACCGCCGAATGCGCTCAAAGTGCTGCATATGCCTCTCAGCTACTCTCCGCCACCAATCGAGCCTCCCAGACCAAGCTTTGATTCACTATCATTTTTCTACAAATAATTTTTCTTCCCTGTTGATTGCCTCACACATTTTCTAGTTCATTGTTTACTTCTTTTTGATGAAAGAGGGGGAGAAAGTTTGACTATGATATGCTATTTTCAAGTATAAGTATCCTTAACAATATTTATGATTGTTTATCTTTTGATTACTACATTGCACAATATTCTTGTTATATCTATGCTTGATATTCTCATGCTTAATATAAGATTGACATAAGCTAAATTTTGTCTTTCATAAAAAAGGGGGAGATTGTTGACTTACTTAGTAATTACAAAGATTTTGATGAAACACAAAATTAGAAATTAAGTTGTTGCATTCAAAAGATATAACACGTGAAAAGAGAAGCAATATATTAGTAGAATCATAATAAAAATTATGAAGAAAATATGAAAGATTATATGCATATCATAATTATTTTCTTGAATATTATCGAAGATTGTGTGCATATTTAATTTATGTGATTGAAAAGATTGTATGCAAATATGATTAAAGGCAAGATATTATTATGCTAGGCAAATGTGGAAAGTATTAATTAAAAGGATTTTATTTGATTAAATATTCTTAAGTCTGGCCATGACAAAATGATATTGCCCTTATTTGAATATTCTAGCAATATTATTAATATTCTTGCAATATCAAATTTGTATTTTAAATTTGATCTCATAAAGATTATATTGCATGATTTTATTTTGTTGCCAAGCTTCAAAGAGATTTACATGTTCAAAAGGCAAGAGAAGAGATTGTGAGCAAATACTTTCTTATTGGAGAAGATCACAATATCAAATCAAATTATGATATGGAGATAACTTCCTTCTTGGACAAATCGGCATATGGCTACTCAATCCTATAAATAGGGGCTGAAGGAAGAAGAGAAGCATCCAAGAAATCAGACAAGCAAGTTGCAATCCTACTACACTGAGCTATACATTTGCCAATCTCTTTGAATCTCAAATTGTAATCAAAAGTCGTGAGAGGCCTTGAGGAATTCTTATTAAGGAGTGAATGACCGAGTTGGTGTGAGGTCACAACTCCTCCCAAGCTTAAATCAGTGGTTGGTTTAGGTAGTTGGGATCTTTAGAGTGTGGTGCTCTGAAAGAAAGTGTGAAGGTTCATCTTAATAAGAAAAGTAGAGTGTTGAATCCTAGAGTTGAATAACTCTAGGCGGGGATTAAGCCTGATTGAGGCCCAAGTTAAAATATTCTTGTGCATTGTCTCCATTCAAATTCTGCATTTTGATTTCAGCTTTAAATTTATTTTTGCAATCACCCTATTCACCCCCCCTCTAGGGCGATCTGAGTCTTCAATCCCACCTCAAAAAAAAATATCAACTTCAACCCACTTCAACTTTTTACCCACCCCCATTTACCTATGAAAAGAACAAGCCCTAATTCCCAGAAACGAAAATTATGCAATTACTGAATTTTTCATGTAGAAAAGAAGAAATAATGATAATAATCCCATTAGCAACGTGAAGTTGAACTAGTGAAAAGAATCTGTACTTCGCCAACAATAATGCAGCAAAAAATTAAAAGCTAACCGGGAAAATGGACTCAGTCAATGAAATGGTGGTGGCAGGTGAGAAAAAGCGGGCCGTCGGAGGCTAGAGTTGGTGATGAGCCGATGTTACTGTGGCCAGGCTGTGAAAGGAAGTACGTTTAGAAAAAGGGGGTGGGGGAGACAGACATACAATCTGATTGAAAGATGCTCAGAGAATGAGATGATGGATGGAGTTCAGTTTGTTGAACAGGGGAGATGTAACATTACATTCTACGTGAAAAAATCATCCAAAATAAGAACATTTTCAATAGTGCCCTAGTTTTTTTGCATTTTAGTGGGAGCTTACCAGTATCGCATTAACTTGTAAGTTAACTTTTGTTAGCTCACAATCCTTCTTCTTTTTAATACAAGACTTATCACTTTGACTCATCAAATAAAATTATACATATGGACTCCACGCTTAACCATATTTGTCTAGTTTAGTTTTTATTTATGGTTTGTTATTTGTCTTTATTAGTTTGTGAAAAATAATTTACACATAATAATTTGATAACACAACTAATTAAAAAGCTCATAACTTTTGTAAGAAAAAAACAACACAAGAGTTTGAATTAAAAAAAATCACACATGCTTCAATATTTGAAAAATAATTTATGATTATCTAATTAAAAAAAAAATAATTTATTTTTCTTTGAAAGAATATCAAATTTTATCAAAAAATTCATCAAATTTATCAAAAAATTTCTACCCAGATGAGTCCAACAAGAAAGTATGGACCAATCCAAAAAATATTTCAATGGAACAAAGTCAAATCACCCAACCCAACAATTTTTCCTCAAAAAAAAAGAAAAATCAAAACTGAAGCAAAAAAAAGGGGAAAAGCATGGCTTGGCTGCCCGACCAGCTCACCTGGACGAGCCGGCTCGTGAGCTGCAAGGAGCGAGTTGGCCGCTGCACGGCCACGAGCAGCTCACACACGCACCAAGGCCATATTTTGGATCACGCATCAGACGTTGCAAGTGGTCTAACATTTGTATTGCCCTTCATGAGGCAAAGAAGTATAAAAGTTAAATTGGATGGTATTTCTTGTAAACATGTCTCAAATTTAGGATTCAACGATATACGTATCACATGTGAGCCTTTGAGTATGTAATCAAAGTCTCATATTCATTGTTGGTTAATAATATAATTATAGATTTCTTTAAGCTAGCTAGAGGATTTGAGAAGCAGATTAACTATTAGCTCTATTTGTTCATCCTCAAACTATACGATCTTAGGTTCAAAATTTATTAAAATTACTCATAATGCCAAAAAAGGGAACATTGGTTTTAAGATTCATCCAACAACCATCAAAATTATAAGATTTTTTTTTTGGTTTTGTGTGGGGCATATAATAGTGTTCTATTTTCTAAGACGTATTTGGCTAGGTAAAACAACTTGAAACCTATTCATAATCATTTTGTTCTCATTCAGGCTAACACATTAGTTTTCATAAGTGTGTAGTTGTGTTTTCAAATAATGCTAAACTCAATGGTAATGGTATAATTGTTGCTATAATTGATGCTAAATATATTTAGGTTGTTCTACCACTAACTAAAGGCTTAAAAATGAAATATTTTCAAATACGATTTTGAAATGAAGTTCCTATATCATCACCTTATAGTTTGAAGGTATCAATTATGAGGAGGATATGTTAAAATTAATTTTAATGGATCAAACCCAATCAAAGAGAATCAATATGTTTTTCATTATAAATGTGCAAGGGTTGATTTTAATTGTAGCAACTAGTTTATGAAATGCTACTATTATTATAGTAAAGGCTACCTTAAGATATGAATTGGAGTAAAGCCAGCAACACCTAATTGGAGTATGGAAAGATCCATATGAAATGTAACAAGATTGAAAACTATTATAGCACTGCTTTATGCACATCTTCAAATACTATGGTCGATTTAGCATCTACGTAATAACACTCAATAGTTTCTTTATCGATTGAAGCATGTTAATATTAATCATGTCTTCAAAGAGGCTAATCAAGTAGTTGACTCAATGACTTACTTTGATCTCACACTTCATCTTTAATTTTGCAATTTACTAATGCATTCTTTTACTTTGATTCTTATGGAGGATAATTTAGGCAAATTCTTTGAGACTGCTTATGTTGTTTTCCCTATCTTCACAAAAAAGGGGTAGATGTGTTCATGTTACATGTGATAAAGTTTGGATGGGTATACTATTATTTACAATGCCTGTTGTTGAATTCTCATGATATATTAGATGCCTGTGCACATAAACACACACTAAACAAATGTGAGACGAGTGAAAGTGTTGACGGGTGTGGGGATGAAGATGTGTTTTGGCAAAAACAAGGATGTTCGGCTTTTTTATTTTTTCATATTGAGTTGCATTTGAATATAGAACTACTAAGATGTGTAACTCTTCCAAAATGGACATGTGTGGTGTTTCATGTATTTGTCCACAATTGTTTATGTAAGGCCCACGTACCTTGTTTTCTTCTCAACATGTTCGTAACGCCTTTTTACGCTATTAAAATTTATTTTATATAATGATACGAGTTAAATTAATTATTGACGTGCTTATGTGAGCGATGATTTTACTAAAAAGAATATTTTTGTCGCCAGTAATAATATTATTATTATTAGTTTTGAAAATCCTTCAATGATTTCTAATAAGCGCTAGTAACGGTTATTAACGAGTGTTAAATCGATTAACAACCTGAATACGATTAGGTTGTCAAGCTTAGATATAGTTCGATGTTTATTAAATCGAACTTGGCTGTATTTGGGAACAAGTAATCGATGAAATATTATATTATCGATTTGGGTTTAGAATTCGGGTTACGAATTAGACTAACGGTATCGAATATGAATCAGCTTGGGACAAAAAAATAAAGTGAGGGAGGGGCATTTTGGTAAATTGTGCGAGACCCCTCTCCTTCTTCCTCCTCACGCGGGACCCCCATTCCCAATGGTCTCTCTCTCTCTTCTCTGTTCTCCTTCTCCCTCCTCCCATTCTCCTCCATTCACGCACCAGACAATCTCAATTTTTGCCCTACACAACCACAAATTCCCCCCCATTCAGCCTCCCCCACGAGTTAGCCTTCATTTGAAGCGAATCTGGGTCGATTTTCGAAACTTCTTGCCACATTTATGGAAGGTTTTGGACGCCAAATTGAAGCTCAAACGCATGCCCATGTAAGACCTTGCAAATTAGCTTCTAGTTGCTTTCACTCTTATACAAATTGGGGTGAAAATTCGTATCTACCAACACCCAATTCAACCTCAAGTTGATAACTGAAATTTAGACTTGTTTAGGGTTCGAATTGGTGGAGTTCGGGCATGAGTCGGTGCTGCTCGCATGACCAGATGGCAAGGCTCGAGTTTGGAGACGTTCGAAGTACCTAAGGTCAAGCTGGACAAGCCTATGATCGAACACCTAGCTTGGTTTCAAGGTGAGGGTTCCTTTCCTCCTAAATTACTACTATTTTTCAATGAATTGAACTAAATTTAGTTATCGCACGTTGATTTGAAGTTAGGAATCAGTTTGGGTGAACTTAGAATTGAAATTGAGGAAATTACGAACATGATGTTAATTGTGGGTTAATTGCATGTTGAAACTTGTAACGTCTCGCCCAAATGGGGCAGGCGCGTCACCGCCGTGGACGCTTGGTCAGGGGCGCCCACAAGGCTCTATGAACTTATTAATCATACTTAACCTGCTGATAGTCGATAGCAGCGGAAGCTCAGATTGAAATCCAACTGAGGTTAGGTAGGATTATTCTAAAACATGCATTACATATATACTTTAACCATGTCCATAATATTCTTACGTATATCCGAACCAAAATACATTCAAAACTGTATTTACTAACATTATCCATAACATATACATACAACGAGCCCTACAGTTCCAAATAAGTTCTTCAAAAGTGTTTCAGAGCTAGCTAGTTCTCTTAATGCGTCTGTGATCCCTCCTCGCTTTCAAAACCTGAAAAATAGTGAGGTCATGAGCTCCCCGAGCCTAGTGAATAACCCTTACCTTCCCCGTTGTTACACTTTGCATATTAACCGGTCAACACATAATCACACAGTACAAGTGTCTCATGACATACAGACAGAACATATCATATGGCATGTAGAGGGTGACATAAGAACATTCATATACTTCAAGAATCAAAATAAACTCATACCTTCCATATCTACTGTGTTCATAAATATCACAAATACACACAATATATTTATGTCATGAAATGAGCAATTAGAGTAACTTAGTCATACTTGTCCCATAGCAGGTACGATTCAAGGACTCTTGTTTTCACTTAAGTCTCTAAACAAACTTTGCTGTTAATCCATTCACTAAACTAACCATAATTGTCCCATACCAATCATGTTATTTGGGCCCATAGTCCTCACTGGAGTCCAAAAGAAAGAAAAATCTACTAAACAACTTAACGGCCTGCCCATAACCATAATTAACACGTACCTCAAAACGACTTTATCACAAAAGTTCACATAATAGCCAATTTTACAACACATCACATATTCTTAACTGAATGTAAAACATTTAGTTCAGGGGAAATCAACTCACAACTCACACAAAGAACCATCACAAAACACAAGGGTCACAAACACATCCTGGCGGACCGGGCAATGCCCACTCATGGTACCAACAAGGGACCCAACGCTCTAGAGTACGTAGATGCCCTCAAAACACAAACTGTAGAGTCACATTCACATCCTAAAAAATCAGGGACCCACACAGCTCCCAAACAACACAAACTGAAGAGTCAATTGGCGAACCGGGCAATGCCCACTCAAGGTACCAACCAACGGCTCATACAGCTCCAACCACAAAGACAACTACTTCTATGGCCATAGCTCTAGAACGCTCCATAATAGCCTAAAGAAAGACATGAACCTTTTTCCCCAAAAACACAACTTATTGAAATCGTATAATCCATACAATCACATTTTTATTTTCAAAGAAGCTTAATTTCTCAACTTTGAACAAAACATAGTAGAAACAGGGCATAACTCTACCCAAAATAATTTCACAAGTTTCCCATACTTCATCACACAATCAGAATTTCTAGGAAGCTCAACAATGGCCTTTTCATATCTAATTTACGGATTAAACATACAAATAATCCATAATTACACTAAACAAGGTACTTTAACTCAAAAATTCATAACTCACAACATACACATCCAATCTTCACCAAACTTTGCAGTAAATTAAAAATAACATATAAATTCTAACATATAAATTTCACAATTTTTCCCCAGGCCCATCATTTCCAGAAATTCAAACAGTCAGCCAAAATAATCAAAAATCTGCGAATTAAACTCAAAACTTCATAACTTTTAGCATACACCACCAAAATTCACAAAAATTTACCATAAAACACTAAATAACATGAGGAATATACAATAATATTTTGATAATTTTTCTCTAAGCAAAACCTTCAAAAAAAAATTAAAACTGTAACTGAAACCAAAGACCAAAACAGAGCAGTCCCAATCGAAAATTCGTAACTCCTAAAATACACTTCCAAAATTCATGAAGATTTTCAGGATACTTTCAGACATCAGCATTATTCTACAGTAAAAGTTTCGTCATTTTTGACCAATTTAATAGCTCACAATAATTTAAACAGTATCTGAATTTCTGCAATCAACAACAGGGCATTTTCACTCAAAAATTCATAAATTATAAAATACACATATAAAAATCATGAATATTTACATAAATTTTCCGCATATCATGGGTAAGCTACGGTAAAAATTTCAGGATTTTCCAACAAGTCAATAATTCCCAAAAATTCAAAAAGTATCACCTTATCTGAAAATTCGAAAATTCCTCCTATATCTTTCTACCATATTACTGAACCAAATACAAGCAATCAATCCAAAAATCCAAAGGATAGCATGTAGTTGAACAAACCCACAACATAAATATCAATCCAAAACATTCCCATAACCCTAAAATCATGAACCACCATAAAAATTTTAGTTGTGGGTTTCTACCAATTGAAATTAAGGTTCTAATCTACTAAACCCTAAAACCTCACATTCAAAGCTTCAATTCGAATTCAATTTTGCAATTTCGAGCAGGAATCTCAAATTTAATCTCTTTCTAATCAATTTTAGGTTGAATAAGAACAAAAATTACTCACCTTAAATTGATTTCAAAACCAAAATCTTAATCTCCTTCTTCTTCTTCTTCTTCTTCTTCTTCTCCTTCTCCTTCTCTCTATTCGTGCGTGTGTGGTGTGTGAAATGCAAAGCAAAGAGGGCAAGAGAAAACCCCAACCCCTCCTTTCTTTTCTTTTTCCTTTTTTTTTGGGTCAAGCCCCCTTCTTTGACTCATCTTCCCAATTCTTTTTTTTTTCCCCAAACACTACTAAGTGATATATAATTAGAAACTACTTTCCAATACATAATAATAATAATAATAATAATAATAATAATAATAATAATAATAATAATAATAATAATAATAATAATAATAATAATAATAAATAACATCGAACACACATGCATGTGCCTAAAATAAAATGTGTACAATATACACATAATTTACATATTGCACATAATTCAAAATAAGCAACAAAATTTTCGAGGCGTTACAAAACTGCTGTTGGATTATTAATGGCTAGACAGTTTAGAAGTTCGCTGAGTTAATAATAACTAGAATATCGCCTTAGTGTTGTCACTTCGTCAGTTTATTAGCCCTAAATCATGTTTCGAAGTTTAAAAATGCTAATCGGGCGAATTAAGGCATTAGTAAAGCATGTTGGTTTCTGTTTAGAAACTATCGCTAAATCAGTACAGCTGCGTTTAATTCCTATATTGGACTATTGATGAGAATGCTATGCTTATATATGATGGTTTTATGAATTATTGGTTTATTTATGATAATATTGAACGGAGTTCGTTGTTGGATGGCTTGAGG
Organism: Selenicereus undatus; assembly: GCA_017589665.1. Classification (NCBI taxonomy): domain Eukaryota; kingdom Viridiplantae; phylum Streptophyta; class Magnoliopsida; order Caryophyllales; family Cactaceae; genus Selenicereus; species Selenicereus undatus. Next base: position 43,390,612 of record JACYFF010031952.1, read on the forward strand.
TGGAACTATTGAGGAATTTGAGGTTCTTGTGGTCGGTGTTGTGTGAGGAGGGAGCCTGGGTTGTGATTACGGCAATCGTGTGGATTGCGAGGCCATGTGTGGCTTAGCGAGTGAATTATGCCGAATTGTGCTTTGAAGTGCATAAATGGGCTAGTTGTGAACTCCCTTTTCCCCTCAATGTGTTACGTGACATTAAGTGAATAGTTTTCAAAATTCAGACATGTTTAAGAAGGTGTAACTGCCCACGACCACCCGCCATTGAGGTATTGTCCGCTTTGGGCAGGCGGGACGCTACCACCATCCCTGCCCTCACGGTTTTGTCCTCAAAAGGCGCCTCAATGGGTTGAGGTATCCCCACGCTTATAAGGCGTGGTTCGTTCTCCTCAACTACCGATGTGGGATACCTTCA